>CP136069.1:210870123-211422690 GCA_032622095.1 Siphonodentalium dalli
CTTGTTTCTTTGGTGACTATTACAATAACAATGGCATCAACATATCTAAACATGGATACACTGAGAATGATTTGAGACAGTGGCAAACATAAATTAATGATAAAGTTGCTGAGTTAAATAGACTCATAAAAGTTCATAACTGTGCTCGACAAGCTGTCTCTGGTTGATGGTCTCTTTCGTGGGATCAGTTTGCGGCTAAAGATATCAAGAAAAGCCGTAAGCGTCTTTCATAGCGATATATTCACAATTTTTTTATGGCGGTATAAATGCCATCAGTGATACAAAACGCCAGTGGTTTGATCTTCTTGTTAGGGCATTTCGAGCAGAGGTTCAATATCTTTCTGGATTTGGAGTAGGATAATCTGTCATAGATTTGTTGAGACCCAATATAGAAGACATCTCATCAGGATCAGATTTGTTCAGTGACACTAGTGATACCAGCATTGAATACATCTGTTTACTATGGATACGCCCCTTGAAATGTTTGAAGGGAAACAAGGTGACAACTTTGATACATGGTTAGAGAGATATGAGTTATGGGCTGAGGTGTATGCACCAAATGCAATGGTAAACACACAATGTGTTGAACTTGATACCACTACCAGTAAACTTATCGCGTTTGTGACATTAATTTATTAAAAAATTTTGACACATCACGTTCGATGATCCTGGTATACATCGACTTATGTATGACATCAGTCATGTCATATTCAATTTTCAGTCTGTTATATATCGTCACTATACAGGTACCTCTACGACAAATTACAACCGGAAGTGCATTTATTTTTAATACATGTGGGGCTATTTTGAAAGTATAGCCTCTAAGGCGAAACGTTGAGCGAAAATCCGCTGTAGGGGTAGTACAAATTTGAAAGTTTGGCATCTAAGGCGAAAAGTTGGGCGACGAAATGGGTATATGAAGTTTTTATTGTGTTTTATCCTTATGCAAAGTTTAAAATTAGAATGTCTAAACCATGAACCACGACCGTACCACCGATGTAGACAATAGATAACACTGTTGGAATAATCTATCAATTTAATGCACTATATAAAATATGAAATAATAAAGTTTTAACATGAACTGGAAAGTAAATAGCTAGATATTACCATAATCAATTATTATAGTGTAGGCGCTAGCATTCAGTCGTTATCAAATAAAACTACATGGTTTATAAAATAAACTCAGTTGGTGAATACCAAGCCAGTTGTCTTTTGTCGTCGATACGAAATAAACCATAAAGCATTTTATTTTGTTATTACTTGGTTTACGTATTGTTTTGGCTAACAGGTAGATGAGGTGGGGTGGGGATAAACTAAAATCTGTATAATTTTTTAAAATTTAAATTGTCACAAAATAAGTTGGGGAGAAATAAAATACTTGCTGTATAATAATCTCAAGCCACCATATCGCATAAAGCTATGTTTTGCCACTGTCCACTTGTATAGGCAAATATATCTTTTTTGTTTTGATGTGTCTTTAACCCTTTCAGTGCCAGGTCCGATTCCATGTATCAACCCATATACCCTGTGCCAATGCATTATCTTATATAAGCGAGTCGACCATATATAAGAGAATGCATTGGCCTAACAATTTGTCATCATTTGTTATTATTTTTTACAATTTTTTACAATTTTAATAATTTGTTCTTATTTTGTCGGTTTAGTGCCAGAGAATCTTACGTTTTTCATGAGCATCAAAATTATTACAATGTACTATGAATACTTGGTGATAGTTTTGAGTTATAACATGCCCCTAAGGTTTTATCCAGTTTGTTTTTAAATTTGCTATAGCATGCTTAATCATACCCACAAAAAATTCAACCCAAAAAAATCTTTCAAATAATTAGGGCCGATTTTACAGACCGTAAATTAGGGCCGATGAGATCGTCCCCTGACACTGAAAGGTTTAAAGTAAGATACTTATAGATGAACAAATGTCGCCAATAACAAAGTCTGTGATATTGTCGTTGACATTCAATACGATAATGATCGCCAGGAGGCTTCGCTGTTCAATCGATGTATATTTTATTCAAACTTGTACTACTTATTGTGAATTTTTTTATATGTCTGGATTAATATTCCTATTGGCGGAAATAAAAAAAAACCGAAAACTAATATTTAACTTTTTTTGACAAACGACAGACAAACACCCTTTTTTGGGTAGGAAATCCGTAATCCAAATAATAGAAATTAAAATGCCTTAAAACGCGTGCTTTGTGAGTACAACGGTCAATGTTTACCAATCGATTCAATAGCTTTACTTCAAGAATCCATCGCCGAATGGACAGGGAGCGTCCGACCGAACTCACCAATCGATTCCATAGCTTTACTTCAATAATCCATCGCCAAATGGACAGGAAGAGTCCAACCGAACTCACCAATCGATTCCATAGCTTTACTACAATGGTCCATGTTTACCAATAGATTCCATGTTTACCAATATATTCCATGTTTACCAATCGATTCCATGTTTACCAATCGATTCCATGTTTACCAATCGATTCCATGTTTACCAATAGATTCCATGTTTACCAATCGATTCCATGTTTACCAATCGATTCCATGTTTACCAATCGATTCCATATTTACCAATCGATTCCATGTTTTCCAATCGATTCCATGTTTACCAATCGATTCCATGTTTACCAATCGATTCCATGTTTACCAATAGATTCCATGTTTACCAATCGATTCCATGTTTACCAATCGATTCCATGTTTACCAATCGATTCCATGTTTACCAATCGATTCCATATTTACCAATCGATTCCATGTTTTCCAATCGATTCCATGTTTACCAATCGATTCCATGTTTACCAATCGATTCCATGTTTACCAATCGATTCCATGTTTACCAATCGATTCCATAGCTTTTGTCACACTTTTGTATGTTACACGGCATATATTTGGTCAGGCGATTATTTGAGACATGGATATGACGCATGGGATCGCACCGTCGTTCTCCAACGTTGGATCTGAATCTACCAATTATTCGGAATCTAGCCAGGACTGACTCTGCATAATCAAAAGCTTATTCTAGGATTATGACATTCCTCTGTTTCGGAACAATTCCTGTTATCGACGATTTCGCTCGAGTAAAAAACTCTCGGAGTATGACATTCCTGTGTTAAGAACTTGTGTGTTATTGTGTTACATGTATATTCCAAATGGGATGGTTTGGATCTCTATCACGGAATCATCAAGTGTTTTGTCTTTGGACAAAAATCTTGAAAAAGGTGATGAGAGTTATGTAACACTTTTGTATGTTACACGGCGTATATAAGGTTAATTTGGAAGTCAATACCCTAGCTAAAATGTCCATATTTTATGCGTGGGAAACTAATCCGGGAAGCAATGACCTGTGCTATTTCTTCACGGGCTAGTAGTCCCATAAATAATATATTATATTAACCTGTTGGACAGGCCAATACGTGTACCAATCAGATTGTGACACATCTTGTTGTCTTCCAGATTCTCATATATACTTGTTTCAGCCGAGACTAGAGAAATTCGACTCTGATTCAGAACGCTCACTTGATATGAACGTGTAGCGCGAGAAGATGTTGTTGTATTATTCTCCGTGACCGCCTGATGTGAACATGTATATAGTTGTATAAATAAATTTCATCAACATGTCTGATAGTGCCAAATTTAATGTTAAAGAACCTGGGACCAGCCATAGAGTGGTACACTTTACTTCAGGAATCCATCGCCAAATGGACAGGAAGCGTCCGACCGAACCCACCATTAACCCTTTACCCAACAAACCGGACAAAACCGGCCAAATAAAGCTTCAACAGCCTAAAATATCTTCGGTCTGTCTCAATATAACCATACACATATGGATATCATTGGAACCGGTTCCTTGACCACATTGTGATAGTTACAGTTATGCCCTGTGCCAATGCATTCTCTTATATATGCGAGTCGACCATAGGTCGCCTCGCATATATAAGAGAATGCATTGGCCTAAACAAAATCTTTGTTTAACACTTTTTACCATTTTTTCTTACATTCTTTAACAATTTTATAATTTTTAATGTGTTAAGCCAATGCATTCTCTTATATATGCGAGGCGACCTATGGTCGACTCGCATATATAAGAGAATGCATTGGCACAGGGCCCTTCTGTTGGGTAAAGGGTTAATAGCAGGCACAGGATTGAATCGATGATCTCCAAGAAAATATATCTCTGCTCTATTTTGGACCATATTTATTGTGTGAAAGTCTCGATGGCTCCAAACACCACCACAATGGTCAAGAACTGGTACCACACAGCTTGAATAGAGTTTGCTGAATCCCGCGGGAAGTTTGTTGAATCCTGTGGCGGAAAGTTTCCACAGACAGGGAATCCCTTTGGGGCTGGCGGGACTTCCGAGAATGATTCGTTTATCATGGTCGCCATGCCGTCCCCGCCGTGAAGCTGAACATGGCAATGCATGAACCATACCCCGGGGTTATCGGCCTTTATTCTAACAATAGCATATCCACTAAACGGCACAATTAGTGTATCCTTACGGGGAGGTCTTTCAAGTTCAAGGTCGCTTATATTTCCATCGGCCCAAGATGCGTCGCTCCAAGTGGCCGAATTACAGAAACTCTTTTCTCTGTCTGGATTTCCTCGACAGTCGATGTCAAGGTTGTCTCCTATTATCTCCCCTGTTGTTTCATTGTATCTTGCATACCCCATTTTAAGCACATAAAATGAATGTCCATGTAAATGAATAGGGTGAGACAACCCCGGAGGGCCCTTATCGTTGCCCATGTTCAGCAAAACCATTTGCACGGTGTCGTTATTGTCAATGTCTATTGATGATGCACAGAAACAGTTACGTTCGACGCCGCAGTCAGCATCCTCGCAACGGGGAGTTATCTCAGCTGGTTGTGTTAAGGAGGCGACAGGTGGCATTATAAACGATCTACCGTTTATAGAGCTTGGGAATTGCGTTATGCCAGGGAATCCGAAGTTCAGGAAGATCTCTTTAGAATTCCCAGCTTCCCACATCGGCACACGCTCTGTGGTCTTTGACCTCAGTTCGTTGAATGTTATACAATCAGTGTAGGACCCAACTGGGTAGTATGAGAATGGACAGTTGAGTACTTTGCATCGCTGGCTTGGCGTACACGGTCGTGGAGTAGATGTCGGCTCTTCTATTGGCGCGCCGCTGTAACGAATAACAGCTTCAGCAACGTGATTCAGAAACGGTTCTAAAGATTCAGAAAACATCCAGTAATTTGATACAGCAGCACTTGTCCTCAAAATAAAGTCAAATCGTTCTCCAGGGTTGATTATAATTGAATCAACTGTGATAGATTCGAGTTCATAGCCGTCCGACGCAACGACAGTCAACATGTGTCCATGAACAGACAATCTGTACGGAAAAAGCAGTCCCGCTGAAATTACCCGGAATCTATACTCCTTTCCAGCGTCAAGGTCAAATACATGAAGCGGCGCTTCGTTGTGATTGTCCTTGTCAGAGTGAAATCTTCCTCTTCCATTTATGAGTCCCGACTGGAAGTCGAACCGACTAAACATCGCACCATCTAACAACGGCGGTCCATCAGTCTTGTGTCTTTGATCGTATGTCATCTTCAGTTGGATCGTGTCTGCGTCATATTGATGGTTCCAATCCTGCAGCACAACCAGCTTCTCGTTCTCCAGAGCCTTATTATTTTCGCGGATTATAAATGCTCCCAACAGACCCTCCGTTCTTTGGAATCCAATGTGAGAGTGATACCAGAAAGTCCCAATTGGATCGGCCTTGAACTTGTATGTGAAAGTCTGTCCGGGCATGATGGGACATTGTGTGACGTAAGCGACGCCGTCCATATGGGGTGTGCCTCTCTGGTGAAGCCCATGCCAATGAATGGTAACACCATCGCTAAAAAGATCATTCTTGACATGGATAATTACATTCTGACCATAATATACCTCGATAGATGGGCCGGGCATAGTACCATTTGCAGTGACCACAGCTCGGCTGCTTTCGTGTCCGTCCGCCGTAAGAACGCCATCTGGTGACACTGGCGTCGCCGACGTGGTATTGATGACATCATATTGATATAACTTTCCATCTTTGGGATATAGCGCTTTTCCGTCTTTCATCATAGGGATGACGAACTTAATAGACAACCAAAATTCACATGTGTCGTCTGAATGATCGCAGTGATTGGCGGAGCAGATTCCCCAGATAATCAGGAAGCACCAGCAGATTAATGTTAACTCCATCGCTGCTGATCCAACGTGGCTGTGGAGTAGAAAATTAGAGTAGAAAGGGGCAGAATTGTGGCTGACGTAGAGCTGACACATCGGAAGTGAAAATTTAACTTCAGTTTAATACAATTATAATTCATTCATTCACTCTGCTAACAGGTAAATCAAATTTCCGCGGCGCTGATTGGTCAATTACCCAGGCGTAGCTGACGTGAAATCATATGATTTTACGTAGTGTGACGCATGCGTTGAAACTAGGAGCCTGCTAACTGATAAAAAAATATCTGAATCGTTACTCGGTTATTCCGGAAGCACATTCGTTCCCTGTCACAGGGACACAATGTAACAGGGGGGGGGGTTGAAGTATGGTCGTTTGAAGTATATTTGAAGTATGGTCGTTTGAAATCGCACGTTTATAGGCTTGATTCCGCGAATTTTTTCAGGGAGATATCTTTATTACCTCCAAGTATAGGAGAGATCGATATACATGACATATAATTACAGTTGGATTAAAGTGGGCTCCCCTGGTCAGTGTGGTGGGCCGTTATGTACAAGTATGGAGAGGTGTTGGAAACCACGAGAGTGAAGCATATATGCACTTGAATGTTCACTACAGCTTTTGTTGCAGGAAAATCTGATTTGTCCAATATATATGGAAGTTAGTCGTTACAACATTCGTGGGTGTTGAGAAGATAATTACAATGGACGTGACACGGGTTGCTGAACGCCATTCCTGATCATTGTGCTGAGAACGTACAGGAACTTCGCAGAATATAGTACTATTTCCTTGAGGCAGTGGGATATGTGTTATGTTAGGGTTTCCAGAGAACTTCCGAGGAGGGTTGCTACCAAGTCATCTTTGGCTAACGACGTAAGGTAAAAATATTCGGGTATGGCGAAACGAGAGATAATCCCTTCCCAAAAAGAATTTATGATGCTGAGAGCGGCTGGAGAAGAGCATACGAACAGGGCGTGGTCGATTTCGTTCGAGTACACTTCGCTGCAGAGATGACACGCTGAATTATTCAGACAACCCGTTTTAATTTAACCAAGTCTTTCGAAACCAACCCCAGGACATCGACATGATGACGTAACGACAGCGGACATCACTTTGCAAGCAGCGAACCGTTGTTCGGTTTGCTGTGAAGTTCAATGCCTTCAACACTGGCTCGGATGCGATGCAATGCCAATGATCTGTCGTTTGTTTAATATCTTGGCCACGAAACTTGCATTTATTACTATAATTTATACATATCTGATGTGGATGGGTGTGTTGTGATTGTTTAGCTTTATAACGGTCGCAGGTGTGTTGTGATTGTTTAGCTTTATAAGGGTCGCAGGTGTGTTGTGATTGTTTAGATTTATACGGGTCGCAGGTGTTTTGTGATTGTTTAGCTTTATAACGGTAGCAGGTGTGTTGATGTTGTTTAGCTTAATAACGATCGCAGGTGTGTTGTGATTGTTTTGCTTTATAACGATCGCAGGTGTGTTGTGATTGTTTAGCTTTATAACGGTCGCAGGTGTGTTGTGATTGTTCAGCTTTATAACGGTCGCAGGTGTGTTGTGATTGTTTAGCTTTATAACGGTAGCAGGTGTGTTGATGTTGTTTAGCTTTATAACGATCGCAGGTGTGTTGTGATTGTTCAGCTTTATAACGGTCGCCGGTGTCAATTGTTTATTGTTAACCTCCTCAATTTAGGAGAGCATATATATAAATGACAAGTATATACATGTTATGTAAGTATGCATGCAAATGATATACTAATCACAATATTAATCACAATATTATTTTACAGTGTTTACGCCATGTCACACGCATGCGATCGGGTTCTGACATTTTCAAGTTTCAAGCGTTAGTGAGGTCAGTGATAATCTAATATAGAATATAGAAATGGGAAGGCATATATAGAAGTGCCTGAATACCAGTTGCCCTTTTAAAAACCTAAATAGCAATATCACATGCGTGTGACCGAGCAAAAATAAAACTTCCAAATAAAATATTCACTGGACATCAACGTGGAATATTGGAACACGATAATGTTTGTCGTCATATTACCTTATTCAGTGAAATTAGACAAAAGTTTCAGTCATCGAATTTAGAAAGTAGCATATATCACATGGAAATGGCCTATTTAAGAACTAAAAATAAAGAATAAAGAGTTAATTCCTAGGTCCACTGAACAAGTTCGTAAATTGATTACTGCAATTTCATTGGTTTATAAGTAAGTAGTTTTGCGTTCCTCTCAATTAGTCGCTTGCACGTAGGAGAAATGTAGCTGTGGAGTAAATTATTTTGTCAAGCTAGAGCGTATGTAAGTCTAGTGTCACGTGCTGGA
The DNA here is from genome assembly GCA_032622095.1 of Siphonodentalium dalli. Taxonomy (NCBI): domain Eukaryota; kingdom Metazoa; phylum Mollusca; class Scaphopoda; order Gadilida; family Siphonodentaliidae; genus Siphonodentalium; species Siphonodentalium dalli. Next base: position 210,878,674 of record CP136069.1, read on the forward strand.
GAGTAGAACCAAAAAAAAAAGAGCCAATGAATTGTCCGAAGATAGGCGAGACATGAGTAGGTTATATAAGTATGCAAATCACAATATTAATCACAATATTATTTTACAGTGTTTACGCCGTGTCACACGAATGCGATCGGGTTCTGACATTTTCAAGTTTCAAGTGTTAGTGAGGTCAATGATAATCTAATATAGAATTATTTAGAAATAGGAAGGCATACATAGAAGTGCCTGAATACCAGTTGCCCTTTTTAAAACGTGAATAGCAATATCACATGCGTGTGACCGAGCAAAAATAAAACTTCCAGATAAAATATTCACTGGACATCAACGTTGAATATTGCAACATGAGAATGTTTGTCGACATATTACCTTATTCAGTGAAATTAGACAAAGGTTTCAGTCATCGAATTTAGAAAGTAGCATGCATCACTTGGAAATGGCCTATTTAAGAACTGGAAATAAAGAATAAAGAGTTATTTCCTAGGTCCACTGAACAAGTTCGTAATGTGGTTACTGAAATTTCATTTGTTTATAAGTAAGTAGTTTTTGCGTTCCTCTCAATGAGTCGCTTGCACATAGGAGAAATGTAGCTGTGGAGTAAATTATTTTGTCAAGCTGGAGCGTCGGTAAGTCTAGTGTCACGTGCTGGAGAGTAGAACAGAAAAACAGAGCGAATAAATTGTCCGAAGATAGGCGAGACATGAGTAGGTATGTTTGTATTCCACAGTGGTTGATAATGTACTCCCAGTATTGATTCCGTGCAGATATTAACAGATGAGACTGACAGGAGAACATTATTTGCATCAGTTCATTTTCGTATACCATGGAGCACAACACACATACAGAATTGTTGGCGAATGTAGTTCGGTTTTGTAGTCCTACCATATTCGTGTACTTTACGGAGTGTTGTGAGCCTATGAACTGCAGTCTGTCCCATAGCTGCCACTGCTTAAGCGGATTGCGGTGGGTCAAGGACAGTACTTTCAGTCGTGGATCAGAAACGACCGCTGAAAGCCAAGAGTTGGAATATGAACGCATAACGGAGTTTTTGCTAATGCCTTCCATGCATCCTTCGATGGAAACGTCCCTTCGTCCATAAAGTTGAAAAGATTGTCGATTAGGTCGTACTTGGTAAGGAGTTGGAATATTTCTTGAGGTGAAGCCTGATGTAGATCTATTGAAGAGACGTTGTTGGTGAGCCATAAGAAGAAACAATCTAAGTGGAGTTTGGTGATGCATGGGCAGGTGGATGAGGTTGCCAAGGAAGCAGAGTTTTCTTATGTGTATTTGCTGTTCTATTGGCATTATTCCTAGCAATCCAAGCGATAATCTTGTGCTAGCTCTCTTCGGGAGTGTTTGTATACTTTTTCCACATGTCCGAAGTGACCTCTCCATGATAGGGAGACTCGACGAGTATTCCAGTGGGAACTACTCACAACCATACAGAGCCTTCGGCAACACTACATATTTAAGAATTTCTCGCAGGGATGCCGGTGTCAGAGAAGAAGTGTTTGCTTTCCGTGCGATGGAGAAAAATGTTTTCCGTAGTTTTGAAGATACAATGTGCCCTCGTGTTCGTCCGTTTGCGAATTTATTCTGAACTATGCCAAGATGAATACTTTCTGTATGCTCTGGTATATTGTTTGGCCATAAACACCAAGATCTACTGGATTTACAATAGGTGGACTTGGATTCATTAAACACAACTATGTTGCTTTTAGTATAAGAAAAAGTAAAAACGCCACTTGATGCTATATTTGTAACATATGTCCAGAAGGCTATCTAGACCGGATTTAGAAAGAGATACTAAGCTGATGTCGTCTGCCGTTGTTTGTGCGACACAAGAGACGCCGTTTATATATATCTTTAATTGTCCTCCATAAATGAAGAGTTGTTTAACACAAACAAATACACAAAGGAAACATGGACACAGGAAGGTCAACATATTTACAAGATGGTATACATTACAAGAACAAATTACATCACAAACATGTAATAAGCAAACTGATACTCACTCCTAGCCACACCATTGTACGCACACGCTCACTACTAACAATACTCGTCTATATCCCTCTGTCTGGCTATACTCTCTATCTATCTCGTTCTCGCTCGTTCACACACACACACACACACACTCTCTCTCTCTCTCTCTCTCTCTCTCTCTCACCGAGCACACAAATCGTACTCGTTATAATATACACAGTATGCTAATGTACTATATCATGTGTAAAATAAAACAAACCCAAGATATTAATACTCTGTGTTGTCACATAAGATTTACGAGTCGAACATAATCTATTCTAAGCTATGAAACAAGGACCATAGATTAAGTGTAGCTTTCATGAAGAATCTAAAGTCTTGTGTTGAGCTAAGAGAAAATACATTCAGTTCAGAAGGAAAGTGACCCAGAAATGTGGCAAGCTGTATGGCTTGTGGCAATGAATCAAGTATTATGAAGGCCTCAATTCCATATACGTTTATGATGTCATACCATATTTCATTCCTGAGAGCTGACATAGAATTGCAATGTATGATTATATGCTCAATTAAACAATAATAGTTTGACGCACAAATGCGACAGACACCAGCGTCCTCGTAAGCAGTGTGTGCAATTATCCTTGCTAACATGAGAAAGAAAATTTTCTCCTCTGGATAAAGTTGACATGTTCTCCATAGCTTGGATGGAGCTAGGTTATACTGTATTGAACCATATTTGGATAAAAAAGAAAAAGAAAAACGCCACTTGATGCTATATTTGTAACATATGTCCAGAAGGCTATCTAGACCGGATTTAGAAAGATATACTAAGCTGATGTCGTCTGCCGTTGTTTGTCGGACACAAGAGAAGCCGTTTATGGATAGTCCCATCCGAGTGGTCGTTAGCGATTTTAGAAGCTCGTCGATATACACGAGGTAGCAGAAAGGTGAAAGAACTGCTCCTTGTTGAGTTCCTTGTCCTATACTGAAAGTCTGAAAGAGTTTGACAGGCAACCGTTGTACCGCACTCGGCTCGTGATATCACTATATATACAACGTAGCATCCGAACGGTCTTTCTAGAGAAACCAAGGCGCATGAATTTGAACAAGAGGCCATTGTGCCACACTTTGTCGAATGCCTTTTTTGAGTCCAAGAAGGCTACAAAAAGTTTAGAGTTGTTGTCTTGTGCATATGAGATATACTCTTGAAGAATAAAAGATGTCATATTGCATCCAATTCCTGCTTGAAACCCGTTTTGTAATGCACTAGGGAATGTCACAAGCAAATGGCTATTAATGAATCGATTGAGGAGAACACCTTCGAACACTTTGTAGATTACTGGGAGTAACGATATGGCTCTATATATAGCTATCGGGAAGTGTTGACGACTTCGGCCCCCCCCCCCCCCCTTGTAAAGAGGAACAACAATTCCTGATTTTAGTGATGGAGGAATCCACTCGTATTCAATGAAGGAGTTGAATAACTTGCACATGCACGCATACAGCAATTCAGAACCGAAGAGAAGATGTTCGTTGACTATGTCATCACGACCGCTCGCCTTTCTAAATTTCAGTTTACGAACTGTATCTACAACTTCTTCTTTTGTGATCGGATGACCTATATAGCATAGGACATTCGGTATTCGCACTGTCAAGGAATGAAGATACCTGGTTTCGAACATAATCTTCGAATATAGGATCATCATGTTCGTTTGGGCTATATAATTCTTGAACATATGCGGCCCATCCAGAGAGAATGTCGTTATGGTCACGACACATGTGACCTCCAAAATCCATCACCGATCCTAAACAAAAAGTTGCGCCATAACGAGGTCTTAAATAACGCCAGAAAAGTTTTTGATCACCCCTTGCATATACGTCGAGTTTGCGGTTCTGTTCAAGTTGAAAATTATTTACAGTATGCCAATGCGCGCGGCGAAACACGCGTTTCCCCTGTGTGTAGTCCACATATGTCTGATAATCACTATCGCGTGGTTTTCCGTCATGTGTCCAAGATTGGTAGAGCGATTTCAGTTGTTTCTTCAGTATGTCAAGTTCCGTGTTCCAATAGTGTTTGATATGGCGCCTAGTGGTTTTTTTGGGTATGGCTGTTACAGCGGCAGAGTGTAAGAGTTCAACAATGTCAGCGTAAAATAAATCAATATGATTTTTGGAAGCAATTTCACGCGTAGCAAGCTCACTGCATGTCACATCCAGAATGTCTTTATACACGACAAGGTTTATCTTGTCCCAAGCATACACTCTTTTCTGTTGTGTCTGCGTTTCCACATTGGAACGCTCCGGCAATGTTACGGTGCATGTGATTGGTAGGTGCTTTGATGCATTCATAGCATGGTCAGATAAAATAGAATAGTCAGATATAAGGTCTTTGTCACGAGAGAGTACGAGTATATGGTCAATGAGTGATGGCTGATTAAGTTGAAAATACGGCACGAACGAGTATTCACTACCCTCAGACGCACCACTCGCTGTTGTAGAAATAAGTTCACATTCGTCGAGAAATCTAACGAATCGGGCAGATCTATCGTTAAGAGAAGCTGTGATATTGTTTAAATAACCCTTGGGGAGGTGGGCATTGAAGTCTCCCATTAGTACAACAGAACCTTCTGTTGAGTTGGTTGCACAGAATACATCTAGTGAATCCAGTGTGTTGTGATTGTTTAGCTTTATAACGGTAACAGGTGTGTTGTGGTTGTTTAGCTTTATAACGGTCGCAGGTGTGTTGATGTCGTTTAGCTTTATAACGGTCTCAGGTGTGTTGTGATTGTTTAGCTTTCTAACGGTCGCAGGTGTGTTGAGGTTGTTTAGCTTTATAACGGTCTCAGGTGTGTTGTTATTCTTTTTCGTTGGCGAAATAGTTTTCGAATTTCTCCATTCATTCAATTAGGTTCGTTTTCTCTCACAAGAACTGTGTTATTGGGAATATATTTTTCAGTTAATATCGGTTCTTGGCTATTAGTATTTACTCTTTAGATACTTAAATTCATCTTTAAAATTCCAATTACTGGGTTCTCTATAAACAAATCCTTGCCATATATATCTTACCATATATTATAGCTATATATAGCTATTATATAACCATGCATAATTAAATTATGCTATACTGCACAAATTAGCACATTTATACTATATAATACGACTCATAACCTATGCTGATACTTCTAGACTGTATTCTGATACTTTCATCTTATTAGGATCAAAATATTGCCCTATAAAGCACACACATTTTCATGGTAATGTGATACATATATATGTGTACCTAATATTGGTTTCTGATCTATCTCCAACTGACCGTATCCTTTTAAGACTGGACAGTCTTCGTAATTAAACCCATCATAAGTATTAGGGACCACTATGGAAATAAGAGGGTTTTTTGTCCTTTCAGTGTTTTTCCTGGTAATGATATATTTAATTATAGAAGCTGACCAGTTGTAATAATAACATGTATCACATAATTTGGCCATAAAAGCAGTTTCATAATTATCGGTAATAGACACGTTTAATATCAGCGCGTGCGATGACGTCACGGCGTTCTTCAAATAACTTGCGATCGCTGTAGTTTATGATTGTTGTTTTCGATGAATATTTCGCGTTGCTTCGGGTTTATTTGATCATGTGATAAAAAGTATCTCACACTCGTCCTATTTTATACGTAATTTATCAACCTCGTCCTCTAAATTCTATTTGAGCCTCGGTAAACCTCGGCTCAAATCGAATTTAGTGAACTCGGTTGATAAATTCCGTATAAAATAGAAACTCATGTGAGATCCTCTATTTATTACGCCACATGTGATGTATCTAGCTTCTGAGATTTTGATATTGTGTGGTGGACAGGGCGAATGTATTCTTGAAGATTTTTTGTACCTTACTCAATCGTACCGATAGAATCACGTAGATGCCGAAATTGTAAAGTTAACGCCACCGGTGTATAATATGTTTATGAAAATATGATAAATCGTATCGATAGAGTCAGGACAGGTTGAAATTGTAATCTTAAAGTCACCGGTGTAATAATATGTTGTTGAAAATATAAATAATTTGATAGACTGAAAATAATATATAACCCATTGAGAGCCCCTAATGTATTCTTGGACATTTTGTTTTGTACCATTACTCAATCGTACCGATATAATCACGTAGATGCCGAAATTGTAAAGTTAACGCCACCGGTGTATAATATGTTTATGAAAATATGATAAATCATATCGATAGAGTCAGGATAGGCTGAAATTGTAAACTTAAAGTTACTTGTTGTTGAAAAATGTAAATAATTTGATCGACTGAAAATAATGTGTAACCCATTGCGAATCCCCCTGGTGTAGTGAAGTGAATTGTGGGTAGTTTCATTGTGATTCTCCACCATCTTTATTTTCTGGAATTATCACCAAGATTTCTCCACTCTATTCTCTTAAACTACACCCGAATCGGTCAAATTCTTTTGATAATTCTATCTAAATACATCTTAGCTACTATTCGGATCTGCTGTCCCGGTCTAAAAAGGGATAGTTTGACCAACACGACTATTGACAAAACTTTGTTTACAAATTGAGCGCACTCGATGACCGGGTAACGGGTTGACCCGTCCACTGACGGTCCAGTCCACGCTGCAAATTTATTATCGAAAACAAATTCAATTTCTTCCATCTAAAACATAATTACGCGCTGGACTCTGTCATTTTAGGAATATATATGTATCCCACGCACATACACCAAGTCTCAGCTTAAAATTTTGAAAAATGACGGTTTTATCGACATAAATCGATTTTAATGGCAAATGCCATGTTAAATTTTATCATTGAAAAAAATTCATTTCTTCCATCTAAAACATAATTACGTGCTGTACTCTGTCATTTTAGGAATATATAACTATCCCACGCACAAACACTAAGTCTCAGCTTAAAATTTTGAAAAATGACAGTTTTATCGACATAAATCGATTTTAATGGCAAAGGCATGTTAAATAAATTTTAGGGCCCTGCAAATATTTTCTGAGCTGTTCCATATTGGGCACTAGAGTCCATATTTGACCGGTTAAACCTGATAATTGTGCGACAGTACAGTCGCGTTACTTTATACATCAACATTGGTCATTATCACCCGACAAATTTATTTTGGTCTATCCTATCAACCCCTATTTTCTCCCGCGTAGCCTGACTAAGTGTCAACATTGGTCTTTATCGCTCCACTAATTTGTATCGTTTCATCGGTATGAATTCCATATCCAATTATCCACATATAACCAACCCAACCTCTAATCCGGGTCCAATTTATTTATTTATTTCATCGGTATAGTCACGTTACGTAATATTTTATCGCGTGATACGTGTACTATATGTCTATGGTATTACTATAGTATACCGTATACGTATATCAATTGCTATTCCTTTCTATATAATCCTGGTGCCATCTATAGACATAGAGATAATTTCAGACCCCCCCCCCCCCCAATTTTATATCATTGCTGCTTTAGTACAGTCGCGATACATTACATGGCAACATCGCTCCACTAATTTATGTCAGTTCATCGGTACAAAGCCCTTTTTTTTCTCCGAGTCCATATAACCAACCCAACATCTTATAGAAGTCCATAAATGACTATTCTGGCACTATATAGAGACGACTAAGATTCTGACACCCCCTATTTTATAGCCTTGTTGCAATGTTCAGTAGAGTTGAGATGCATAATATGTCAACATTGGTCATTATCGCTCTATAAATTTATATCGGTTCAACCCTTAGTTCGCGGTATCGCCCACCCCTCCCTGAATTTATTTTTTCATTTGTATTATAGTCTCGTTACGTACACATTTTATCTCTTGTAACTTTTGCTTCAATGCGTCGAGTTCCGCTGCAGAGAATACAAAACTAACAACATTTTGAAATGTTAGCAGGCTTCAAACTCATCTTATCCAAGAAAAACTCTGGTTACATAAGAAATTTGTGTATATGGTGTACGCGCATTTATTGCGTTAAAAACCAAAGGTCCCAAGTCAAGGTCCAAATCCCCAAACACACTGTTGTGAGGTTTAACTTCATCTACATACAGTAATGTCCAAAGTAATTGATCACTTAACCACAGCAAAATTATGGATATTTTTTCATGATTTTAAATGCTGAAAAAATACCCATAATTCTGCTGTGGTTAAGTGGTCAATTACTTTGGGCATTACTATAACCAATATAAGGATTTGAGGTTTAATGATAACTCAATCCTCATACAGTAATGTTCAAAGTAATTGACCACTTAACCAGAGCAGAATTATTTGTAATTTTTCAGGATTTTAAATCCTGAAAAATTACCAATAAGTCTGATGTGGTTAAGTGGTCAATTACTTTGGGCATTACTGTAACCAATATAAGGATGTGAGGTTTAATGAGAACTCCATCCACATAACTAATAAATATGTGTGGAAATTAAAACAAAATAAATTCCATGATGGCGTCCAATATGGACTGCCTAATTCTGCTCCAAAACATGTATATTGAATATATGGATGTTTATTGGGGTAAACCGATTATTTCAATGATATTTTCATTAACTGGGATCCAAAACCCGACTTACGGGAACTGTATCTTAAGCATATGTGCATATTTAATAAGCCAACAATTGGAATCCCAACAGAAGATTGGCGTGGGTCCCTTGTGCGATCTGTCCATCGAAAACTATTTAGACATCTCAAGACACGTAAGACCCAATACTTAATATACAGAATAGATACATCTATTGCCTGAGTGACTAATATTTATATTTGTTACAATGAGGTCAAATAGTTGCGAAGCCAGCACCACAATTCTTTCCCTCCATAGTAAATCTTAAAACAACTTCTAAAGAATTATTAATTTACCTTATATTTGGTATGGAGCGTCCTTGGTTTACTGGAGTTCAGATTTGTTAACATCACGTCACCAAGTTAATTACTTGCGAAGCCACAGCCATAACTATTTCCCTCCATAGTAATTCTCAAAACAACTTCTTAAGAACAATTGACCAGGTCAGTCGCGCAATTATTGGAAGAGCCACGGTCAATCATTTTTTTTAAACCAAATGTTACATTTAAATTATTGCTTTATTTAACCAAAAAAAAAATTAAATTAGAAAATTAACTTTTACTACTTGCTAAATTTTTATCTTTTAATTATTTCATTTAAATTTTAGTATTTACAGTATGCTAAGTCCAAGTCTTTATAATCTGTTGAGTGACCCCACAGTCGTTTACTTGCTTTGTTAGTAATAATTTGAAGGATTACTTGTTTAAACGCAATTGTTATCAAAATATTTTATGTATTTTTTATAATTTCTATTTATATGTAATACTATAATCTTGGTGGCGTTACCATTTCTGACTATGGTTTTCTTGTTAATATTACAATTGGTTCAATCTCTTTATATACATCTAAATAGTGATCTCTTTTTATCACTCTCTTACATATATAATTTATTATGTTAATGTCAACCGCAGTTCCATACATAATCATATAATATTGCTAGGGCTTCACAGTTTTTCGGTATTTAGTCATACCAGGGTTTTATTTTTAATACCGTGTAGTCGGTAGTGGATTACTTGAATGGTATATCGTGGCACGCTATATTGTCTTCTTTTAGTCGGTTTTACAACATCAAACGTCAACAAATTTAATATATTCCGAGGCAATAACGCGTGCTTATTAGCGCGCACCGCGTGTATACAGTAATGTTCGGCAATTTCTTGATAGCCGTGCTCCTATGGGTATTTTATTAATAGATAATTGTGCGACCAGGAGGCCGAGTCCGGTAAAAGGTGTAGTTGGGAATTTCGTTTATTGTCCTTTACATTATTATGCCGATAATGTTGATTTTTGGTTTGTGACAAGCTATGTCAATTACCAATAAAAGAAATTTAAAAGATACTTTGTAAGTCTTATATTTCAACTTTTATAGATATTTTTCGTTCTGCAGCCCACTTATGGTTGTGGTCGGAGACGACCGAGTCGGTCACCGGTTTGTTAATTATGTGCTGGTTGTTATTGTTATGTTAACGGAACTCTGAGTTGGTCATTCGCGAAACCAATATATTTTATATTCTATAATTACATTCATTGCATATAATATATGATCTTGAATGCGTTACCATTTCTGACTATGGTTTTCTTTTAAGTAATGAAAGAGAACTTGCGATACGAGAAGATAACCAGCCAGTGCTAAAAGCATTCATAACAAAGGGACTGCAAACATGTATGCTGATCGGTGTGTGTTTATAGTCGTCTCATATGCAGCTCAAATTAGTGCACACAAAGCAATAATTAGACCATGATACCCATCCATACAATTACGAAAGGCAAACTATATATACAACGTTGTTCGAATTCGCGCAAACATATCTCTGTATATTATGGAATCCTATTAGGGCCACTTGCTAATGGCGCTTTCGCCGAAAGCGACAAAAAGTGCGCCATTAGTAACGCGCCGAAAGCGCCGAAAGCGACAAAATATGCGCCGTTACGGCGCACTATTTGTCGCTTTCGCCGCACTTTTTGTCGCTTTCGGCGCGTTACTAATGGCGCACTTTTTGTCGCTTTCGGCGCGCGCCGAAAGCGCCATTAGGCATACTATTAGGTCCACTCCCTAATGGCGCGCGCCGGAAGCGACAAAAAGTGCGCCATTAGGGTATGTTTCGGCGCATCGCGCCGAAAGCGACAAAAAGTGCGCCGAAAGCGCCATTAGCAAGTGGCCCTAATAGGATTCCATAAATGTGTCACAAGTATGCCTTCTGAGTGTTTATTCGGTAAGTCGGGACAGATTGTTTCACGGAAGCGTTCTTGTCTGAAGCCAGATATATATAATGTTAATATGTTGTCGTTTCTCACGGCCAAAATGTAGACTCATTGGACTGCAGTGGTGAACTTTGTTCGCATAAACATATCAGTTGAGTGTTGTCGTTATTTTAGAGCGTTGAATATGCTTTGTTGAAATAAAAATTGTGAATTAAATGCTTGATGTTAAGCGAGGTACGTCATTAGGGTCATCGTGATGTGGAAAGGTTTGGAATCATGCATACATGATGGCACTGATGAGAATATACTAACTACGGGGGATGGCGCATGTCATTTTAGAATTGTTCAATAACTGGAAATGTTAGGATACCATTGAGTTTTTAAAATTTAACCTGAAGGGAAATGTGTGTGCGAAATTAAATTGTACCGTTCTGAGGATTTGTCTGGACCTCCACCTCTACCCACGTCCCTGTATATAAAATATTAGTCAAATGATGATACATATGATTCAAGCTAGTAAGTGTCTTTAAGATTGTAACTGGAAATTCGAGAAACCCCATCGGAGTAGACACTATATAACACTTTTATATTCTTTCGCATTCTACACCAATCAACAAAATCAGTAAACTTATTTTTCAAGTTTCTTGTGGGCATCTGCCGACTTCTGAATGAGGTAGTTTTACCAGGTTTCGTGTTGGTCGACGCCAGAATATTCGAAAAATCACATTTTATAAAGAAAATGTTTACCTATCGACGATGAAATTTTGAAGAGCATTTTCGAAAATAAGCTATTTATGCACACTCTGATCATATTATTCTGGATGTTCTTGTGGTGTATTGGTGATGCATACATGTATGTATGATTGCCATTATGTTTATGTGTTATTTGCCTGATAAACAGGGGGGGGGGTGAAAAAAATTCCGGCACGTATGCCGGGCTGGGTGGGTGGTCAAAACCACCAACAAGCAATTTTTTCCGCAACTAAAACAAAATGTTCCTGCTTGTTTTTAGTGTTTTGGCAATGGTTGGGCTTCAAAACCACTTTGAATGAGAGAAATAATGTAATTCTAACTGGTAAACTGACTGCAAGCAGTTATCGTGTTGTATTTTGTTGCAAATTTTGAAATCCAAGATGGCCGCTGGCAGCCATGTTTTTTTGGCCGAATGACCTCAAAATGACTCATTCCTATTTACATGTCCATGTTAACATCCATGATAAATAGTATGCACAGAAATTCATATACAACTGTTTACAGTGAATTTCCCTCCGCAAATCTCTGTTTTAGTGTTAAAAGGGGGGGGTGGGTGTAAAAAAATGGTCAGAAAAAACTGCCGAAAACGGAAGAAAAAAATTGACGGTGGGGGTGGGTGGGTACAAAAAATGATCGAAAGGGAAAAAATGCCATACGTGCCTGAATTTTTTTTCCGACCCCCCCCCCCCCCCCCCCCCCCTGTGATAAATGGAAAAAATGTCCAATTGGTATCTTTAAATCATGAAAGAAAAAATAAACAAATACAATTGGATAGAAATATATAGCTCACAATAACAGAATCCACAGCGCAACGGCAAACTTCGGACCATGCGTCCCTCAGCTGGCGAGTCCCGATTCGAATTAAATAATAATTGAAACGTGTTGCATTCCGCAGTTGACAACAATAACTAAACTGTGTGCATATACTAATGCAGGTAATCAACATCCAGCTGTAGGCCAGACAAATTTTATAGTTGGCTCCAATAGCAGTTCGATTGGTGGGTTTTAAGTCGCCGATTGTCACCAAACTTATACAAAATCATCCACATGGTGTGGGGAGTCTAATAATGTGGCTTAAAGCTGTCATAAGTGACTTTCGAGTCAGTGTGCACTGATAGGGAGAGTGGGACCAAAATTGATACACAATAATTTTAGCGCCAATTTCCACCAACTTGATACATATTCTTATCCATGATACGAGGATTTAAATACGCCATATTGGTACCAAGGCAGTCTAACAGGGGTAACTTTTTAAGAGGAAGATAATGGTGCGGGTTATAATTTTCTAAAATGACGCTGTTGGTGTCAGGGGCAGAAAAGGGAGGGGCAGCAAAATAATTATGAAATTATTAAAACAACTAAATGTTGAGAGAATCCATGGCTTCGCCTTCCGATTATTGGAGACTAATTATTCATAATTCCTTCAATGTTTCATGAATGAACCACTTCATATTTCCGTTAAAACAAATATAATCCTTCAAATTATTGCAACAGCTACTGTTTATTACTGAATGTTTCTCATTCACCACACCAGAAAGGCCTCTAAATGCGGACAAAAAAATATACTAATCGGATTAAATACACCCCCGATACTTCGCAACACGACCTTTAGTCTACATTCCAACTAATACATAATTCAGCAATATTATTTGCTATATTCTGCATTGTATTCCTGCAATAAACTCTTCAAGAGTGGTCCAGCCATTGTTCACACTGAATATCGAAAACAATTAACGTGGTCATAACAAGTTACATACTGCATCAATGAGACATCCGCGAAGATACATCCGCTAATACATACATCCTGATAACAGTCTAACCGGTACGCACATAGCGAATATGTATATATTAAATCACATTCTCCCCTTAGCTTCATTGTCAGGCAAAAAAAAAACAGCCTAACGGAATACACTCTATCAAACTCCATATAGCGCCCTCTACGCTATCGCTGCGATATATCACTGCCACAATGAGTGTACTTTGCAGATGATAAATCTATTTTTACATATCGTCGCGGAACTGTATTTACTACTATTTAGTCATCTATTATCTTGTTTTGACCAAATTTCTTTTAAAGTTTGCAATAATGGCAATTCTTTCGGTATTGATAAGAACAATATGAACTGAGTCAGAAATAGACACTTTTAATCCTAAAACATAAGAACTAAAAACACGTAAGAATTCCTTACCAATTAATGTCCTTATGGCAGTGGTATCTCAGCGGAGCGATGGGAGATAACTCTGCCTGGAGTTTGACACTCTATAGAGGGCGTAATGGTTGAGCTCAATCATCGCCACCTAAACCGACATGTTCATTGGACTGCAAGTCAAACTCCATACAGCGCCCTCTACGTTATCACTGCGATATAGCACTGCCACAAGGAAGGTACTTTGCAGATGATAAATCTATTTTTACATATCGTCGCGTAACTATATTTAGTCACCTATTATCTTGTTTTGACCACCAAATTGTTTTTAAAGTTTGCAGTAATGGTAATTCTTTCGGTATTGATAAGAACAATATGAACTGAGCCAGACATAGACAATTTAATCCTAAAACATAAGAACTAAAAACGCGTAAGAAATCCTTACCAATTAATGTCCTTATGGCAGTGGTATCTCAGCGGAGCTATGGGAGATAACTCTGCCTGGAGTTTGACTGCAAACTTGCAAGGACGCGGATCCCCACTATTGAAGATCCCCGAAGACTGCCGACCAGATTCGGGTATCTCCGGGGATCTTCAAAAAACAAGTGCTGAAAAAAGAAAAACTTATTCTAAATTTACATGCCCATCTCGTGGTCACCGCAATATCGTTGATATCCTACTGATCTCAATAAAATTATAGATGCTAAAGATGATGGAGACAACAGAATCATCTGTATTACAATCAAAAGCAGCCCTGCAAATATATGCTTAATAAATACATACATGTCCAGTAACACTCACAGGCCCTCGGCTGATAAAAAAATACAAAGACGAATACAATGAGACACTGGAAAAAATATATGCTATTATGACAAAATACGCAGATTATAAAATAATAATAGCAGGGGATATGAACGCATCATTAGACAGGCAACTACATAATGAACAAGACAAACTTTTTTAAAAGTTCTACATAGACCATGAGCTTACCACACCCAATGGATATGTCCCGGAATTCACATTTCGACACCATAATGGGAAATCACAATCTACCATTGACTATTTTTATTGAATCCACAAAACACGATAACATTTTATCAAATATGCAAGTTGTCGATGTTCCATCAAATGTATCTGATCATGAACAAAGTCGAAATGACAATAGCACCTTTTATAAAAATACAAAATGGTAATGAAAACATCTAACAAAACAAAACAAATTGGAAAAAATGTGATTTTGACCTTTACAGACAGCATATAAATGAAACTAAATACCTGACGCAGACCACTATAAAAAACAATGTGGAAGAATCCATTGTAAAATTTGGCCAAATGCTAATAAACGCAACAGAGAACGCCACACCAGCCAAAAGACGTAAAAAAGCGCAAAAGGTCAAAAGCAATGGAACCCAAACATAGCCAATGCGATACAAGGAAGTAAAAAGGCTCATTATCAGTGGAAAATGGCAGGTTGGTAAGCCTGCCGACACAAAAAATCCACTTAAAGTGGCAAAAATGGCCACTAAAAAGAAATTAAGATGTACACAAAGGGAACAAATAGCTGCAGAAAGAACTCAGCTATATGATGAAATCACTCAAGCCAATGCATTCAATGATCAAGTGCTATTCTTTTGACTTATAAACAAACAAAGACTCACCAAGAGTGTAGTCACTGAATACATTGAAATAGATGGAGACCAATATGGTGCTGAGCAGATGATGGATGGGTGGTTTATACACGTCAAAAGACCATCAGAACCAAAAACTGCTGATAGATTTGATGATACATTCCACAAACAAGTATCAGCTGATATTGAAGCTATTGAACAAATATGTCGTGCTAATAACCCATCGTTAGAACCAGTGACACTGCATGAAATTAAAACAACTGTCAATAAGCTTAAACTAAACAAAGCAGCTGACTATGCTAGAATTACGGCTAATCATATAGCCCCAATAATCATGAACATCATAAATACAATATATGAAAAACGAGAAGTGCCAAAAGAGATCAAAACTGGCATATTAACACCTGTACCAAAAAAAGGACAAAGACCCAAAAAAAACCAGGCAATTACAGGGGCATAACTATCAGCTCCGTAATATGCAAAATTCTTGAGGCAACCCTGCAAGATAAATTAGACAACATACTATTACCATCACAAAATAAAATGCAACGTTGCTTCACTCAGGGCACATCACCCCTAGTGGCCGGACATATGATAACTGAAGCAGACAATGAAAGCAAAGATATAAATGAGAATTTAATATTAGAAACTCTCGATGCTGAACAAGCATTTGACGCTGTATGGTATAAAAGCCTACTGAGAAAACTAATCATTGATGGGATCCACAGCGACCTATGGCTACTTGTAAACTCATTACATCATGAGGCGAATACAAAGGACAAATTTGGTGGATCATACTCCACAGATATACTACTTCACCAAGGAATAAGACAAGGTGTTCAATTATCAGCAATGCTATATAAAAGATTTAATAATGATATGCTAAATCATCTAAGTAACAATGCAGCTGGGTTTTAAACTGGCACAATTGATATAACTGCCCCCACTTGTGCAGATGATGTAGCCATTTTAGCAAAAACAACAGCTGATTTACAAACGCTCACAAGCATTGTATACAACAACTCAGGTAAAGATCGGTTCGCATAAACGCAACCAAATGCGAAATTGTCCATATGAAAACATCTACAAAAAAATTGAACAATGAAATAAAACCTCTCCTAGGCGGAACACCTGTTAATATTGTAGGCTCCACCAAACACCTAGGTGTAGAGCGTAATCCAATTAATAGACTTTTTTACTGCCATTATTTTATATACCCAATATAATGGGGTGCTCCTCACCTAAAGGAGGGAATTCCACGACAAGCAAGCAACTGATACAGTACTTAAGTAACTACACCTTTCACGTTTCATCTAGGTCGTGGTGTTTGTATCTTCAGTGCGGCAAAATCTATTTATGAATCTTGGCATGTATGGATTAGAGTTATTTTACGTAGCTCGAGGATTTTCAAAATCGGGGATCTGTTCTGAGCGCTGAGTAGAATACACCAATATGCCAAACCGAATAATGCCGAATACCATTCGGTAGGACTCGGGGGATCTTCAATAGTGGGGATCAGATAAATTGCTGCAAGCTTTGCAGCAATACAGTATCAGGGGACATTTGTGCCTGATTTTTTTCTTGCAGCTTCATGGGAACATCCCATTAGGGCGTACTCGTGGTACTGGCCTATTTATATCAGAATTATTTATACTCAGTATGAAAACAAAGTCCATCTATTTTCCCATGTTCTTCTTATAGTAGTGATACATATAGATAATTTTGATAATTTCTCAGGTTCACCTTGTGTGATGGCCTTACGTGTAAGAAAAGATAAAACGGTACAATCATAACTTTAGAGTCTCATGTACATGTACAATGAAATGTGCGCTATTCAAACACACGGCATACTCACGTAGTTCCCCACTTATATATCGCGGAGTTGGTATATATTGAGTCTCCTCGTCTTCCTCGCGGGTGCAGTCTGGGTTATTAAAGACTTTATTATGGACTTGTTCGGGTGCGTGAAGCTGATAAGTTAGTACTCGGGTGCATTACCAACTGGTGGAATGGGCCATTCTACTAAACATCATCGAAAATCTTAAGCAAATCGACCGTACCACTCCATAGAAAACATCGTATGAACTACGCTCAATTGTAACTATTTACTACTCGATTCGGGACGCGTCTATCGACGATAAACTAACGAAAACGATTTCGACATCAGCAGTCACTGCATTTAATTAATATATAAGAATGACGGTTTGTGTTGTCAATTTAGATATAATATTTGTAAAAATAACCACTTTGAACAAGATTATTCGCCATTTCTATTTAATCACCCAACCGGAGTGTTTCACATTCACTTTAAGATTATTCTCCATTTCTATTTAATCACACAAACCGGAGTGTTTCACATCACTTTAAGATTATTCTCCATTTCTATTTAATCAACCAACCGGAGTGTTTCACGTCATGCACTTTAAAGGTGGATTATCTCTTTGTAAACATGAATTATATAGTTACTGGGGTATAAAATATTTGAATCGAAGACTCCTGTCCAGAAATGCTTCTATCGATTAATATTAATTTTAGTTCTAATATTTTCTGGTCTTAAAAGGCGTGTTTGTTCAGCTAACGAACAACAGTTGTTACTGTTAACCAAGACCAGAAATTATATTGTGCAATTTTGTCACAAATAAACGCCAATTATACTCATTATCGCTTAATCTGTGGAACAAAACAATACAAACAACCAATCTGGGACATTTGGCTTTCGGTGCGTAGCTATAGGTCATAGGAACAGCCCAGTGCTCTATATCGCGATATGGTATCATCCGAATGGTCTGTTCTAAAAATAGTAACATAAACGGTCCCGATTTAATATTCGAAATAACATCAATATTAATTGATAGAAGCTTTTCCGGACAGGGGTCTTCATTTCATATCTATTATTTTATACCCACGCAACTATTTAAAATTTGTTACTTAAAGAGATTATCAATCTTTAAGTCTATCTCAAACAAATATCTGACAACGAAAACCCAACACAACGGCACAATAATTCGGACCTCGTTCATAGGGTACGCTATTATATTTCTAATTTACACATATATAATCATTGACAGTTATATTATATTAAAAATTCGAATGATTTTACATTTTTGGAATAAGTTACGCTTTATTTGCACACTTAGCTGTCATAAGGGAGTACAATAAGAATTGTTGCGAAATCTCTAAACAGATGAATTACGACCTCATGCATACTCTATTTGTTTACATAAAACAAAACTCCAGATTTAAACTTTTAATCTGTCATTTGACTGTAATAAATTGTTGCGAAATATCGAAACAGATGAATTACGACCTCATGCTTACTCTGTTTGCATTTTACATAAAACAAAACTCACGATTTAATCTTTTAAAGGTACTCAACCCGATAAAACTCCTCTCAATTACTATTTCAATGGCTTCGGGGGTCAAAAATATTTGATTCGAGTCGAGGAAGTCACCCATCAAAGCTCAGATTTGTTAGATATCGATTTTAGAAATCTATTATTTTTCATTATCGGGAATACTATCTGGCCCAGAACTCAGACAAAATTGCGTTAAAATTACGGAGTTATAGATTTGGAGTACACATCCAGAGCAGATTACGGCAGTTATTAGTACTAATCTCGAGCAGTTAACAAATTTGAAAAATCAATATCTAATAACTCTGAGCTTTGTTTGATGGGTTCCTCGACTCGAATCAAATATTTTTTACCCCCAAAGCCAAAGAAATAGTAATATAGGACCCTCTGATCGGATTGTTGTTGTTGGAATCTGTTGAGATGGGGACCCTCTTTACGGGTTGAGTACCTTTAAACTGTCATTTGACTGAAATACAGCATTTACGATATACTCTAGTGAGTTGTAAATTGGATTGTGTGCAGTTTATTCCAGGGAATTGACCGTATCCGCCCCAGCTAGGTCAAGTGGACCTGCTAATAATATGCTATGATTATTGTGGTCCTGCTGAATTGCAATGATGCGGGTAGGGCAACTGATGCCGTTATTTTATCTAAAGTTGTAATTTTCGCGGTGTTTTGGCTAATCAGTGTGTATAATTATGTAACATTCAAGAACATTTATATTTTTGAAAGGCATAATAATGCATGCTCTGGTGTTTCAAAAACGACGCAAATAACCATCTTGCTTATAGTCGATTTTCAACTAATACAACAAGTATTACAAATATTTCGCAAAAACTGTTTTTGTATGTTTGATACGCATAATGGCTTTTCCTGTATATGTTCAGATTATCAGAAAAAAACGCTAAAAAGAACAATTTAAAAAATATAACGGTACTTTTTATTAACAGCAACAGTTTGCCATAACAGCATCATAGCAATTCAACAGGACCCAACCGCATCATAACACATGAGTATGACCACTTTACCAGGCGTGGTATCACTTTTTTCTTCGAAATGTATATTTTCTCAAATAGAACGATTTTCCAAAAAAATATCACGATGTATCAACCAATATGATTAGTCCAGGAGATATTGGCCGCAGATACTCCAGACAAGATGGCGTCCATCATGGCGGCCATTTTTTGGATATGCACCAGGTCTCTTTGGTCGCCGTTATAGTAAAGATGATATCACACGCGGTCTTGTTTTCCGCTCGATTCATTATGCTAATATACAACCCTTACAAATTAGCGAAAAATCCGACACCAGAATCCAATATGGCCGCCAAGATGGCCGCCGAAATGTGAAAATATGCTATTTTTCTGACATATCACCACTTTCGTTTGTCTCTGTTGGAAAATTTTGGCATCTTGGCGTGATGTTATACATTTATCGTATTGAAGAGTTATTGGCGAACACATGGGGACCACAATATACATTCATTACGGGATATTTTTGTCCGATATCACGTCTTCCCAAATGCCGGTATAATAGGTCAAAGCCGAATCGACGCTAATAATGGGATGTAATGTTTCGAATCAATGGATGTTATTGCTATCATAACCACACCCATGCATATATATGTGCAGGAGATACTCGAGCTAGGATTCCTCTTATACCGGGCGGGGTTGAGGAATATTCACCCAAATCCAAGATGGCGGCCAAAATGGCCACCAGAAATAAACAATCGCCGAAAATCGCCGATTTTAACATCAGTGAGCATTATTGTCATGACAACTCCACACCTACTTACTATTGTGAGTTGGGAACACTTAGGCGAGGAACTTTCCTTGTATGACATCCAAATAAAAGTCTCCCAAATCCAAAATGGCGCCCACAATGGCGGACAGATTTTGAAAAATCACAGAAATTCCCTCATATTCATACCATTGGGCATTATTGTCGAGACAACGTCACCCATGCTTACAGTTGAGTTGGAAATACTGAGGTGAAGTAATTACCTTACATCTCATGCAAGAAATGGTTTTCCAAATCGAAGATGGCGGTCAAAATGGCGACCGAAATTTGAAAACACGCGTACATTCTAGAATGTTCACAGTGGGTATCCAGTAAATTCTAGAATGTTCACAGTGGGTATCCAGTAAATTCTAGAATGTTCACAGTGGGTATCCAGTAAATTATAGAATGTTCACAGTGGCTATCCAGTAAATTCTAGAATGTTCACAGTGGGTATCCAGTAAATTCCAGAATGTTCACAGTGGATATCCAGTAAATTCTAGAATGTTCACAGTGGGTATCCAATAAATTCTAGAATGTTCACAGTGGGTATCCAGTAAACTCTAGAATGTTCACAGTGGGTATCCAGTACATTCTAGAATGTTCACAGTGGGTATGCAGTAAATTCTAGAATGTTCACAGTGGATATCCAGTAAATTCTAGAATGTTCACAGTGGGTATCCAGTAAATTCTAGAATGTCCACAGTGGATATCCAGTAAATTCTAGAATGTCCACAGTGGATATCCAGTAAATTCTAGAATGTTCACAGTGGGTATCCAGTAAATTCTAGAATGTTCACGGTGGGTATCCAGTTAATTCTAGAATGTTCACAGTGGGTATCCAGTAAATTCTAGAATGTTCACAGTGGGTATCCAGTAAATTCTAGAATGTTCACAGTGGGTATCCAGTAAATTCTAGAATGTTCACAGTGGGTATCCAGTAAATTCTAGAATGTTCACAGTGGGTATCCAGTAAATTCTAGAATGTTCACAGTGGGTATCCAGTAAATTCTAGAATGTTCACAGTGGGTATCCAGTAAATTCTAGAATGTTCACAGTGGGTATCCAGTAAATTCTAGAATGTTCACAGTGGGTATCCAGTAAATTCTAGAATGTTCACAGTGGATATCCAGTAAATTATAGAATGTTCACAGTGGGTATCCAGTAAATTCTAGAATGTTCACAGTGGGTATCCAGTAAATTCTAGAATGTTCACAGTGGATATCCAGTAAATTCTAGAATGTTCACAGTGGATATCCAGTAAATTCTAGAATGTTCACAGTGGGTATCCAGTAAATTCTAGAATGTTCACAGTGGATATCCAGTAAATTCTAGAATGTTCACAGTGGGTATCCAGTAAATTCTAGAATGTTCACAGTGGATATCCAGTAAATTCTAGAATGTTCACAGTGGATATCCAGTAAATTCTAGAATGTTCACAGTGGATATCCAGTAAATTCTAGAATGTTCACAGTGGGTATCCAGTAAATTCTAGAATGTTCACAGTGGGTATCCAGTAAATTCTAGAATGTTCACAGTGGGTATCCAGTAAATTCTAGAATGTTCACAGTGGATATCCAGTAAATTCTAGAATGTTCACAGTGGATATCCAGTAAATTCTAGAATGTTCACAGTGGGTATCCAGTAAATTCTAGAATGTTCACAGTGGATATCCAGTAAATTCTAGAATGTTCACAGTGGGTATCCAGTAAATTCTAGAATGTTCACAGTGGGTATCCAGTAAATTCCAGAATGTTCACAGTGGATATCCAGTAAATTCTAGAATGTTCACAGTGGGTATCCAGTAAATTCTAGAATGTTCACAGTGGGTATCCAGTAAATTCTAGAATGTTCACAGTGGGTATCCAGTAAATTCCAGAATGTTCACAGTGGGTATCCAGTAAATTCTAGAATGTTCATAGTGGGTATCCAGTAAATTCTAGAATGTTCACAGTGGGTATCCAGTAAATTCTAGAATGTTCACAGTGGATATCCAGTAAATTCTAGAATGTTCACAGTGGGTATCCAGTAAATTCTAGAATGTTCACAGTGGGTATCCAGTAAATTCTAGAATGTTCACAGTGGGTATCCAGTAAATTCTAGAATGTTCACAGTGGGTATCCAGTAAATTCTAGAATGTTCACAGTGGGTATCCAGTAAATTCTAGAATGTTCACAGTGGGTATCCAGTAAATTCTAGAATGTTCACAGTGGATATCCAGTAAATTCTAGAATGTTCACAGTGGATATCCAGTAAATTCTAGAATGTTCACAGTGGGTATCCAGTAAATTCTAGAATGTTCACAGTGGGTATCCAGTAAATTCTAGAATGTTCACAGTGGGTATCCAGTAAATTCTAGAATGTTCAGTTGGGTATCCAGTAAATTCTAGAATGTTCACAGTGGGTATCCAGTAAATTCTAGAATGTTCACAGTGGGTATCCAGTAAATTCTAGAATGTTCACAGTGGGTATCCAGTAAATTCTAGAATGTTCACAGTGGGTATCCAGTAAATTCTAGAATGTTCAGTTGGGTATCCAGTAAATTCCAGAATGTTCACAGTGGATATCCAGTAAATTCTAGAATGTTCACAGTGGGTATCCAGTAAATTCTAGAATGTTCACAGTGGGTATCCAGTAAATTCTAGAATGTTCACAGTGGGTATCCAGTAAATTCCAGAATGTTCACAGTGGGTATCCAGTAAATTCTAGAATGTTCATAGTGGGTATCCAGTAAATTCTAGAATGTTCACAGTGGGTATCCAGTAAATTCTAGAATGTTCACAGTGGATATCCAGTAAATTCTAGAATGTTCACAGTGGGTATCCAGTAAATTCTAGAATGTTCACAGTGGGTATCCAGTAAATTCTAGAATGTTCACAGTGGGTATCCAGTAAATTCTAGAATGTTCACAGTGGGTATCCAGTAAATTCTAGAATGTTCACAGTGGGTATCCAGTAAATTCTAGAATGTTCACAGTGGGTATCCAGTAAATTCTAGAATGTTCACAGTGGATATCCAGTAAATTCTAGAATGTTCACAGTGGATATCCAGTAAATTCTAGAATGTTCACAGTGGGTATCCAGTAAATTCTAGAATGTTCACAGTGGGTATCCAGTAAATTCTAGAATGTTCACAGTGGGTATCCAGTAAATTCTAGAATGTTCAGTTGGGTATCCAGTAAATTCTAGAATGTTCACAGTGGGTATCCAGTAAATTCTAGAATGTTCACAGTGGGTATCCAGTAAATTCTAGAACTATAAAAAAAGAAATCCAACAACATTGAAACGAATAATGAGATCAAGTGTAATCGTTACGTCCAAAATAGGTTCATGTGGCCAAAACCATAAACTCGAAAAATAGGTTCATGTGGCCAAAACCATAAACTCGAAAAATAGGTTCATGTGGCCAAAACCATAAACTCGAAAAATAGGTTCATGTGGCCAAAACCATAAACTCGAAAAATAGGTTCATGTGGCCAAAACCATAAACTCGAAAAATAGGTTCATGTGGCCAAAACCATAAACTCGAAAAATAGGTTCATGTGGCCAAAACCATCAACTCGAAAAATAGGTTCATGTGGCCAAAACCATAAACTCGAAAAATAGGTTCATGTGGCCAAAACCATAAACTCGAAAAATAGGTTCATGTGGCCAAAACCATAAACTCGAAAAATAGGTTCATGTGGCCAAAACCATTAACTCGAAAAATAGGTTCATGTGGCCAAAACCATTAACTCGAAAAATAGGTTCATGTGGCCAAAACCATAAACTCGAAAAATAGGTTCATGTGGCCAAAACCATAAACTCGAAAAATAGGTTCATGTGGCCAAAACCATCAACTCGAAAAATAGGTTCATGTGGCCAAAACCATAAACTCGAAAAATAGGTTCATGTGGCCAAAACCATAAACTCGAAAAATAGGTTATGTGGCCAAAACCATAAACTCGAAAAATAGGTTCATGTGGCCAAAACTCGAAAAATAGGTTCATGTAGCCAAAACCATAAACTCGAAAAATAGGTTCATGTGGCCAAAACCATAAACTCGAAAAATAGGTTCATGTGGCCAAAACCATAAACTCGAAAAATAGGTTCATGTGGCCAAAACCATAAACTCGAAAAATAGGTTCATGTGGCCAAAACCATAAACTCGAAAAATAGGTTCATGTGGCCAAAACCATAAACTCGAAAAATAGGTTCATGTGGCCAAAACCATAAACTCGAAAAATAGGTTCATGTGGCCAAATCTCGAAAAATAGGTTCATGTGGCCAAAACCATAAACTTGAAAAATAGGTTCATGTGGCCAAAACCATAAACTCGAAAAATAGGTTCATGTGGCCAAAACCATAAACTCGAAAAATAGGTTCATGTGGCCAAATCTCGAAAAATAGGTTCATGTAGCCAAAACCATAAACTCTAAAAATAGGTTCATGTGGCCAAAACCATAAACTCGAAAAATAGGTTCATGTGGCCAAAACCATCAACTCGAAAAATAGGTTCATGTGGCCAAAACCATAAACTCGAAAAATAGGTTCATGTGGCCAAAACCATAAACTCGAAAAATAGGTTATGTGGCCAAAACCATAAACTCGAAAAATAGGTTCATGTGGCCAAAACTCGAAAAATAGGTTCATGTGGCCAAAACCATAAACTCGAAAAATAGGTTCATGTGGCCAAAACCATAAACTCGAAAAATAGGTTCATGTGGCCAAAACCATAAACTCGAAAAATAGGTTCATGTGGCCAAAACCATAAACTCGAAAAATAGGTTCATGTGGCCAAAACCATCAACTCGAAAAATAGGTTCATGTGGCCAAAACCATAAACTCGAAAAATAGGTTCATGTGGCCAAAACTCGAAAAATAGGTTCATGTAGCAAAAACCATAAACTCGAAAAATAGGTTCATGTGGCCAAAACCATAAACTCGAAAAATAGGTTCATGTGGCCAAAACCATAAACTCGAAAAATAGGTTTATGTGGCCAAAACCATAAACTCGAAAAATAGGTTCATGTGGCCAAATCTCGAAAAATAGGTTCATGTAGCAAAAACCATAAACTCGAAAAATAGGTTCATGTGGCCAAAACCATAAACTCGAAAAATAGGTTCATGTGGCCAAAACCATAAACTCGAAAAATAGGTTTATGTGGCCAAAACCATAAACTCGAAAAATAGGTTCATGTGGCCAAATCTCGAAAAATAGGTTCATGTGGCCAAAACTATAAACTCGAAAAATGGTACCCTATTATTCCAAAATACATGCTACATCTATATCTATATTTGTGAATGTCTGTCTGTCTGTGCTCTATATAAATCCACAAGGGACCATCTAAATGGCACCAAAGGGGTCTAACAGGGGTAACTTTTTTACGAGAAAGATAATGGTGTGGCTTAGAATTTTCTAAAGTGACGCCGTTGTTGTCAGGTGCAGAAAAGGGGGAGGGGTAGACATTTTTTTGGTCGCCGATTTCCACCAAACTTATGTATTATCATCCCCATGATATTAGGAATATAATGGTGAGGTTTAAATACGTCAAACGTGGCGCCATTTAAGCCAGGGATGCACGAAAGGGGAGAGGAGCACCAAAATTGATAAAAAATTATTTTAGCGCCGATTTCCACCAAATTGATACACATTCTTCTCCATTGTACAAAGAATCTAATTGTGTGATTTAAAGGCGCCAAATTGGTGTCGTTTGGATGAGAGATTGGGAGTGGGCACTAAATTTGATAATAATTGGTTTAGTCGCCGATTGCCACAAATCTTATACAAAATCATCCACATGGTATGAGCAGGGATGTGGCTAGAGGGTCTCCGCTGGGGGGTGTCCACCTTGGGAATTTCCAACTGCACCCCCCCTCTTGAGTCGGAATCACACCAACACAACTTTTTGCATAATTCCATTAGCACCCCCCCCCCCCCCTTGAGTCGGAAGCACACCAACACAACTTTTTGCATAATTCCATTTGCACCCCACCCCCTTGAGTCGGAATCGCACCAACACATCTTTTTTTGCATAATTCCATATGCACCCCCCCCCCCTTGTACCTCATGCTCAGGCCTAATTTCCTATATATTCATAAGCCATGCTTCTATTTTCCCAGTATGAGAACATTAAGATATTTTAACCTGAAAATTGCTCCAAAAAAAAACAACTAGTGATCTAATTCCAGACAAATGCACACAGCTACCGACAACAGACCAGGAGACACCGGGCCGACCATGCATGGTTGTTTGGCCCGGTGTGAGCAAATTTTTAAAACTATACAAGAAAATCGCAAATCCTAGCATCTAGACTGGCCTCAACTGAAGCTTTCCTAGTGTTGGAAATTTCAAACCTCATGCTCCCCCTCAGGTTTGAAAATTCTTCAACTGATGACCATTTATGTCTACAAGTTTGACCAAATGTAGTAAAATATTGTTTTGCTAAACTAATTAGCAGTTTTGTATTGGCCATGTGGATGGGACAATGACACACCGGGCCGACCATGGTTCGGCTCGGTGTGCGAAAATTTTGAAATCTGAACAAGAAAATCGCAAAATCCTAACATCTAGACTAGCCTCAAGCCTTCCTATTGTTGGAAATTTCAAACCCTACACCCCACTTAGGTTGGAAAATTTCCATCTGATGACAATTCCAATGACAATGTTGACCAATTGTATGACAATGTTGTTTTCTTAAATTAACTAGAAGTTTTTGACTGGCCACGGGGGAGGTACCAGGACACAAGCTTTCCAAGTGTTGGAAATTTCCAACCTGTCACCCCCCTAAGGTTGGAAAATTTCCAACTGATGACCATTTCTGTCAAAAGTTTTGACAAAAAATAGGAATATATGCAAATATTGGTCGAAAAACAATAAATTCCCCCCCCCAATAAATTGTTTTATAATCAAACTACAAGAACATTTTCAACCTATTGTTGGTGTGAAATTTCGTTGTGGCAGGTATGAAATTTCCAACTATTGAAAATATAGCTCTCTGCTGGGGGGTGAGACACCCCCCACACCCCCCCCCTCTAGCCACATCCCTGGGTATGAGGAATCTAATGGTGTGGCTTAAAGTGTAACGCGCATGGGGGTTCAAATACGAACCACGTAACCGCCAATTCCCCAAATTCATCGGAACTGCATTACATGTCCAATGTCACGAGCCGAAAACTAATTATTTCAAAAAATGGTAGCGTGCCTTCAAAATAAGTCTCTTCGGTTCCCCATGCTCGCCAAATAAAATCTTTTTTGTTTTTTGGAGTGAGCCCCCTCAGATTCTTTGCTGAGATACCTACCAATTTCCATGTCACCCCAGAACTCAATTTGTACCTTTAAAGCCAGAAACGACGTCCCTTTTGACGTTAACTTCCGGAAAAAGAAATGTTCCGTCAACCTGCTATGTTCCATGACTGAGTATGATGT
Source organism: Siphonodentalium dalli (assembly GCA_032622095.1). NCBI lineage: Eukaryota > Metazoa > Mollusca > Scaphopoda > Gadilida > Siphonodentaliidae > Siphonodentalium > Siphonodentalium dalli. Next base: position 210,906,493 of record CP136069.1, read on the forward strand.
GCAATAAAACGTAACAATTTAGCTGGGCCGCTGTGTCGTCTACTGACAGTTTAAGGGGCAGAACCGAGTCAGGTTGTAATTCACGGACACTCGAGCCGTACATCTAGACTGTCACGCCAACTGCACATCAGCAGCCAAATATCGATTTGTCAACCAATTTATTTGTCTTGAATTTTCCCCTTGACTTCCACGACCGAAATCGCCTATTTACCTCACAGGTCCCCAGAACAAAAATTTACCCCACCCCCAATAATCCTATAGGATTAAGTATTGTTGGGGGTGGGGTCAATTTTTGTTCTGGGGGACCTGTGATTTACCTGACCATATGCAGAGAAACAATTGCCGCATTCGCCAGCCTGAAGTGGTCCAGGGCGTTGTATAGTATGAATACCATCATTGATAAATCGTGATCTATAGGTTAGGCCCAGATGTGCACCAAATTTCCATCAGGCCCAGACAAGGCGCCAACCTTTGTTTGACGAAAGATTTGTATTCTCATAGGTTTTGACAATGGGATCACTAGGGAGAGAAACTACATTTCCCGTCTTGGTCCTAGTCTCAGCTCTGTCACATACTAAGGGGAGAAACCACATTTCCCACCGGCCCTACAATTATTAGCTCCAGATTCCACCGTCAAAACCACATGGCCGAGGCATTACGGCATGATTATTCACTTTCACATCTTTGTCAAACAAAAGGCGCACATCTGGAGAAGTTACCATGCCGCAGTTTCTCTATTTAAATTTGATCAACCCACCATGTTGGCGACACATACCGGAACATCCAGCCTGGACACAGCTTTCGGTCTTCTGCGTATCTCGTCTGTACAGCTTTAATAGGCGCCCACTACACTAAGACCTTAGGGTGTCCAGGTTGGTGTGACTCCGATATGGCCCGTCAACCATGTGTTACAAGAAAACCATAGTCAGAAATGGTAACGCCACCAATATCATATTATTAGCCATAAATATGTATTATAATACAATTATTCTATAAACTAGCTTTCAAATTTTATGTAGGAAATTTGCATACTTCCATATTTCAAGTTTTCCCGTTTCTCGTGTTATACATTACTTTCTTCAAACGGTCTTCTTTATTACACAAGCTGATGGGCCCGACTTCGTCCGGGCTGTTTCCCATCTGATTTCCGGCGAAAGGCGCGATTTGACCTTCAATTGACTATTTCAAAAGTCAAGGTCAGGTCCGTGTCATGATTTGACCCGTCCAAAACACCCCCACCCGGAGAAATGTACCCCTAGGTATCAAATTTAGTCAAAATCCATCCGTTTTACCCACTTGACATTTAATTAACAATCTTGAAGGTCAAGGTAAGGTCGGAGTCATGATTTGACCCGTCCAAAACACTCCCCTGACAAAAGTACCCATAGGTATCAAATTTCGTCGAAATCCATCCGATTTGACCTTTGATTGACCACATTTAAGGTCAAGGTCACGCCGATGTAACGATTTGACCCGTTCAAAACACTCCCCGGACAAAAGTATCCCTAGGAATCAAATTTCGCCGACATTTGTCCGTTTTACCCAAATTGACCTTGCATTGACAGTCTTAAAGGTCAAGGTCAGGTTGGGGTCACGATTTGACGCGTCCAAAACACTTCCCGGACACAAATACCCATAAGTATCAAATTATGTTGAAATCTATGGAAATCCGAAGAGGACATGTTAGTTGCTAATTGCTAGATATACGACGCACGACTTGTCGCGGTATTTGAAATCCGAAGAGGACATGTTAGTTGCTAATTGCTAGATATACGACGCACGACTTGTCGCGGTATTTGAAAGGTGTTTCAAACTAGGAGATAGAAGTATTCTGCGTTTCAAATGGTGATGAATTATAGTATTTTATTCAAATTTTATGGTATAAATTGTTATTAAAACCGTATATACTATAACAAAAAATGAATGACTCGAAAATTAAGTGGGCCTTTAAACAAAGTGACAATTGCAGTTAGGCTCATCTCATACTCGTCTATTCAGCGATATTCTGCTGCGCAGTTTGTTATAGCCTCCAGTATTCATTGAGCGTTATAGCCCCACTGGTATAATTCGCCTTTAGCAGGCCTACTCTTGCCTCAGATTATTTTGATATTAGGTCACACGTAATGACATTAAATCGCATGGAATCATAGCAATTGTGTGGGATGCTTGGCGTGAATATGTAATGAGAAATAAGGTCATACGTAATGACATTAAACTCAAGAAAACCCGCGAAAACAAAACAAAATCACATTTAATGTTCTAAGTTATTTCCTACATAAAAAGAATCTTCGTGATAATGAGCCCTCTCAATACTTTAGAATATAGAATTAACCTTAAAATAACAAAAACCTTCAGAATACAGAACCTTCGGAATAACGAACCTTCTGATTGGTGAACCTTCGGAATAGCGAACATTCAGAGAAATTTCGGAATAGTGGATCTTCGGGATAGTGAACCTTCGGAATAGAGACATGCCCCCCAATATTCATATTATATGCCCAGAGTTCAAAGGTATGGGCCCATAAAATTCTAAATTTGGCCCTTAAAATATTGAACTCCAAATTGGAGCCCACACAGAACATCACTTAAGTCAACTGTACCTGTGTCATGTCCCAATGCGGGAGGGTCCATATATACCACAACATTCATATTATATGCCAAGAATTCAAAGGTATGGGCCCACGTTATGACATTAAATCTCAAGAAAACCCGCGAAAACAAAACCACATTTAATGTTCTAAGTTAAGTTATTTCCTCCTGTATCTGTATCGGTATGCGCGCATGATCAGTTCGGATGTGAGCGCACACTCCATAAAAAGAATCTGTGTGACAATGAACCCTCTCAAATTAGTCTCAATACTTTAGAATATAGATTTAACCTAAAAATAACAAAAACCTTCGGAATAGAGAACCTTCGGAATAGCGGACCTTCGTGATAGCGAACCTTCATAATAGAAACATGTCCCCACAATTACACCGGTGACGTAAACACATATGCTAATCTTTGTCGTACTATCGTGACTCTATCGGTACGGTTTATACTCAAGTACGAAATAACCATAATACATTCGCCCAGTGGATTATCGATCGACCACAGAATATGAAAAACTCTACACCACTGTGTGGCGTAATAATTCGGCATTGTCTTCGTTAATATCTCTGCACATGTCAGGTAAGAATAGGATTCCGAGGGTTAGCATATCATGAGTTGCTCACGAGATTGAGTGCATGCCATCTGTGACGGAGTCTTTGACTGTGGTATTCGGTCCGTCACTCAACCCAAGATGGTCGACCATCAGACAGGGTGTCCCACAAATCAAGAGGTATACCTTTCTGGTTACCATCATCACTGGTCATCCAAAAAATATCTGCCTGGTCCGCCACTGATGGCCGACCCCAACAAGAGCTCCATCTGAGATGCCAATCCGGAATCAGGGATGTCAACGTCCAAAAAGTCTTCTATAATTAATATCGTTTAAATGAAGTGGGACGCCCTCAGTGTATTAACCATGTTGTGTCACTGTGAGACGCCCAACTTCAGCTCCTCTGGTACGCCAACTTTCTTGAGACCCAATTGTCGTCCAACCACTAGGGCAGTTGTGGGCAGCCAGCCACTTAGATATATATAAAATTCTGCAAACGTCATCCCATCAAAATCATCGATCGTGCAAGATTGGATCGCACCCAGGACTTCCAATCACAGCCAGCCCGTCACCTTCTCATTCTTTAATTAACCCTTTACCCAACAAACCGGCCAAAACCGGCCAAATAAAGCTTCAACAGCCTAAAATATCTTCGGTCTGTCTCAATAGAACCATACAAATATGGATATCATTGGAACCGGCTCCTTGACCACATTGTGATAGTTACAGTTATGCCCTGTGTCAATGCATTCTCTTATATATGCGAGTCGACCATAGGTCGCCTCGCATATATAAGAGAATGCATTGGCCTAAAAAAAATATTTTTTTAATACTTTTTACCATTTTTTCTTAAATTCTTTAACAATTTTATAATTTTTAATGTGTTAAGCCAATGCATTCTCTTATATGTGCGAGGCGACCTATGGTCGACTCGCATATATAAGAGAATGCATTGGCACAGGGCCCTTCTGTTGGGTAAAGGGTTAAGAGCTCGCTGGTCTTCCCATGTACTTCTCTGGCTGTGGAGGTTGTCCTACGAGTGGGATGCCAATCAAGTACGATCAATGTCAGTGAATTCTTTTTATGTTTCAAGGTACGCCACATTGAGATGCGCCAACGGGTGTTGACATTTGTCACCAAATACCTGGGATTCCCAATATATCGCAAGCGACAGTAAGGGTTACCAATGTATTTGGCTGACCGTGAATTGTCTGAGGGATACCTCTTCTCACCCCAGGGACGTGGCTAGAGGGTCTCCGTTGGGGGGTGTCCACCTTGGGAAATTCCAACTGCACCCCCTTGAATCAGAATAAGACCAAACACAAGTTTTGCATAATTCCGTTTGTATATACCCCACCCCCTTGCACGTCAGTGCTCACGCCTATATATCCTATATATTCATAAACCATGGTTATATATATATATTCACGGTATGAGAACATTAAGATATTTTAACCTGAAAATTTCATAAATCCTAACATCTAGTGGTCTAACTCCAGACAAATGCACAAGGTTACGGACAAGAGACCACGACACACCGGGCCGACCATGATTGGTCGGCCCGGTGTGAGAAAATTTGGAAAAGTATACAAGAAAATCGCAAATCCCAGCATCTAGACTGGCCTCAACTGAAGTGTTGAAAATTTTAAACTTCATACTCCCCCTCAGGTTGGAAAATTCTCTAACTGATGACCATTTCAGTCCACAAGTTTGACCAAATGTAGTAGAATATTGTTTTGTTAAACTAATTAGCAGTTTTGTATTGGCAACGGGGGAGGGACAATGACACACCGGGGCGACCATGGTTCGGCCCGGTGTGAGAACATTTTGTAATCTGAACAAGAAAATCGCAAAATCCTAGCATCTAGACTAAGCATTCCTAGAGTTGGAAATTTCAAACCTGACACCCCCACTTAGGTTGGAAAATTTCCAACTGATGACAATTCCAATGAAAATGTTGACCAAATGTATGATAATATTGTTTTCTTAAATTAACTAGCAGTTTCTGACTGGCGACGGGGGAGGGACCAGGACACAAGCTTTCCAAGTGTTGGAAATTTCCAACCTGTCACCCCCCCCCCCTAAGGTTGCAAAATTTCCAACTGATGACCATTTCAGTCCAAATTTGGAAATAAAATAGGAAAATATGCAAATATTGGTCCAAAAACAATTAATTCCCTCCAATAAATTGTTTGGAAATCAAACAACAAGAACATTTTCAACCTATTGTTGGTGTGAAATTTCGAACTAATGTTTTGGCAGGTATGAAATTTCCAAATGTTGAAAAATTTGACCAAAGTTGGGCTGGCGGCTCTCAGTTGCCTCCACAGGTTCCCAGAACAAAAATTTACCCCACCACCATTAATACTTAATCCTATAGAATTAAGTATTATTGGGGTGGGGTCATTTTTTGTTCTGGGGACCTGTGGTTGTCTCCACTGAAATTCCCTAACTAGGATAAATTCCATGTCCGTCACAAAAGCAGTCAAAAGTGGTGTTCGAGTCAGGGGTGCACTGAAAGGGGGAGGGGGCGCTAAAATTGATACACAATATTTTTAGCGCCGATTTCCACCAGATTGATACATATTCTTATCCATGATACGAGAAATCAAATCGTGTGATTTAAAGACGCCATATTGGTGCCGTATGTCGGCCCTCAATTTTATACGCCAATTTTCTCCAGTTATATATTCTAGAAGGTGACCCGACTCCGTCCGGGCTTTGACCTTGAATTGACCATTTTGAATGTCAAGGTCAGGTGGGGTAACGATTTGACCCGTCCAAAACACTGCCGGGACAAAAGTACCCGACAAAAGTACCCATCGAAATCCATCTGGTTTTACCCGATTTGACCTCGAATTGATCATTTTGAAGGTCAGGTCGGGGTAACGATTTGACCCGTCCAAAACACTCAGTGGGCAAAAGTAACCCTACGTATCAAATTTCGTGGAAATCCCATCAAATTTTGCGAATTGACCTTGAATTGACCCGATTTCAAGGTCAATGTCACGTCGCACGGGCAAATTAATAGGCCTATGCCACTCCCCGGCCGAAAATACCCCACATACCAAGTTTCATCGAAATCCCGTGATATTCGGGCGTTTGACCTTGAAATGACCCGATGTCAAGGTCAATGTCACGCCGCACGGGCAAATTAATAGGCCTATACCAGTCCCCGTCCGAAAATACCCCCGCATACCAAGTTTCATCGAAATCGGGTCGGCCGTTTTCGAGTTCATCGCGATCACACAGACAGACACACACACACACAAACGGATCTTCCAAAATATATAATAGACTAGAAGGTGACCCGACTTCGTCCGGACTTTGAGCTTGAATTGACCATTTTGAAGGTCAAGGTCAGGTGGGGTAACGATTTGACCCGTCCAAAAAACACTGCCCGGACAAAAGTACCCGACAAAAGTACCCGTCGAAATCCATCCGGTTTTACCCGATTTGACCTCGAATTGATCATTTTGAAGGTCAAGGTCAGGTCGGGGTCACGACTCGACCCGTCCAATACCCTCAGTGGACAAAAGTAACCCTACGTATCAAATTTCGTCGAAATCCCATAAAAATTCGCGATTTGACCTTGAATTGACCCGACTTCAAGGTCACGTCGCACGGGCAAATGAATAGGCTTATGAGACACCCCAGACGAAAGTATCCCTAGACACTAATTTTCAAGGTCAAGGTCACGTCGCACGGGCAAATGAATAGGCGTATGAGACTCCCCATACGAAAGTACCCCCACATACCAAGTTTCATCAAAATCGCGCGATATTCGGGCGTTTGACCTTGAAATGACCCGATTTCAAGGTCAATGTCACGTCGCACGGACAAATTAATATGCCTGTGGCACTCCCCGCCGAAAATACCCCCACATACCAAGTTTCATCGAAATCGGCTCGGCCGTTTTCGAGTCCATTGGAAACAGACACACACACACACACACAGATCTTCCAAAATATACAATAGACTAGCAGGTCAGCCCGCCACTGGCGACATTCGTCCCATGGCTTTGTTCGAAAAAGCAATTGCAACAGGTTCCGAGACACTTGTGCTGCAAGTTTGTACCAAATTTCGTCAGAAACATGACATTTTTTTAATTATTTTGTTTTTATTTATTTTTGTTTTTTATTTTTTAATATGAATTTAATGTTTTTTAAATTCAATATTTTTTTTTTCTGGCGGAAAAAATTACCCGATGAAATCCCCCCTTCTTAGGAACGACAGACAACGCATTCTTTGTTTGTTTGTTTTTTTTAACCTGCCCGTACCCGTCCTAATGTTTCTGAAATATCTCTGCATAATATATCAAGCGATAACATTGCATTGAATTGAAAACAAACACTTCCCGTCGTGAAATCTCTGTACGATAACATTGCATTGAATTGAAAAACAAACGCTTCCCGTCGGGAAATCTCTCTGCATAATATTTCTCTCTGCATAATATTTCGAGTCTGTAACATTGCATTGAATTGAAAACAAACGCTTCCCGTCGTGGTCTCTCTGCATAATATTTCGAACGACAGGCTACAGACTCCCGTCATACAGATAAGTAGATTGCGAAAACGACGCTCTTTATATAGACACTGCGGGAAACGAACGCTCTTTATATATCAACGCTATTAACCCCGAAGTGCCGATTGCGGTGATTTTGATGATTGGGAAGGGAGAAACGGTGCTCTGAGCTTCTCCAAAGCGCGATCACGGCGGTGCCGGTGGGATTTTACACTTACATACGAAATTTGAGCTCAATCTGTACACGCGTTTTGGATTCTACGAAGTACCCCCCCCCCCCCCCCCCCCCCACACACACACATATATATATATATATATATATATACGGAAGTCTCAATATATATAGTATAGATATACTAGCAGGTGGACCCGACTTCGTCCGGGCTGTTTCCCCTCTGCTTTTCGGCGAATTGCGCGATTTGACCTTGAATTGTCCATTTTTAAGGTCAAGGTCAGGTGGGGTCACGATTTGACCCGTCCAAAACACTGCCTGGACAAAAGTACAAGTCGAAATCCATCCGGTTTTACCCGATTTGACCTCAAATTGATCATTTTGAAGGTCAGATTGGGGTCGCTCGACCCGTCCAAAACACCCAGTGGACAAAAGTAACCCTATGTATCAAATTTCGTCGAAATCCCAAAAAAATTTGCGATTTGACCTTGAATTGACCCGTTTTCAAGGGCACGTCGCACGGGCAAATGAATAGGCTTATGAGACACCCCAGACGAAAGTATCCCTAGACACTAATTTTCATCGAAATCCCGTGAAATCGGTTCGGTCGTTTTCGAGTCCATCGCGAACAGACAGACAGATGGCTGCCAGCGGCCATGTTTTTTGGCCGAATGACCCCAAAATGACTCGTTCCCATCTACATGTCAATGTCAACATTCATGACAAATTTCATAAAGATCAGACCAAAGGTACGACCTGTAGCCCGCGCCAAAGGAAATTGTTGACGGACACACGGACGACGGACGCCAAACCATGGCAATAGCTCAAACTTACAAAAGTAAGTTGAGCTAAAAAAGGGTTGATAACTGTCAAAAAATAATTTTTCCGTCATCTATAATACTATATATATGTTGCACATCTTCAATATATGGGCAACAATATTCTGAAGTTTCAAATCTCTAGGATGGAAACTGTAGGCTGAGTTGATTACACCATGAAGTGTGATGGACGAATGGACGGATGAACGGCTCGACAAACGGCTAGACGAACTGACGGATGGACGGAGCCCGTTTCTATAGTCCCCCGAAAATTAATTTTTCGGGGAACAATAATTAGGGACTCAAACACTAAGAGGGCCTTTGATAATGAGAGTCTCGTTGATAGAAATATATTATATTTTATTAAGAACAAAGCGATGATGCACAACAATGATCTTATGTGAGCTAAAATTAGAAACAGATACAGATAATCAACAGTCACTCTCTCAATAAATTACTATCAAATGAATATGATCAAGTCTGAGTTTAGTGTGCGTGTAATTTGCAGATTGAGCTCCCCAGAGGGTGAATTTAGTGACAATATTCTGCATAGCGGGCTGGCATCACTAAATTTCACCCTCTGGGGACCTCATTCTGCTTAGGCCTCATCTTCTCTGGAAAGTTTCTTTATTATCAAATTTCTATAGAAACTTCTTCACATAGATTATATTTCTTTTTTAGTTTTGTTTAGCTTCACTAAATTCACCCTCTGGGGACCTCATTCTGCAATTGACAGGCAATCTAAACTCAGGATTGAATAGGATGAGAAATTTAGAAACTGAACAGAAGGGAACAGGTAACTGAGACTACATGAGGTGCCCAGAGGGTGAATTTAGTGATGCTATCCCGCTTTGTGGGCTAGCATCACTAACTTCACCCTTTGGGGACCTCATTCTGCTTAGGCCTAAACATCTATGCGAGACCTACACTCAGATTCCCCAGTTGAGGTTGTTGATGTTCGCCCATTAGTCACCTCAAATTTGCATTTTATCTTCTGCAAATTAGGGGATATAGAAACTGCCCAGAAGGGAAAGAGTAACTAAAACAATGTTAATTTGAGACTATATATACTTCGCAGAAGATGAGGCCTAAACAGAATGAGGTCCCCAGAGGGTGAATTTAGTGATGCTAGCCTGATGGATGGGGTAGCATCACTAAATTCACCATCTGGGGATCTCATTCTGCAAATGACAGACACACTATTTTAAGGTTTGGACAAATATGAGAAACCGAACACATAATTCAGACGCCTGTCATATACAACATTTCTCAAAATGCATAAACACAAAAAAATAATTTCAATCTGCATCTATATCTCCCATAGCATAGCACTAAATTCACACTTTGGGGACCTCATTCTGCTTAGGCCTCAACATCTATGCGAGACCTAGACTCAGATTCCCCAGTTGAGGTTGGTGATGTTCGCCCGTTAGTCACCTCGATTTTGCATTTTATCTTCTGCAAATTAGGGGATATACATGTAGAAACTTCGCAGAAGGGAACAGGTCACTGAAAATAATGTTAACTTGTGACTACAGATACTTCGCAGAAGATGAGGCCTAAGCAGAGCGAGGTCACCAGAGGGTGAATTTAGTGATGCTAGCCTGAAGTGCAGGGTAGCATCACTAAATTCACCATCTGGGGACCTCATTCTGCAAATGACAGACACACTATTTTAAGGTTTGGACAAATATGAGAAACCGAACACATAATTCAGACGCCTGTCATATACAACATTTCTCAAAATGTATAAACACAAACAAATAATTTCAATCTGCGTCTATATCTCCCACAGCACTAAATTCACTCTCTGAGGACCTCATTCTGCAAATGACAGGCACTAAACACAAGCTTGGGGCCTTCAATAATCTATTTAACTGTACAGGGTAGTGTCTGCATTGCATGATTATTGTGACTTGTGTCAGTCGATATTGTGACTAGTGTCAGTCGATATTGTGACTTGTGTCAGTCGATATTGTGACTTGTTTCAGTTGATATTGTGACTTGTGTCAGTTGATATTGTGACTTGTGTCGGTCGATATTGCAATAAACATTCAATTGATTACTGGGAGAAATTCCATGATTTGAAGCAACGCAAATAAAAATTGGCTCACAAATGTCACCTAAATCATGCAATTTCGAGTTGGTACCTTCAACTACCGAAGACTACATTATCATTCTGAAAATGTCCGGCATGAATAAAAACATTCACATTTGTACACTCATCACACATTGCTAAAACATACCTTGGCAAGATATAACAAACCCTTATAATTAATATATAAACAATAAATGTTTTAAATATTGTCATTTGATTACTGTCCAAGAAACAACACACATACAGCAAGCATTGAACTTACGCCTCTCTGGCAGGCACAGACGCCTCATGGCACAGACGCCTCATGGCACAGATGCCTCATGGCACGCACAGCTGTTTACCAAGCCTGCAAATAGTATGGCTGTTAAAGGTCCCCAGAGGAATAATTTAGTGACACTATCCCACACAGTGGGTGAGAGCCACCAATCTCACCCTCTCGGGACCCCATTCTGCTTAGACCGCAACTGCTATGGGATCAGATAGAAGTTCTCCAGGTGAAGTTGTTGATGTTCACCCCTTAGTCACCTCGATTAACAATTTTATCTTTTGCAAATTAGGGGATATACATGTACTTGTAGAAACTGAAGAGAAGGGAAAAAGTATCTAAAAACAATGTTAATTTTAGACTATAGATACTTCCCAGAAGAATCGAAGATGAGGCTTAAGCAGAATGAGGTCCCCAAAGGGTGAATTTGGTGATGCTAGTGCGGCGTGCGGGATAGTGTCACTAAATTCAACCTCTGGGAACCTCATTCTGCACATGATAGCCTCACAGATAAACCATAACAGAGGTGAGAATAATTAATAACTAACTGCTTTCCTATCGATATCAAAAGTGGTTCATGTTGCAGAAACTATGGCTGTAAATCAGATTTTATCTGAAGTCGGACCATTTCTTTAATTATTGAGAATATATGGCTGTGAATTGATATGTGGCATTGCATACCGGTATTTTCGGTAAAAATAGAAGATGTGACTTTGGCAGTTTAACCCTTAATGACTGGAGCTACCAGCCGGAGCTACCTGTAATTTTGCGGAAACCCTGTTTGTGCTGCCATGGGATATAATCAGAACGAATATATTCCATATATGGTCTTATGGGTGTTTTAAAAAACAAATTCATTTCAATAATTCGAGTGGGAAGCTACTATTAACTGGTCTCGCCAAATTTACTATTTGATACAAAGTTCAGAGATACCGGTACACCATATTTAACAAAATTAATTCATTATTAATATCAGAATAATGTAATTATGAAGAAGTAAAAAAAAATTAAATACCATGACCCATGAGCTGAATTCAATATCACACAAGAATACGTCCAACTATTGGACTAAAACTGGTTATAAACTTCACAATTTGAGCACATATATGTATGACTGACATTTACCTATTAAACAAAATGACAGTAGTATGTGAAAAAGAAAAGAAACACCTGGATCGGAATCTACACATATATATATATACGGATAGGATCTGTCTGGTCGCAATATTTCTCCATGAATCCTGGATCGATTTCATCCAAATTTGGTGTGGTGACTCGGGGTACCCCAGCGGATGTTATATAAAGGAAATAGCTTTTTGAAAATTTGATTTAAAAAAAAACTTTAATTTAAAAAAAATAACAATATTTAAATTGCTCAAGGAGTTCAATCTAAAAAAAATTACAATTAAAACAAATTTAAACTAATAATATATAATTTCAATTTTTCTTTTAAATCCAAATGTTTAAATGATCAAAATCTGAGCCTGTTTCAACTAGTAGATATATATTTAACATTTGGGGGCCTGACATAAGGTAGATATGACACCTCTGTTGATTCTCAGGATACTTGACGCTACATTAAAAGTAATTCCAGAATTTCTTCCAAATAATAATCAAAAATGGGAGGGGGTGGGGTGAGTTTTATGTTTTATTTATGATAACATCATTATTGAAAATAAGATCAGTTATGTATATGAAGCTTTAACGAACCATGTGTACTCAAGTGAGACCATATATTATCAATTAAATACTACTGTCACAAAACATCGGTGAGATTCAAAGAGGTCGTAATGTCTTTTGGCGTGAACATTTTTATTGCAGATTCGGAATCAGTGGGCTAAATTACATCGGGTATATTAAACTGTGACCCCATTGTCCAATCAGAAGTGTGATTTTTTTTGACACATGACAAAAATTCATAAATCGGATTGGTCGCAATATCCAGATAGAAAAGGACTTAAATCATTTTCGAATTAACATCTGAGTCATGGATATTTATTGGACTCAAAAGGCATTCCCCTCATATCACACCCCAATGAAATTTGACAGAACTTATATGACATGAGCGTACACAAATACGTACATGCACATTCAAGCACAACCTTCACAAAGTGTGATCATACTTAAGAAACATTGTTAATCATGGAAACAACGAAAATCACTGATTTGAAATTGTCTAAATAAGTCGGAATCAGTGTTGTGTCTCTCCTGGACTGAATTGCTAATTTGAGTTTACGACCTCTGACCTCGGACGATAAGCAGAAATTATCTTGTAAGCAGCAGGCCTAAAAATATGTTGCTGGTCATTTTCAGAATGAGGTCCACAGAAGGTGAATTTAGTGATGCTACCATGCACAGTGGGCTAGAATCACCAAATTCATCCTCTGGGGACCTCATTCTGCTTAAGCCTCATCTGCTATACATGTAGGAGACCTAGACTCAGATTTAAGTTGCCAGATGGTGAATATTGTGATGTACACCCATTTGGCACCTTGATTATGCATTGTGTTGTCTGCCAATTTGGGGATATAGAGAAACTAAACTAAAGTTTCCAAAGAACCAAAAAAAACTTGTCAATTTGTTAATAAAGATAAGGCCTAATCAGAATGAGGTGCCCAGAGGGTAATTTAGACATACTAGCTCGCTGTGCAGGGTAGCGTCACTAAATTCACCCTCTGGGGACCTCATTCTGCAAAAGTCCAGCACTATATTTTGAGACCTGCATTAATATAAAAAAATTTCCTTTAACCCTTTACCCAACAAACCGGCCAAAAATGGCCAAATAAAGCTGCAACAGCCTAAATTATCTTGGGTCTGTCTCAATAAAACCATACAAATATGGATATCATTGGAACCGGCTCATTGACCACATTGTGATGGTTACAGTTATGCCCTGTGCCAATGCATTCTCTTATATATGCGAGTCGACCATAGGTCGCCTCGCATATATAAGAGAATGCATTGGCCTAAAAAAAAAAATTTTTTAACACTTTTTACCATTTTTTCTTACATTCTTTAACAATTTTATAATTTTTAATGTGTTAAGCCAATGCATTGGCACAGGGCCCTTCTGTTGGGTAAAGGGTTAATATCAAATATAAAAAGTTGTTCCTTTATAAATTATAAAAAGTTTGATATATGACAAATATACTAAAATACTATGACCCTATTGTGAAAAAAACTGGCACCTGATAGCATATTAACCCTTTCAGAACCGTAGCTGCACTGGTGCAGCATTAAAGATTTTGTGCCAGTGCATATTCTTATATATGCGAGTCTTCCATAGGGAACCTCTCATATATAAGATAATACATGGGCTTACAAGGTTAAGGTAAATATTGTTAGGCCAAAGCATTCTCTTATATATGCGAGGCTCCTTATGATCAGACTCGCATATATAAGAGAATGCATTAGCACAGGGTTTTCACTAAAGTTCAGGAAGCGTTAACAGGGCTCGGAACATACGTCATAATTTGCTAAAAAGTGCCGACAAGATGTCATTTCAACATTTGTGTTTCTACATTCTCGAAAGTGTCGGCAAGCCATATAGCTATTAGACTAATGAGTTCTGAAAATAGATTTGTTTTTCCAAGAGATTTTGGCGTTCCAATTTAACAACAAAATGTGACCGAAGTAATTTGAACGCTTATATTTTCTCAACAGTCACATCTATATCAAGACAGGATTCATAATGAGCCAGCAAACATTGACTCAGATATAAATTTACTATCTTTTTTGTTTGAGGTATTAACCCTTTACCCAACAGAAGGGCCCTGTGCCAATGCATTCTCTTATATATGCGAGTCGACCATAGGTCGCCTCGCATATATAAGAGAATGCAATCACCAATCACTGGTTAGGACCAACGGATAATACTTGTTAACATGGAGGTATAAACCAGCTAGTAAAATCAGTAGGGATAATACTGGTTTACATTGACGTATAAACCAGCCAGTGAAATCAGTAGGATAATACTGGTTTACATCGACGTATAAACCAGCCAGTGAAATCAGTATGGATAATACTGGTTTACATCGACGTATAAACCAGCCAGTGAAATCATACGGACAATACTGGTTTACATCGACGTATAAACCAGCCAGTGAAATCGTATGGATAATACTGGTTTACATCGACGTATAAACCAGCTAGTGAAATCGGTCGGGATAGTACTGGTTTACATCGACGTATAAACCAGCTAGTGAAATCGTACGGACAATACTGGTTTACATCGACGTATAAACCAGCTAGTGAAATCGGTCGGGATAGTACTGGTTTACATCGACGTATAAACCAGCTAGTGAAATCGTACGGACAATACTGGTTTACATCGACGTATAAACCAGCTAGTGAAATCAGTATGGATAATACTGGTTTACATCGACGTATAAACCAGCCAGTGAAATCGTACGGACAATACTGGTTTACATCGACGTATAAACCAGCTAGTGAAATCAGTATGGATAATACTGGTTTACATCGACGTATAAACCAGCTAGTGAAATCAGTATGGATAATACTGGTTTACATCGACGTATAAACCGGCTAGTGACATCGGTAGGGATAATACTTGTTTACATCGACGAATAAACCAGCTAGTGAAATCAGTAGGGATAATACTTGTTTACATCGACGAATAAACCAGCTAGTGACATCGGTAGGGATAATACTGGTTTATGTCGAAGTACGGTTGCCTTACTGTTCTCTAGCGGACTTAAAGCGTATATCACCCATCCATCTAAACTCACAAATGACAGGAAAAAAAGGTGTCACAATTATAAAAGTAAACATTACATTTCTTCTGAACTCCACAAGAGTTGTCAACTGAAAGTGGTAATTTAATATAAAAATATATTTTATCGCAATGTTTACATCATATCATATGAACTCATTTGACCTCGCAAACTGCATAATCGGGTATTCTCTAGACATAAACAAATAGATCAAATGTGAAGTTACCCCTAATATACGGCATATTCTGTGCATAATTTAAAATAACAGTTAGATTATACATGTAATACATCTTTATGACCGTACGATATCACTGTTAAAGGCACGGGCAGCGTTCGTTGCAGAAATATTCATATGTGTTCAAATCGCCATCAACAGAAGGAATATTAAAATATATATAGTTTTGTTCAGCGCGTATATAGTATATTGTCGTCAAGAGGTACGATGGTGTATGTAAACACAAGCCTGCTCGTATATTGGTTAATCACACACAAATGATATAAACGCTCTTTATTATTTCCATATCAGGAAAACAGTAACAAATAACGCTCTTTATGTTTACCATATCCGGATCTAAACAAAAGACAGGTTCTGTAAGTTTTTTTGCTTTTGTTTACATAACAAAGGAAAAACATTTGACAATAACATACTGTTTATGCCATATTTCTGATTGGTATAAGAACAAAATCTGTCTATTTTACTATTCTTTCTGTTTATGGTAGTTTTTGACGGAGCTGAATATTTTAACAGCATACCCACTGCCAACGCCGCCCGTATCTTTAACCCTTTACCCAACAAAACGGCCAAAACTGGCCAAATAAAGCTTCAACAGCCTAAAATATCTTCGGTCTGTCTCAATAGAACCATACAAATATGGATATCATTGGAACCGGCTCATTGACCACATTGTGATAGTTACAGTTATGCCCTGTGCCAATGCATTCTCTTATATATGCGAGTCGACCATAGGTCGCCTCGCATATATAAGAGAATGCACTTTTTACCATTTTTTCTTACATTCTTTAACAATTTTATAATTTTTAATGTGTTAAGTGAATGCATTCTCTTATATATGCGAGGCGACCTATGGTCGACTCGCATATATAAGAGAATGCATTGGCACAGGGCCGTTCTGTTGGGTAAAGGATTAAGGCAACCATTCTTGGATGTAAACCAGTACTATCCCTACCGATTTCACTAGCTGATTTACGTCAAAGGAAACTTGGACTAAATTTTGTTGAAATAAGAGAAAGTTTGATAGGAATCCATGATTGTTTGGCTGTAACTGAAATTTGATTCGTAACGGAGATGATTATGATTCAACTACACTTGCAATCTGAATGTAAACCAAGATACAAATGCTTAGCCAGTGACCAGTCCAACCGTCATTCGGACTTGCAGTTGCGATTGAAGATAGCCCAATTCTATCTAATTTGGATGTATATATTGAACAAGGAAAACATGGTAAATATGCTCTGGGGAACACCCTGAAGGCTCCTGTTTCCCCAGACACTTACAGTAATGCTCTATGTAATCGACTCCTTAACCACAGCAGAATTATGGGTAATTTTTCAGGATTTAGTCGGAAATATGGCTTGTTGCCATTCATCGGAAAGCTCTCGGGAAGAGCTTTCCAATGAATGGCAACAAGCCATATTTCCGACTAAATCCTGAAAAATTACCCATAATTCTGCTGTGGTTAAGGAGTCGTTTACTTAGAGCATTACTGTACAATGGACATGGTGCAATTGACACCACCTCCAGAACAGTCCAATGACAGGTACCCTGTCAAACGATGTGTTATGACATGTACCCTGTCACCCGATGTTTTATGACATGTACCCTGTCAAACGATGTGTTATGACATGTACCCTGTCACCAGATGTTTTATGCAATGGGTTTGATCACCCGTGTTCCAATTCCTGGCTAACTCCTGTCAAGGTATTTCAACTTCGTCAGCAATCAGATGGAAATCCGAGATCATTCAGCATCAATGACATCCAGCATCAATGACATCCATGAGCATCCAGCATCCAGCATCCAGCATCCATAAACATATCTCTAATGAGCATGAAGAATTATAAACACATCCACCAAGGCCAAAATTAATAAATTGTTTGTTTGTCCACACCCCTACCCAAAATTTTTCAGGTGGGTAGGTAGGTAGGGATTTTTTTTTTTTTTTGCAAGGTGGAATGGCATACTAAGGGTCCCCTCCATCAATATTAATAAATAGTCAGGGGATTATTATAAATTTGATAACAAATTAAAAATTTAATAGTTGGAAAAACACAAGAACAATAAATAATTATGCTGTTCAGTCACAGTTGCTGGAGTTTCTGACCGAAAATGAGCTTCTCAAACAACATACGACTACTAAAAAAAAAAAAAAAAAAAAAAGTTTTTTTGTTTGTTTGTTAGCGATCTGAATAAAAGAATTTCCAGTCGGGCGTTAAAATCGAGTTGGTCGGGGCGAGGACAAACAAATACCTTTTTAATTATGGCCCAAGAAATCGCACACATCCACCAAGAAATTGCACACATCCACCAAGAAATCGCACACACGAAAAAGACACCACACCTTCACCTGTCTGTTCATGTTAAGGATTTCCATGCATACACAACATGCCAATAACACTGAATTGGTCACTCACTGAAAAGTGGGATTAGATATACATTAGTCATGTGTGGTTTTATGGTTTCTTGGTTTTGTTTCGGTTTTATTTTAAAGCCAAACCGCAACCAATATATTCTATAGAATGAGGTCGCAAGAGGGAGAATTTGGTGATGCTAGCCCACCTTGCGTGATAGCATCACTAAATTCACCCTCTGGGGACCTCATTCTATACAAACGACAGACACACTATATCCAGACTTGGTTCAGTGAAAATGGCCTCCTCAGCTCTAATGACTTTTTCACCCGTTATATATCGGCAATGGATGTCCTTCCGTGTTAAACACAAACTTGTCCAGCGGCAGTAACTCTGAATCGTCACTGAATAATAGATATAAATACTTGAGAGTTTCGGAAAGAAAAAAGCTCTCCATTTTGTCCCTAAACGACGGGTTGTCGATACT
This sequence comes from Siphonodentalium dalli, assembly GCA_032622095.1. NCBI lineage: Eukaryota > Metazoa > Mollusca > Scaphopoda > Gadilida > Siphonodentaliidae > Siphonodentalium > Siphonodentalium dalli. The sequence continues at coordinate 210,925,322 of CP136069.1, forward strand.
TTTTACATTGTTTATTGATGAATATCCGTCAGTGTCACTGACCTTCGTGTACTTCTCGAAGGCTTGGAATATCTCCCAGCCCCACTCACGGTATTTTTCATCACCCGTATGGCGGTACATATAAAATAAACTCTCCACCGTCTCTGGTCGCAGTAAATTATGAGAATCCAATTGCTGAAAAATAACAAATATACACTTTGTTAATTACAATTAGCATTCGTAGTAGGTAGATGTGATGTTTGGGGAATCGGGGATGAAAACAGATTGTGGATGATCCAGCGAGTTTACAAACTATTTTCCTTGTTTGTTTGAACATATTTTATTTGATCTCCATGAATATATTTTATTTGATCCCCATGAATATATTTTATTTGGTCCACATTAATATATTTTATTTTATCCCCATAAATATATTTTATTTGATCCCCATGAATACATTTTATTTGATCCCCATGAATACATTTTATTTGATCCCCATGAATACATTTTATTTGATCCCCATGAATACATTTTATTTGGTCCCCATGAATACATTTTATTTGATCCCCATGAATATATTTTATTTGGTCCCCATTAATATATTTTATTTGATCCCCATGAATATATTTTATTTGGTCCCCATTAATATATTTTATTTTATCCCCATAAATATATTTTATTTGATCCCCATGAATATATTTTATTTGATCCCCATGAATATATTTTATTTGGTCCCCATTAATATATTTTATTTTATCCCCATAAATATATTTTATTTGATCCCCATGAATATATTTTATTTGGTCCCCATGAATATATTTTATTTTATCCCCATAAATATATTTTATTTGATCCCCATGAATATATTTTATTTGATCTCCATGAATACATTTTATTTGATCCCCATTAATATATTTTATTTTATCCCCATAAATATATTTTATTTTATCCCCATGAATACATTTTATTTGATCCCCATGAATATATTTTATTTGATCCCCATGAATATATTTTATTTGATCCCCATGAATATATTTTATTTGGTCCCCATGAATATATTTTATTTGATCCCCATAAATATATTTTATTTGATCCCCATGAATACATTTTATTTGATTCCCATGAATACATTTTATTTGATTCCCATGAATACATTTTATTTGATCCCCATAAATATATTTTATTTGATCCCCATAAATATATTTTATTTGATCCCCATGAATATATTTTATTTGATCCCCATGAATACATTTTATTTGATCCCCATGAATACATTTTATCACATAATTAGCCCCTCAACCATGGCTTCATATTTTTAGTAAGACACACAAGCAAGAGCTCATAGCGCATTGGTCCTCTCCCTTATCAATATTCAAATGCATAATAGTATTTATATATGGTATTGAGTTTTCTGGAAAGCCATATTGACATTTAATAAATAATTGAGCTTAAGCGCAATAAGGAAACACTAATTGCACTTAAGCACAATATTGCACTTATATTTAATAAGATATTCCTTATTGCACTTAAGCACAATTAAATATTCCTTATTGCGCAATAAGACCTCTTATTGCACTTAAGCTCAATTAGATCTCCCCTTATTATGCTTAAGCGAAATTGGGGATTCCTTATTGCGATATAAGATATTCCTTATTGTACTTAAGTGCAATTACATCCTTGTTGTGCTTAAGCGAAATTAATATCTCCCTCATGTTATCACCCCTCTGCAAATAGTAGAATCCAAATAGGCCTACATGTCAGGTCACCAATAAACTCCACCCACTGCACTAAGGACTACACCATTTGAATTACAGGGAGTTTATATAATGTGTAAGGAAGATTTAAATTACACTTAAGCACAATTAGCTCTTATTGTGCTTAAGTGCAATTAGAATATTCCTTATTGTGCTTAAGTGCAATAACAAATTCCTTATTGCTCTAAAGCGCAATTAGATATTTTCTTATTGCGCTTAAGCACAATTAGATCTTCCCTTATTACGCTTAACCCTTTGGCGAGTAGAACGACATATATGACGTCTATCGGTTGAGGAGTAGAATGACATATATGTCGTTTCAGGAAGTGTTATTTTATGTAGACATAACTTCAATAAATCATCTGATTTATAAATGATTTGTATAGGAGTTATTTGGTTAATATAATGTCCCAAATGTATAAGCGCAATCGATTATGATAACACACGTTCACAAAAAATGCACATAAATTAAAACGAATTATTGGACCCTTTTAACCCGAACTTGTTAATAATTATTGCTTTGACGTTGACGTTAAATCTACTCATGATGTCATGTATATGAACTTACAGATACTCTCTAAAGGGTTAAATGCAATTGGAGATTCCTTATTGCACTTAAGCTCAATTATTTATTAAATGTCAATTTGGCTTCCCACAGTGTTTGGACTCAAAATTAGCTTATTTGGGATGTAGTACCGAAAGGGGGGGGGGGGGGTCGAGATTGAGAGTGAGTGTCGTTGTCAGTGGACAAATATCAGGGAGGGGATTTTTCAGACTCGAATCTCCAAATATCCATGTAATTCACTTCAACAAACACCTAAAAAGAAACTGCACGGAAAGCTGCGGAAAGCATTTTTTATCGACATTACATGTACATGTCAACTCAGTTCTCCTTTCATGGTGCATTCCCCATGAGTTACGCGGAATAGCACCATAACAACTTCCTGGTAACAGAGATGATTGTAAATAACTTGTCCTTGCTCTTGGTTACATAACAGTGATGTATTTGGCATCTGTCGTCAATCACAACATGCTTGTTTCAAATTTGTTCATATGTCAGCATCACGTCAGTATGCAATGCTGATGATTAAAACATTAACTTTAGCACCTCTCAACCTTATTCTGTTTAGGCCTCATCTTCTCTGGAAAGTATCTTCATTATCAAATTAACCCTTTACCCAACAAACCGGCCAAAACCGGCCAAATAAAGCTTCAACAGCCTAAAATATCTTCGGTCTGTCTCAATAGAACCATACACATATGGGTATCATTGGAACCGGCTCCTTGACCACATTGTGATGGTTACAGTTATGCCCTGTGCCAATGCATTCTCTTATATATGCGAGTCGACCATAGGTCGCCTCGCATATATAAGAGAATGCATTGGCCTAAAAAAAAACTTTTTTTAACACTTTTTACCATTTTTTCTTACATTCTTTAACAATTTTATAATTTTTAATGTGTTAAGCCAATGCATTCTCTTATATATGCGAGGCGACCTATGGTCGACTCGCATATATAAGAGAATGCATTGGCACAGGGCCGTTCTGTTGGGTAAAGGGTTAACTAATATTTTATAGTTTCTTTAGAAATTTTCTTTTTCAGTTGAGTTTCTCAATATTTCTCTACAACACAATCCATAATAGAGGTGCCCAAAGGGTGCACATCATTATCTTCACCATCTCAAAACTTAAATCTGTGTCTAGGTCTCCCATAGCAGATGAGGCCATGCAGATTGAGGTCCCAAGAAGATGAATTTAGAGATTAGTGATGCTAGCCCACTGTGTGGGGTAGCATCACTATATTCACCCTCTGTGGGACCTCATTCTGAAAATGTCCGGTATCATATTTTCAGAAGAAAAGAAAAATGAAGAACCAAAAATTATATTATACTACTGACATGTAGGAACATTGTGTCAAGAATTACATTAAGCTCATAATAACCCTCTTGATTGCTAATTATTAGTGCCTTTAAGTCATTTTAGGACAATGGCACCTATCCCTTGTCTTGTTAACCTCTGTGAACCAATTTGCCCACATATTTTCTGAGCTGATAAAAAACGTTCTTTATTAATCATACAAAATATCAGTCCCCCTTTAATTCATCTGAGGTCGAAGGCACCTATCCCATGACATTCCCCTTGGCCATGTGACAAATGTGCAGCAATTTTCATATATATATATTCTAAGCTGATAAGGAGGTAATTGGAACACCCTTATTTGCTCACATATGCCCCTTTAAGTCGTCTGAGGTCAAAAATAACGAATGACATACATGAAAATATTGTCACTGCTGCAAGGCTAACAACGACACAAAGAAGCTGGTGCATGGAGTTTGTCTGGAATTTAGCTTTGGGACGGACGCCGCTGAAACCACATCCATCTTATATCATGTTATATGCAATATATCAGTAAAAATATCGCCTTTATAACCTTTGGGAAACGCATTATATCTCAGGATGTCTTGTACCAATTGGCCTGAAATCTTGCGCGTCGTGTTTTATAAGACGCGCCTCAGGACATGGTGAACATTTTCGCGAAATCGGACATTGGGATGATATACACTTGGCTTTTAAATTTTATATTGCATTAAATAATCGACTCCTTAACCACAGCAGAATATTGGGTAATTTTTAAGGATTTAGTCGGAAATATGGCAACAAGCCATATTTCTGACTAAATCCTGAAAAATTACCCATAATTCAACTGTGGTTAAGGAATCGATTATTTTGGGCATTACTGTAGATAGATACCTTGACTATAAGATCTTCATCTTTGCCTTCCGCGAGGTTAAAATGAGCGATTTCGGGACTTAATTTAGTTGGCATTCTTTTGTACATCTGATAACACGTGTTTATAAGTTCCATGGCGAGATCCATGTGTTCTGTCGGCATTCCGTTCTGAACACCGAGTGATAATGTCCCAGGCAGAAAACACACCAGGTGGTCCTATAAATAAGAGAATGTATTAATTAGTATAATATACATTAGGGTTTAACACGTTCACTGCCAACTACGAGTTTTCTCGTATCTTTTGCATTTAATTCATTGAATGAGCAATGGCAGTGAACGTGTTAACACATTCCATTAGGACTTAAAGGCACGGATGGCCTTCGCGGTGGGTATGCTGTTAAAATAGTCACCCCTGTTAAAACTGCCATAAACAGAAAGAATATTAAAATATAGACATATTTAGTTCTGATATCAATCATAAATATCGCGTCAATAGTATGCTATTGTCAAGTTTGTACTCTGTGTTATGTAAACAAAAGCCAGGTTCTATAACATTTTTGTACAAAGTGTACAAACTTGACAATAGAATACTATTTACGCGCTATTTATGATTGGTATAAAAACAAAATCTGTCTCTATTTTAATACTCTTTCCATTTATGGCAGTTTTCAAAGGCCAGCCGTCCCTTTAACACACTCCATGTGTCTATGAGGGATACAGGTTTATCTCCATATCATATCGCTAAAAATAAAAAAATAAGAAGAAGTGGGGTCTGGTTTTGGTAGCTATGGTAACTATGCCAAAAATGGGCTTGGATTGAAAATGCATTAAATGTAACTGGTTATCATAAACAATGTATTAATTGTTACTGGTTATCATAAACAATGTATTAATTGTTACTGGTTATCATAAACAATGTATTAATTGTTACTGGTTATCATAAACAATGTATTAATTGTTACTGGTTATCATAAACAATGTATTAATTGTTACTGTTTATCATAAACAATGCTGTTGAGGAAGTCTGACATCCCAAAAATTAACTGATGTCAGTTGTTATTTGTTCCGTAACTCTGATAAAGTAAGCTGACCTGGTCAATTTTCGAACCCAATCAAGACATTGTTGAGCAAGTATCATATTATTGTGCTATCATGATCAAAATTCACAAAAATGAACTAATTAAGGCCCATAAATCTACCCAAAATAGCCAGACCTACATGTATCTGGTTTTCGAATTCAATCAAGAAGTTTTTGAGCAAATCTCATATTATATATGCCAAATATTAACAGAGCCAGTTGATATTTGTTCAAGTTATTGTGGTATTGTGATCAAACTTCAATGAAAATGAACTAATTAAAGGTGTAACTCCACCAAAAATAGGCGGTCCTGACCATTTAAAAAACTCGATCAAGACATTGTTGAGCAAGACTCCTTGACTGAATATCAACAGAATCTAAAGATCGCGGAACTAATTAAGAAGTACCGTAAGTCCTCCCAAAGTAGCAGACCTGGCCGTTTTTCAAACTTGATCAAGACATTGTTGAGTAAGTCAGTTGATATTTGATATCATGTCAAAATTCACAAACATGAATTAATTAAGGGGTGTAACTTTTGATTTGATTGGTGTCAAAATTATGGATAATTATGATGCATTTAAAGGCACGTGAGGCCTTAGTTGTCGAAAATATTCATATTTGTTCCAATCACCGTAAACAGAAAAACATTAAAACGCATACAGTTTCGTTCATATATACCATGACCATCGCGTAAACAGCATGTTATCATAAAGACCTACTATATTTTACCTAAGCATGAGCCTGGTTGTGTTACAGAAGACAGCACAATGATACTGGCTAATCACACACAAATGGCATAAACGCTCTTTATTAGATCCATATCAGGAATTCACAAACAAAGAACGCTCTTTATGTTTACCATCATAATATAAACAAACACCAGAAAAGTAACTTTTTAAGCTTTTGTTTACACAACACTGGTCAAACATATGACAATAACATACTGTTTATGCGATAGTTCTTATTTGTATACGGACAAAGTCTGTCTACATTTTGATGTTCTTTCTGTTTGTGGCGGTTTTTGACGGGTGGAAATATTTTCACAGGATACCCACCGCCAAGGCCAACCGAATTCACAATAAATTTAACCCTTCGATGACTGGAGCTTCCTGAAATTTTGTGAAATTCTTGTGCTAATGCATTCTCTACCATGAGAAGCCTTGCATATATAAGAGAATACATTGGCCTAACAATATTTACATTGACCTTGTAAGCCAGTGCATTTTCTTATATATGTAAGGCTCCCTACGGGAAACTCACATATATAAAAGAATGCATTGGCACAGGATCATTAATGCTGCACCAGCGCATCTCCCATCATGAAACTCAGGGTTAATTAGCATGGAACCATTTATACATCATTAAAGACACACAAAGCACTGGCAGTGGGTAAAACCTGGATATAACCCATAGAGAGCCCCACATAGGCTGGAGCAGACGACACTCTGTAGTGCATGCTTCCATCTGGGGAGGCTCACTGTGGGTTAACCCTTTGAGTGCCAGGTCGATTTTTGTATCAACCCATATACCCGTCATGAAAGGATTAAATAACTTGGCTAAAAAATTGAACTACAGATAAGTTCCCTCTCCAAGCCTGAGTATATCATTTGCAGTGGGCTAGCATCACTAAATTCACCCTCTGGGGACCTCATTCTGCATGGCCTCATCTGCTAAGGGAGACATCGACTCAGAATGAAGTTCCCAAATGGTGAATATTGTGATGTACACCCACTGGGAACCTTTATTATGAAATGTGTCGTCTGCCAATTTAGGGAAAAAGAGAAACTGAACTAAAAAAGAAATACAATCTATAAGAAGAAGTTTCTATAGAAATTTTATAATAAAGCAAATTTCCAGAGAAGATGATGCCAAAGCAGAATGAGGTCCCCGGAGTGTGAAATTGGTAATCTAGCCTGCTAAATTCACCCTCTGGGGATCTCACTCTGCAAATGACAGGCACACTAAACTCAGGCTTGACTGAGAAGCTTGAAAATCAAGGACAAGTCAGACAATTCTGTATTTAATTTTATTGCATAAATTGACCTTGATTCCATTCATTAAACCCATTCTATAATAATGACATGCAAGGGTCATTACATAACAGGAAATAGTACAAGGTGTACTAAATGTATTATTTTGCGCAGACGTGTTTTAAAATCTGGGGAAAGAGGAATGAAGAAGAACCGGTTAGTTTCACATCACATTTATTGATTTAAGTATGCTTTATGTAGAATCAACAACTCATCCCCAGTTTATAGCAAAATTTATAAATTTGACCAGTAAATTAGGTCTGGCCTTCGCCAAGGCTCGATCCAGACCTAATTTACTGGACTGGTTGTAGATCCTCTATGTAATTCACATAAATAAACCAATGAGTGTGCAAAGAATAATAGAATATTCAAATCCTATTACATATAGCGGAGCGGCCAGGTCCAAAAAGGGCCTTATTTTCGAGATACCCCAAATTACAATACTTAAACACGGTTGTATATATATCAGTTACATATATGTGTGCAATATACCAGCTATCATATGGTTGCATACGCAGCTATGTATATAATATAGGACTAATGATTGCAACATTTAATCATCCATGCTGATATATGGCTATGCCATTGGAAGTGTAGGGTATATAATTATGCAGTGAACACACAGAAAACAAATGTATCAAATAAACATCACGATAAGTTACTTTATGTTATTTTCATCACCGAAATTTCTCCACATGAAAAACGTACAGAAAAACACAACCAGTAATCATTTAACCCTTTGAGTGCCAGATCGGCCCTAAACCTACAAAATAAGTCTGTTAAAGAATATAAGAATAAATGATTAAAATTGTAAAAAATTGTAAAAAAAAAAAAAAAATGTTAGGCCAATGCATTCTCTTATATATGCGAGGCGACCTATGGTCGACTCGCATATATAAGAGAATGCACTGGCACAGGGTATATGGGTTGATAAAAAAATCGACCTGGCACTCAAAGGGTTAAAACAGTTTTAACTAAGTGTGACGGCCACTGTAGGCCACCCTGAAGAACCTCCTAAAGTACAAATCAATAATTCATTGGCAAAACAATGTATAAATTTACCGCACAATGACAATTTATTCATAAATATCGTACAAACACAATCATGATTTTCTACACTCACTGAATAACACACAACAAACTCAGGCTTGGTCAGTGATGTAAAACATCCATCTCAAACCTCGCTGATAAAGTTTAATGTTTAACACACATGGAGCCTCCCCTAGATGGAAGCATGCACTACAGAGTGTCGTCTGCTCCAGTCTATGTGGGGCTCTCTATGGGTTATCCACACTAAACTCAGGCTTGATAAAGGATAACACACTGAATAACACACAACAAACTCACCATTAATGTTTAACCCACATGGACCTCCCGTAGATGGAAGCATGCACTACAGAGTGTCGTCTGCTCCAGTCTATGTGGGGCTCTCTATGGGTTATCCACACTAAACTCAGGCTTGATAAAGGATAACACACTGAATAACACACAACAAACTCACCATTTTTGTTTAACCCACATGGACCTCCCGTAGATGGAAGCATGCACTACATAGTGTCGTCTGCTCCAGTCTATGTGGGGCTCTCTATGGGTTATCCACACTAAACTCAGGCTTGATAAAGGATAACACACTGTATAACACACAACAAACTCACCATTAATGTTTAACCCACATGGAGCCTCACACAGATGGAAGCATGCACTACATAGTGTCGTCTGATCCAGTCTATGTGGGGCTCTCTATGGGTTAACACACAATAAACTCACCATTTTTGGGCTAAAGTTTCTGCCACTGAGTAGCTCACCAACGAAGGTGAGTTTGCTCGGTTCAGATTTTTTAACGAGATGAGTTTTAATGCCATCTATCGCCTTCATGTAGTCATCTTTGAACCTGAGGAAGAACGAATAAGTGGAAGATCAGGCTACTTCAATAACCTAATGTAAAATGATACCCCCCCCCCCCCCGCAGCTTAGTCGGTAAAGCACATATTACATTGGGTTGTCATAAGCCACCCGGTGATGACGAAGCTAATTCGATTCCAGATAAGCACAGATATGGCACCCATGCAAAGGAGCATAACTTGATTCCTGTATCTGGGCCAGTTTGTCTACCAAATGATTTAAAAATGATTTGCCAAATTTAATTGAGGGTATATAATTGGGGAAATTGAAGGAAATTCTAATTTTTTTATTGTAAAACCTAAACACATACACAGGTAAAATGAGCTAGTAAAACAAGCTAGTATTATTAATATATATCAAACAGGCGGATATAAAAAATATCATAAATACGCGGTGTATAGTGTCGCCAGTAATATGCATACAAAGGGGATTGACTGTAAAAACAATATTATAATTACATTTTCCAGTTTGATGGAAGTTTGATATATACAGAAAGGTATTACTGTTTTATGAAAACTAAAGAAAACAAGTGCACCGCTGGGCGGAGGTAACGCCCCCGACTGTACAATCAGAGAAACTTTCTGGTTAAGTGCTATAAAAATGCCACATGTTGTTCTATATTAGCTTCAAATTTGGTCTGGTGCCACAAAAATAGAAGGAAAACTGATTTTTCAAAAAAAAAAGAAGAATTTTTTAAGTCGAAAAAGGGTCATAACTCTCACAAAACTTATCCGATTGAACCGAAATTTAACCTTGAACTGTATTGCGATATTGGTAATACACAAAACGGGTTTTGCAAATAAACAATCCAAAATCAAGTTATCATCTGGAAACCAAAAAAAGTAGCAGAAAACTGAATTTTCTAAGTCCAAAAAGGGGCGTAACTCTGGAAGAAATGGGCGGACAAGCCACGGCTATGGGGAAATCTTGTCCCCCCCAGCTGGTCTATTAGCATACCAAAGATCAACTGAATTGAGTTAGCGAAACCAAAGTTATGAGTTGAAACGTTCATACGGACGGATGGACGGAAGGACGCCCAGACGGACGGAGGGCTCCACTATAAACCCCCAAATCTCCATCGGAGATCGGGGGCATAATAAAAGGTCAGCCGACCACAGTGTCCCCCGACAACGTGGCAAGTCGATGCCGCTTTGTTAAAGAAATTTTTTTAAATGTTGAAATGTTCACATGTTGCACATCTCCAATATGTGGGTAACAATATTCTGAAGTTTCAAATATCTACGATAAAAACTGTAAGAGGAGTTGATTACACCCTGAAGGTACCCTCATACAGAAAATTATAAAAAATGTTGAAAAGGGTTAATAACTCCGTCACAAAAAATAATTTCCGTCATCTATATACATGTTGCACATCTTCAATATATGGGCAACAATATTCTAAAGTTTCAAATCTCTGGGATGAAATCTGTAGGAGATGATTACATCATGAAGGTACGCAAAAGTGTGACGGACGGACGAATGGACGAACGGACGGACGGAGCAAATGACAGACACACTATTTCAAGGATTAACGATAAGTTACTCACACACTGGTTGGCAAGGATGTTTGAAGCCACTGTTTTAAGAGATACTCATAGTAACTATCTCCACGAGCACCAACAGTTATGGTCCCTGAAGCTCTAAACTTCCCAGTATTGGCGTTGATAAAAATAGGAACTAAACCATCCTTTTTTGGCAGAGTATGTACATAATTAGAGATGTCTTTAACAGCTATCTGAAACCAAAATAAAATACATCAGTGTATGTACATAGTAGGGTCCTGCGAATTGGAGATTTTGATCGAATCGAATATCGAATCGAGTCGATGAAATCGAATCGAATATCGTATCGAATATGCATTCTCAATTAGGCATTTAATGTCAATTATCAGACGATTTGTGAAACGTTCTATGAACTTCCATGAAGTTCCATCATAACTTATGTGGCGATCAACCGATCATTCCTGATACTATTAACTTCAATTGAGAATTGTCGAGAGAAAAAAAAACATTAAAACGTCCATGCGTCGTCACGACGATTAAATATATAACCACGAAACGGATTATCGGAATTAAAATCACGCGCAATTTTTAGAGTTTGCATGTACATGCACAGTTGCAAATCGGCACTGGGATACACCCCTTTTGCGCTGCCCCTATACGCCGCTTCTATATATGCGCCTGCTTCACGTTAATGGTCCTATTATACTACCATTAACATGAAGCAGGCGCGTATATAGAAGCGGCATATATGGGCAGCGCAAAAGGGGGGGGGGGGCGGAGCGCGTTACAGGCCCCTGTGGTTCCTACATATGATGAAGTATAGCTAACAGTTGCTAGATCAAAGTTTTTTATTTTTGCCCTGGAGAATTTTGCCCAATTACACATTTCGAGGTGGCATTAATCAATACAAAATGGCGGCCATCGCCAACAATAATTTTTGGACTCCGCTGACCATTGAATTATGAATAAATTATTCTACTTTAGGTAATTTAATCTATTTTTAGAGTGGGCTGAAAAAGTCGATTAGTATATCTCATATTCGCATAAGTATACCCTAGGTCGCTTCGCTTCTGCGGCTTTGCCGCGGGAGAGCAGGCGCTATTATTATTATTATTCCCAGAGTCGTCATAGCATGACCAGTGTCTGGCACATTGTGGAAGTGGTAGCCCAGTGGTCAGAGTGTCGGACTTGTAATGGTGTTAATGCACCAGTGGTAGTTCACACCCCGCCAGTGGACTATCGTCTCCACAACAGTGGCTTGGCCGAATTAACCGGTGTGTGTGCTATATATAGCCACACGCTGTTTCAAATCTCGTGCCAGGTTGTGACCCTTGGGCAAGGTCACTTGTACCGTGTTCGCTTTGTCGTACTTAGACGAGAAATAGGTACCTGGCTGTTGGGTATCCGTAAGCCGCTCTAGTGTAACCCCTGTAAAATGGTAGCAGGCATAAGACTCGGCATTACTCATAAAAAACAGCTGGAGTAATAATGTAAGCACCAGGGATTAAGCGCTATATAAATGATATACATTATTATTATATTATTGTATAAAAAAGCGTCGGGCCACAGGCTGTTATCAATTTACATTGAAGAAATTCACCATACCACTCCATAGATAGCATCGTTTGAACTACGCTTAATTGTAAATATTTACATCTCGATTCGGGACGCAACAATCGGCGATAATCTAACGCAAAAGATTTCGCCATCGAGAGTCATTGCATTTCATTAATATATAAGAATGACGGTGTATGTGCCGTAAATTTGGTTTACTATTCGTAAAAATAACTACTTTGAGCAAGAGTATACTCCATTTCTATTTGACCACCTAACCACAGTGTTTCACATCACTTTAAGAACTTTTAGATAGAGGCCTCCAGATCGGAACACATGTGAGCCACAAAATGTCTCTAATTGATTGTATCTATTGTAATATGTGACCCGCCATATCAAATCCAGTTGTAAGTCGGGATTTTTTTTACCCTGTGCCAATGCATTCTCTTATATATGCGAGTCGACCATAGGTCGCCTCGCATATATAAGAGAATGCATTGGCCTAACAATTTTATATCATTTTTTAAAAATAAATGTTTCTTACAATTTTTAGGACATAAAACAGGGTAAAAAAATCCCGACTTACGACTGGATTTGATATGGCGGGTCATATATATCTAATACATAGATCTAATACATAGAGTGAAGCATATGCTTTATTTTCAATAATTAGAATATCTAACGAGAGGCCGATCACGATCGGCAGATGTTTAACCCATCCCTTGTTATGATCAGAATCTTTTAATGTTGAATTATGATATTTTTAAAAATATAATATATATTTCCTTAAAGAAAGCCTGAACACTGAACTATATGGATATATGTCCTGCGTTTGTAAACCATAGTAGAAAAGGGGTTAACTTTTTGTGGTCACCTACGATCCCTCGCGGTCTTCAGTGGCTTACTCGGATTAGTCACGCATGCGCAGTCCCAATATAACCGATTGAATTCGCCAGTTTATTTTCAACTCAATCAGGAGATTGGCGAGTTGCGGGGTTGGGAATGGCACCGCCATGGGAGGGCCCTATGATAATTCAGTGTTCAGGCTTTCTTTAAGGAAATATATATTATATTTTTTTAAATATCATATTTCCGCTAAAGGAAGCCGTTCACACTGAACTATATGGATTAGAATGCAAGCCCAGGAGGAGGCACGAGCAATAAAGTTAATAGCCAAATTTTGGAGGGAATGCACTCTTCTAAAACAGATTGTACCTAAATATGAACTCTTTAATGAATCTGTTATGATTAGGTACGTGAAATAACTCATATAATTAGAGTGCTATATTGCCCAAACATGTACCCCCCCCCTTGTTTTTGGAAGCAACATCCCAGGTGGTGCCATTCAATTCAGAATTGCGAGCGAACCGAGCAATTCTCTGTTCTTCATCCGTCAGTTCTAAGAATCCAGCCGATTTGAGATGCGAGGAGACTACCGCTATTCTCAAAGTAATTGACCAGAAAAACGGGGTGATACCCCAGTCATGACACCGGTAATGATACCGGTAATAAACGGTAGTGGTATCGAGACGGTCACGGCGGTGGAGTTACGGTATCGAGCGGTAAGGATACCGCGGTCTGATAGTGGGCATCGTGTTAAATGTTTTGAATACCGCTGTGATTTTCATGGAACTCTTTGAAGGGATGCATTTAGTGAATGTTCAGACAACGATTCAATTATAAGTGGAAAGATTTCCGTCGAGGCCGGAAGTAACCGATAGTTGGATTGCGCATGCTGACGACAATGTCACCGTTTGATTTTAGATGCGAAATCGTGGTGTATCCTTGATAACCTCCACTTGCGACGTAATCGCAGTCGTGTGTACGTAAAAATCGTAGCTGGAAATGTCGTAGGATAGTCAATCACATGCTTTATTCGCGGTTTATTTATGAAAATCAGAGCAGGGGATACGGAATAAATCCAAAATGATTTGAACTACATGTATGTGGAATAGCAAGAGAAATATGATGATATTGGAAAATTATTTGGGTCACTCAGATAATTCTTACCTACCTGTACCCTGCATCGCAACTAAAACTGATATGCATTCTCATGTAGGTTTATCATCGACCTATGTCTATATGCATGCATACGTTGATGGGTCAACATGTATACATGCACGATGTTTCAAATATAAAATAAAAATAAATCCTATAAAGTTCAACGACAATAAACAGAGTCGAGGGTAAAAACTAAGTTAGGTCGGATATATCGGATTTTCGAAGGAAGACGTTAACCGTCTATCAATATCTATTGGTTATACGGAGACGAGAAAAAAAATTCACTCAAGAGATAGTTTTTGATGACTCAGACACATAAAGAAATCACTATTGGCAAAAGCATATTATACACATGGACAAATCACTATTGGCAAAAAAACATCGTCAATAATAAGTAAATAAAATAACCACAATAAATGAAGATTTCTTCAGTGTCCTTCGTTTTTTTCCGCGCAAATTGTCCGTTAAAATCACCGCGGTATCGCGAACCGTGACCGCACCCATCGTGGCGTCACCGCGGTGTGCGCGGTGTTGAAGCGTTAATAAGCGGTATCAGTACTGCGGTATACGGGATACCGCGGTATCATACTGCGGTATTAACGGGGTGGCACCGCGTTATAGATGGTCAATTACTTTAAGTATAGCGGTAACTCCCTCTCCGCCTTAGCGACATAACGACCTGCACTGGAGGAGGCCCACTCCAAAGATGGCAAGACAACCAACATTAAGAGTTTAACTAACTGCTGTTTTGCCAATGCAAATGGCAGATAACCTGATGCCCAATCTGTGGCACAGGTATCAAATGGAGAGCCCATTAGCCCAAATGGGTTATACAACTATAAGCGAGTCAAGCCATTGGATCAGAGGGAGCCCCCACCATCGCATGCTGCAGGTGGTCATGCCCAAGCTAATATCCTGGCCAAGCTGGAGGGTGGGGAGAGGTCATTTTTCTCCGATCCCTTCACGGAGGAGTGGCAGGCAAGGCCGTGTCGGTAATGCGAGCGTGACCAGGGGGACTCGGCGCTTTACCTCATGGGTACGGCCCCTGCCCTACGCTTAAGCTGCCGAAGGCCATCCAGCCGATGTCGATACGTACGCACGCGATTTTGGCAGCTTTAGCGCCCAGAACCGCTAGCGTCTGGTGGGGGCCAAATGGCCTGGAGGTCCCAAGTACCCCGGCCGATCCACCAGACGTATCCCCACGAATTGGTTGAACCGTCAAGACGTAACCGGAGGAGCGTGAACTGGTCCTGCCCTTAGAACAGTTATCACACGTTCACATGTCCCTGAGGTACCTATGTATCACAATATACACATTGCGTATATATATATAAAATGATATAATATATATATCCGGGGGATATATATATTAAGTTTTCCTCATGAGACCATGTCAGAAGGCCCTACCAAAGCTGCGCCCATCAATCTAATGGTCGGAGCCAGATCACAGCTCCCTGTCATGATCCAACGTATCACTAAATATAGATATACAACCCCACAGAGAACATGTCTCATGTCTCTGAGGTACCTATGTATCACAAGATAGCATTGCAGAAACCCGGTGACACAAATCTTTCGCATATATAGATATATAAAATGATATCATAGATATATCATGGTGATATATAAGTCATCATGAGATCATGTCAGAAGACCCTACTAAAGCTGCGCCCAACAATCCAATGGTCGGAGCCAGAGCAGAGATCCCTGGCACAATCCAATGTATCATTAAAGATATATATATAGCCCCTCAGAGAACATGGCCGAACACCGCAGGTGACCAGAGCATCCAATGAGAAAGCAAACCGCTACTCTCAGGTGCCAAAACAATAGTGTCGGTACGAGTATTAATTTTGGAGAAATTTCCCAACGAGCACCATCCTTTGGAATGGAGACAGACAGCAAAATGTGCAATCACAAGTATTATGTTCAGCCTAAATCCACACACATTACTATTATTAGGCCATCACGACCACTAGGCACCTGAGAGCAGTCCGCGTTCCCAGCGGAATACCCACCGCGATCCGATTCTAAGAAATGAAGGTGCGCCTTCTACAACCGAAATCAGTTCAAATGATGTACAATGTAGTCAGATGATGAACACAGGTAAATTTTCACGATCACCATACGGAATATTCAGGTCTGAGCCTCTGCCCCCCCCCCAAACATGCAGCAGAACGACCTAGGTGTGTGATAGGTCAGTTAGTGTGAAGCATGCAGCAAACTAGGGGAAGACCCGCTCTAAAAATGGCTCCTCTAGGAAGGAAACGAATGAAATTATCATCCTCCTAGTAAAGGATACACATCCCTTTATAATGTTGTTTTATTTTAATATGAAGAGCCAAGATAGAGAGGAACTCCCCCCACCCAAGTGGTCCTGCTTATGGCATGTTTAAGGAAGAGAGGACAAACCCAGCATAGACCGAAATGCGCAGTTGGCAGCATGGTTTCAGGCCCTTACGATCGGGCATCTGGTGCCATGGGGATGGGATCCCACTCGTACGGGGTGGTCCCCTGCCTGCATCTTAGGAAAGGTCGGTAATGCTGGTCAATGAGCTTCCTCGAAAGCTTAGCTGGACAGCGCAAACGTCTTTGCCTGTTTTATTGTCTATGTGCCAGATAATCAAATTGATATGGGCAATAGAAGTATGAAGAGCCATGCTGATGGCCTCTTGTCGGAAAGGCTATTGGCAGTGGTCGTGGGACACGTGACAATATAAATGCTTTCCATGTAAATATGCTTCATTTGTGTGTGAAGTATATTTGCCATATCAACGGTATGAAAGTTCGGGACACGTATATATTTGAAAATTCATTGAGACTCCAGCTTGTCCATGAATACCTTCAAAACACCTACCATGCCCTTTATGAACAATGCATGCTGTATTGGATGTACAGCCTGTTCTTGTACCAAGCTCACATTTGATATGGTTACTTGCCATAAATAATGTCTCCCCCCACCTTCCTCATCTTGGAATACCACTGCTATTCATTGGGGAACGTCATCCAGGCCACGGTCGCCAGTTATTGCCAGTGGGCCAGTTACCTGGAGGGGTCAAGTCACCACGATTCTAAATACCTGTCAGGCTGGAATCATTCCCCCCCCCCGCTTCTTTTCGGTAAACCTACACAGGAAGGAAAGCAATTATGTTTGTATTCCGGAAGGAGACACCATTTAGTCGAGAAACAACCCAGCAATTTTGAAGGATGGGTTAATTTTGGATACAATTCAGAATAATAACTAAAATCTGGAATTGAGACAATAGTGAAACTGTCATCACGATTAATTTTAGTGTCATGCTTGCAATCATTAAATGCTAGCAGTTCAAAATTTGACAGTGAAGTTGAAGCACTGTACGAGAATCGAATCATGTACTCAACAGAATTCTGACTCCTGTCAGATGTCAATCCCTGTCTGAAATTAATGACACTAACGAATCTTAGTACCACGACAGTCATTATTTTTCTGATATTTTCAAGCATCGACCAACACATCTAAATCATAGGAGACATGTGTGACAGTATTAAAACAGAAAACACAAAGTATTTTGTGAAAGCATGTTGTTTTGATGAGATCTAGTGACTCCAGTAGTGTTCTGTAATATGCACACACCTAGGTGTGTACATGGGTCAGCCATTAAGTTTTTATTGTCCACACCCGATCGCACAGCGTAGTGCACCCATGACAACATACCTGAACAAGTGTTGTAATGGGGAAAGTCGGCATTTGCATTCGGATTTTATTCAGTAATCTCGAATGGGACTTGTTAGCCTGACAAACTTGGTATCGGACCGAGTTCTGATTTCTGTCAGAATACCCTGACCAGGGTGCGATCCCCGGTCCTCTAGCACATGGCTGAGATTGTTACATTGAATGTGATGCTCCGTTACGAGAATCAAACCATGAACAGAATTATAACACTTGTCCAATATCAATCTCTGTCAATTTATTAAAGTAATAATGACACTACTGTTTTTACATTGATAAACCCAGATGTAAATTGTATTGAACCATAAAACAACAAAGTATTATGAGAAAGAATGTTGTTCATAACATTATGATAGATAGCGTCAGTAGCGATGGTAATTATTGCTAAATAAATGTCCACGCGTAAATAAATTCCCACGAAATTATGAGACTTCCGGTAGCGAATCACGTGGCATTTATATCTGACAAACTATATCATACCTTATAGGTTCTATAATAATTACATAGATGATTTGCTCACAATAATCTATGCGCCTCGTAAGGCCTTGAAATGGCGGCTGATTATGGCGAAATGTCGATTTTCATATTCGAAAATTTTTAAGTCCGCCGCCTTTTCGAAAACCCGGACAATTTGTATGTTTGAAGCGAAACGGTCCGTGAATTTGAAACAATAATTCTAAAAACTAACGCGTAGGCGACCAATAATTATTGTATCGATAAATTGAATTTGTTGTTAAACGACAAATTCAGAAAAATACTCCCTTAGACTTCCGTTCGGTTCGTAGCAGAAAATAAACTGGCGAATTCAATCGGTTATATTGGTACTGCGCATGCGTGACTAATCCGAGCAAGCCACTGAAGACCGCGAGGGATCGTAGGCGACCACAAAAAGTTAACCCCTTTTCTACTATGGTTTACAAACGCAGGACATATATCCATATAGTTCAGTGTGAACGGCTTCCTTTAGCGGAAATATAGAGTATACTGTTATGATCTAAAGTAGTATATGACAAATGTACATAATAACCAGTAATAACACAAATTATTGGAATGTATGAGTCAATATAGAAGGGTTAATATAACATCTAAACTCTAGAGCCTGTCAACACTATCATAGTGTAAGCAGTTCTATTCATGTTGTTGCAAATTGCCATGTGAGATATCAAAATAATACAATTATTTATTTAATGGAAAAGGTTAAAAGACATGGAATGGGTAAAAGGGGTTAAATCACCTATCTCTGCCCTGTTTGATCCAATGTAGACCCATCATCCAAGGACTTAGAGAGCTCCATTGGTCTAGTTAAATAAATTCACATGGCTAAGTTGTGGTTAAAAAGATAGCTAAATCAATTTATCCAATAATTCACTAACTGTGTCTCTTATACAGAGCTAACATATGAGGGCTATAAATAACTCTCAAAACCATATTGTCTTTTTATCTCTCTCTCACAGAGAAGGAGGTATCCATTAATGGTAAGTTACTTGGGTTATAATTGGATAATTCTTAGTTGAAAACGGGCCATATCTCTGGTATAACAAATTGGATCTAACCCATATTCAAACTCGTTCTGTAGTTTGAGTTGAGAAACTCACATACCAAATTTGGTTCCTATCAGATGAAAAATGGTTGATTTATCAAAGTACATGTATGTGTGAATTATATGTCAAAGGACCATAACTCCATTAAAAAATATCCGATCAAACCCATATTCGAACTCAACCTGTACGTTGGTCTGAGAAACTCATATACCAAATTTGGTTCCAATCAGATAAAAAATGTTTGAGTTATGGCAGAATGCATGAATTCTAAGTTGAAAAAGGGCCATAACTCCGTAAAAAAAACTCGGATCAAACCCATATTCGAACTCGATCTGTATTTTGGGCCGAGAAACTCACATACCAAATTTGGTTCCTATCAGATAAAAAATGTTTGAGTTATGGTAGAATGCGTGAATTCTAAGTCGAAAAAGGGCCATAACTCTGTAAAGTCGGATCAAACCCATATTCGAACTCGATCTGTATTTTGGGCTGAAAACACCTACCTGATCAAAATTTGGTTTTGATCAGGTAGAAAATGTTTGAGTTATCGCATTACACGTAAAGTGTCTACGGACGGACAGACGGACGGACACACGACGAGTGGTCAATCCGGACAACGACACTATGTTTACCATACTATGGTATGGGTAAACATAAAAACTGCAAATAAAAAAGATGGTCGTGAATATAAGGAATTGAATGGCACAGAGCTATTTTAATCGAACAAAATTCAAAATAAAATCCAAATTAATTGTTTCTGGACAGGGGTCTTCGATTCATATTTATTATTTCATACCCAGGAAACTATATAATTCATGTTGCAGAAGAAATAATCCATTTTAACAGAATACAATGTACATACTTCATATTTATCATCCGTAACTGAATACATACTATATATTTATCATATTAAACTGAATATATAACTAAATAAATCATGTTGCGGAAGATATAGACCATCTTTAATTGAATACATACTTCATATTTATCATCCTTTGTGACCTTTGACAAATCAGTGAATTCGAGCTGGATTGTTGTGACCTCAGCAGTGCTGCTGTCGGGGCCCCATTTTGGGGCGTGTGATGCACCAGTTTTAAGATTGACATCTGAGAAAGGGACGTGTGATTTGTCATTGAAAGCAGGAATTAAGCGGTCTCCAAGTTCCTTCTGAAACAATATAATTATCACTCGATATAATTAGCACTCAATAGCAAGACAAAGATAATACCAATTGTGTTTATTCATTTGAGAAAGAACCATTTCTTGGTGCATTCTATCAACGTATGCAGACAAGCTGTTGAACAATACACATTTTCAAAATAAATAAAACTTATTACGCTGTAACAACATAAATCAATGATGGGGCGTGGCTAAATAAGCCCATCAGTTTACTTGTAAATTGTTATTAAGTCAGGTTAATTAAGTTTAAAAAGGACCATAACTCATGAAAAAATAATTGGACACAACCCATATTTCAACTTGAACTGTATTTTTGGCTCAGAAACTCATATACCAACTATGGTTGAGATCTAATAATCCAAACTGGAGTTATCAGTTGGAAACCAAAAATGTTAACAGATGGATGGACAGATGGACAGACAGACTGATTATATAATAAAACCATCTTTTTCAAATGGGTGTATACAAATGATATCATAAATACTAGCCAAAATTTCCAATTTGAAATTGAATCAAATATTGGAATTGTATTGTACAATTGCACAAATTGAACAATAGCACAAATTGAACAATCACAGAACCATAATGTCATTGAATAATGTGCTAAAAATATATAAAATTTCACAAATCAAAGATCAAAATAACTTCAGGATGACAATTAGACAGGAGTGTACGTTAATCGACACATTGTCAGGTAGATATATACCAAATATCAGGTAACATTAACCATTTCGTTACTAAATACTCATCGATGAGTAGTTACCACATTGGAAATGTTCAGATAGTTATTATCTGAACATTTCCCTCCAATAAATATGACCCCTATGAAATGTTCAGATAATAAATTCAACAAACAACCCTTTTTTGAACTTATCATCTAAATATTTCCCCCCCCCAATGAAGATGAATACTTTTACACTTATCCTTTATTCTGTCTGCCGTCTGCTTTTATTACCTCAACATCCCTCCACATGAATTATAGACCATTCCAATATATACTTTTACAACTGAACAGGAGAATCTATTTACTATAGACTTAACTAGGTTAACCCTTTCATGACGAGAGCAGTGCTGGTGCAGCATTAAATATCCTGTGCCAGTGCATTCTCTTACCGGTATATGCAAGTCTTCAATAGGGAGCCTCCCATATATAAGAGAATGCACTGGCACAGGATCTTTAATGCTACAAGGTCAAGGTAAAGGTAAAAATTGTTAGGCCAATACATTCTCTTATATATGCGAGGCTCCCTTTGGGAGACAAGAATAAATAAGACAATGCATTGGCACAGGGTTTTTGCAAAATTTCAGGAAGCTCCAGTCATGGAAGGGTTAAATAAAATTATGGGAGAAAAATTCTTACGGCTTTATCCTTAGACAAGGTGCAGGGTTTCCGCCAGGCCGGCTGCGGGTCCGTCACACGGACCCATTCCCCTCGCAGATGATCTGTTTGATTCATGCATGTACCAAATGTCAGTAGCAATATGTCGTAAAAAAAATTTGGCTGCAACGGGAGTTCGGGGGTTAAACAGAATACTGGTGAAAAAGCGGGTCAAATAGCGACATTAGATACAGCGTAATACATGTCGCTGTAACATCAAAGAATGCCGGACTGTTGAGTATGGATGTTTTTGTGCACGGGATTCCATGGATGAAACTACTCAGACTCGAAGACCCCGTCCTATCGTACAATTACATAATTGGATCAAAGAACACCCAATTGCTGAGTCGGGACATTTTTATGCACGGGATTTTCGTGGATGAAACTACTCAATGTTGATCATTTATCTTATTGCTGTATTATCATTTGTTTTGAGTCCGATGTCAGTGATGTTCCTGAAAAAAACATGTGATTCTCTACGTGTGTTGATTATTATGCGTATATTGCCATGCATACTCAACAAAATCCCAAAGTGATTTATTTCACAATAATACGGAACCTGTCCTGTCTTTATAGCGCGAATTCATAGTGACAACACCATTCATTTGAGCCATATTACACGCATGGAGGATAAACACAAACACATACCCCCCCCCCCCCCCCCAATATGGAGATAAAGTCAAAGTACAGTCAATAATAGTTTCGTTGTCCCGCCTGGGTCCCCAAGCACAATCAACGACGCACATGTTCACATTTCCAGCCGAAACTCAATTATATTTTATAAAACGTTGGCTAAAACTCTGTTCTATAGCTGCGGTCAATCGTCAGTTTTTGGCCTATACAGACTATTGAACAAGCTACGCGTTCCGAGTGAAAGACTTCGCTACCATTCGTATTTCGCCGCTATAAAAATATACTCCAGACAAACCCTGCAGTATGACGTCACAGCGCACAAAGAGTTTTACGATTGACAGAATACATGTACATAATCCTGTCAGTTTAATTTCCACGGACGCTACCTGAAATTCTAAAAAATAATTTATTCAATTCTCCTTGCGTGGTATTATTGGTCAATGCGTAGATGCCTTTTAGTGTTTATATTCATTATATCTTATTGTAAGTTATAAATGTGTAAACACTGTAACTCGTAGCTCGTTATTTATAGAGTATTCAATCAGACGGCAGTCTTATACGTACGTAATTACATGATTAATTATTTGTATACTAGTACCATCAACAGAATTAATGCACCCACAGAAATGATCGACTTGCATAATATATGTAGCTTTGGATTGCTTTGTGGGACACTCAGGTGCAAGGAAATGGCTACTTTTAAGTGTCAAATAACAAAATTTTCGCCTGACAGGACCAACCATGGTCGTCCCGTCGCGTTATGTGTTTCTCCAATACGGACTCATTTATTTCCCCCTGGCGGAAACCCTGCAAGGTGTCCCCTGTTACTTACGGCTTTATCCTTAAACAAGGTGTCCCCTGTTACTTACGGCTTTATCCTTAAACAAGGTGTCCCCTGTTACTTACGGCTTTATCCTTAAATAAGGTGTCCCCTGTTAAATGGAAGGCACTGAGCAACCCGCCCAGAACTCGAATCGTTATCTCAAACAAGTTCACATCTTTATCTTTATCAAGACTGAGTTTAGTCTTCACCCACTCTCGAGCTTCATGGAATTCTGAAACATAGAATTACCGTCATGGAATTCAAAAACATAGAATTACCATGGAATTCTGAAACATAGAACAAACTTCATGGAATTCTGAAACATAGAATTAGTTTCATGGAATTCTGAAACATAGAATTAGCTTCATGGACTTCTAAAACATAGAATTATGTCATGGAATTCTAAAACATAGAATTACTGTGGAATACTGAAACATGGAAAGAGCTTCATAGAATTATTAAACATAGAATTAGCCTCATGGAATTCTGAAACATTGAATTAGCTTCATGGAATTCTGAAACATAGAGTGAGCTTCATGGAAATTTTAAACATTGAACAATTAAAATAGCCAGCTATTAACTTGAATATGTGACCCGCCATATCAAATCCAGTCGTAAGTCGGGATTTTTTTACCCTGTGCCAATGCATTCTCTTATATATGCGAGTCGACCATAGGTCGCCTCGCATATATAAGAGAATGCATTGGCCTAACAATTGTTTATCATTTTTTTTAAATAAATGTTTCTTACAATTTTTAGGACATAAAATAAAAAACATCCATTACCCTGCAGGGAGCCCCACACATATATAGAAGCATATAGAAGAGTGTCGTTTGCTCATGTTTGTCTGGGGCTCTGTATGGGTGAAATTATAAAATTGTTAAAGAATACAAGAAAAAATTATTAAAATTGTAAAAAATTGTTAGGCCAATGCATTCTCTTATATAAGAGAATGCATTGGCACAGGGTAAAAAAATTCCCGACTTACGACTGAATTTGATATGGCGGGTCACATATAGACTCAAATTGACTAACAATCGACTCATAATTCATATTTCTATCCACGACATACATATAGCTCAATTTACTTTTCTCTACCACCATCCTAAATACATGCTACCAGCATTGCATTGGTACGTTACATGTGCAAAATTAGCCTTGCATTATTTTTAGCTATTGGGCAGGGTTTGCTGGAATCGCGCTGGCTGAAGGAATATCCCAGTCTTGGGGATTCCATTTGACTATTGCCTGATTGGTTACATGGCTTAACTGATGATATAGCGATTGGCTGGCAATTACGTAATTCCTGCTGGTAGTAATTTTTTTACCCTGTGCCAATGCATTCTCTTATATATGCGAGTCGACCATAGGTCGCCTCGCATATATAAGAGAATGCATTGGCCTAACAATTTTTTATCATTTAAAAAAAAAAAAATATGTTTCTTGCAATTTTTATGACATAAAATAAAAAACATCCATTACCCTGCAGGGAGCCCCACACATATATAGAAGCATATAGAAGAGTGTCGTCTGCTCATGTTTGTCTGGGGCTCTGTATGGGTGAAATTTTGTGAGACTCAGTACGTGAAGTGTGATTTTAATCAGAACTGCTGCAGCCATTGTAGACGCTGCTCTAGTTTGATCAGAACATGCTCCGATAATCAACAGTATGACAGGTGCAATTGCATGAGTGGTGCAAAGCCAACATAGTACAAGCAACCTTGCTCAAGGGTCAAAGCTTGGCACGTGATTTGAAACAGCGAATAATCCGACAATTGCACGTCGCTCAAAGCGGCCAAGCCACTGCTGTGTGAAGACTCACAATAGACCAGTGACACGCTGTGAACTCATATCACTATGTTTACAGTGAATACAAGTCTGACACGCTAACCACTGGACCACGGAGCTCCACACTTGTCAAACTTGTCAAAAAATTGATGCATCGCAGCTGTCTAAATGCCTTAGCGTTATCGTTTGTCCAATTTCAATGCAACAGATACTCAAGAGACAACTCACCTTCCTTTAGGCCCATTATAACCATTGTATCAAGTGAGTCAATGATTGTGAGGCCGACGCCGAACCACTCAGAGAATCCCTTACTAATGGGCTTGAGTTCATCGTGGCCCCACGCGTGTCTCTTGTAAGCCTTCCATGCATTCTGGAAAGCTCCAACCACTGCCTTCTGCTTCTCGTTCTGGTTAAATCGAGCTGTAAAGAAAAGATGCCATAACAGTTTTTTGATAATGTCGTAGATACATGGACATACTAATTAACCCTTTCATGACAGGAGCTGCACTGGGGCAACATTAAAAACCCTGTACCAATCCATTCTCTTATATATATGCAAGTTGACCATAAGTCGCCTTGCATTTATAAGAGAATGCATTGGCCTAACAATTTTTTATCAATTTTTCTTACATTCTTCAACAAATTTTATAATTTTTTCTTACATTCTTTAACAATTTTTATCAATTTTTATAATTTTTTCTAACATTCTATAACAATTTTGTTATTTTTGATCATTTTTGATCATTTTTTCTTACACTCTTTCTCAATTTTTATAATTTTTTCTTAAATTCTATAACAATTTTTATAATTTATTGTTAAATTCTTTATATTTATATTTATAATTATAATTTTATAATTTATAATTTTTTATAATTTTATAATTTTATAATTTTTTATAATTTTTGTTTTAAATCTTTCGTGATACTTAGTCCAATGCATTTACGATAAAAATTGCCAAACTCAGAACTAATTGCAATTGTAAATCGAATAAAATCTCAAGGTTTTTCAGTGCCTTAAAATATATTGGGACATAGTGTATGTATACCCACCAGCAAAATAATCATATCTTAGCATATCACCACCCATCTCCTCTTCCTTTTGATCGTCCTGTAAGAAAACAATGTGAGTGAATTGTAAATTTTAGTGCCATAAAATACATGTAGATTTTCCTTCCCACTCCTGACTAATACCCAAGACAAAGCAGTTTTACGATGCTGCAACCAGTGGCTGTACTACGATCGTAGGAATATGCGTTTCTGCTGAACATTTGATCATGAAATAAAATTATAATCATTACCAAAGTACGGAAAACATTTATCAGTCTCACACACAGAAAATTTAACTTTTTTGTTCAACGAAAAGGGAAATTTGTTTTTTATGTGTGTATTCTAAAAATCAACACTAAATCCAGCCATTTATAGGGCCATCTCCTAGTATATTCAAAAGAAAATATGCAACAAATGACTGAATTTGAGCGCTGTATAAACAAGAGGTGTGCACTCGAGTCCTAGCATACCCCCACCGTGGCAAATTCAACCCGCATTATCCGTAAACTCAACCAAAAAGATTTTTAACTTTAAAGAAAAATTCGGACTAATAATATCGATATGGTGTCACAAGAAGCTTGTACAGAAAAAATTATTCAAATCGGTTCATATTTGTTAAAGTTATTAAGTCAGACAGAATTTTCTAAGTCAAAATAAGTCGAAAATGAGGTGTAATATTACGAAAAACAGTCTGAGCCAATCTCTAGCCGCATCATGTAGAGAGGCTATTGTGAGAAGCATGTATACCAAAAATTATTGAAATCGGTTCATATTTGTTAAAGCTATTAAGTCGGAAAGAATTTTCTAAGTTAAAATAAGTCGAAAAAGAGGCGTAACTTGAAAAAAAAAAAGTCGGACCGAACCGCAATTAGCATCATGCGGAGAGACCGTCCTAAGGAGATTGCATATAAATTTTTTTTGAAATCGGTTCATAGTTGTTCGAGTTATGAGGTCGGACGGACGGACGGACGGATGGACAAACGGACGGAGAAAGCATGACGGACGGACGCAGTCAATCCAGTATACCCCCCATTTTCTTCGAAAGTGGGGGTATAATGATGTAAAACAACATGTTAATCATAATGAAAATGAGTAATGCAGAGATTATTCTCTTTTTAATATAATTAGGGGCAGAGGTCTAGGCTTGGAGCCAGGCAGTTAACCGAAACATAATTATTGTTTTAGGCCATAGAATGGTTCAAGTAGTGGTAAGACTACAAATAGTGTGTATGCCTTCCTGCACAGCGGGTGGGCATCACTAAATTCACCCTCTGGGGACCTCATTCTGCTTAGGCCTAATCTTCTGGGAAGTATATACAGTCTCAAATTAACATTATTTTTAGTTAATTTTTCCCTTCTATATCCCCCTAATTTGCAGAAGATAAGATGCACAATCGAGGTGACTAATGGGTGAACATCACCAACTTCAACTGGTGAACTTCAATGTGATCCTAGGTCTCCCATAGCTGTTGAGGCTTAAGCAGAATGAGGTTCCCAGAGGGTGAATTTAGTGATGTTATTTGCAGGCTTGAAAACATTACCTGTAGATTCTCCTTCTCCGGAGACATGTTAACGACTTCTCCATTCCTAGGGGGTTCCAGAATATCCTTGTGTTCAGGCTCTTCTATATTTTTACCTGGAGGCTCTAATATATCTTTTTGTGGATCGGGATCACCCATTATTTCCATGTTTTCTCGATCAATAATTTCTTTCCGCTTCTATAAAATGAAAATACATTAAATTTGAAATCAGATGACTACAGTTAAATGTTTAGTGTTGAAATGATTATACGACTAATTGACGTCAAAGTGATTATTAAATTAGTCAATCCCGAAATCTGCTAGTCGATCAGTCAGGAAAAACCACCAACTCTGGGCTATCACGACAAAAGCGCTGTTGCAAGGCCATATTATCACGGAAACTGTAGCAATTAACACATAATTAACTTGTTGAAGCCTTATTGTATCATTTCTATGATGATGCCAACATGGAACCGGTAGTTCAGAACATTCACGAAAAAAAATAAAAATTGTTACACTGGTTCACTTACATGTAGTTGTATACATTGCACTTCAGTTTTTGGAGTCAAATTATGGTGCATTCACCAGCATGTCACACCGACAATTGTGTTGTATTTTGTGTTTGAATGTTCTGAAGCGGAGAGTTGGATACTAAAACTGAGATGCCACAAGGCCCATTTTATACCTACAGTAATGCTCTAAGTAATCGACTCCTTAACCACAGCAGAATTATGGGTAACCCTAAAAAGTTACCCATAATTCACTGAGAGCTTTCCAATGAATGGCAACAAGCCATATTTCCAACTAAATCCTGAAAAGTAACCCATACATGTAATTCACTGAGAGATTTCCCATGAATGGCAACAAGCAATATTTCCGACTAAATCCTGAAAAGTTACCCATAATTCTGCTGTGGTTAAGGAGTCGATTACTTAGAGCATTACTGTATTGGCATAGAATAGAACATGAAATTTCGGGCAGGGTCTGACTAATATCGACAAGTATTACATTACCTCTGTCGACAAGTCGCCTCCTGAAAATACCTAACCGTTTCATCACTATAAATGTTTAACAAAATTAATCTAGTCATTTCATTAATTACACAAGTGTTAACTACACTATCAGACAGATACTAGTAGTGTAACAAATATAATGGTAATGTCATCAACTCGTATGAAACAGTAACTTCCAGTACAAAACAAATGTCAGTACGAAACAAATGTCAGCAGTTAGCTACAGTGTATCAGCAGTCAAGGATTCCTTTACCGCATATAATCATGGTACCACAGAACCGTTAATTTAGCATAATTTAGGTCCCAAGAGGGTGAATTTAGTGATGCTATCCCGTATAGCAGGCTAGCATCACTAAACTCACCCTCTGGGGAAATTTGGCATATCACTATTAAAGTCAGTTATATCACTATTAAAGTCAGTCATATATTAAAGTCAGTCATATCACTATTAAAGTCAGTTATATCACTATTAAAGTCAGTCATATCACTATTAAAGTCAGTTATATCACTATTAAAGTCAGTCATATCGCTATTAAAGTCAGTCATATCGCTATTAAAGTCAGTCATATCACTATTAAAGTCAGTCATATCACTATTAAAGTCAGTCATATCACTATTAAAGTCAGTCATATCGCTATTAAAGTCAGTCATATCGCTATTAAAGTCAGTCATATCGCTATTAAAGTCAGTCATATCACTATTAAAGTCAGTCATATCACTATTAAAGTCAGTCATATCACTATTAAAGTCAGTCGTATCACTATTAAAGTCAGTCATATCACTATTAAAGTCAGTCATATCACTATTAAAGTCAGTCATATCACTATTAAAGTCAGTCATATCACTATTAAAGTAAGTCATATCACTATTAAAGTCAGTCATATCACTATTAAAGTCAGTCATATCACTATTAAAGTCAGTCATATCACTATTAAAGTCAGTCATATCGCTATTAAAGTCAGTCATATCGCTATTAAAGTCAGTCATATCGCTATTAAAGTCAGTCATATCGCTATTAAAGTCAGTCATATCGCTATTAAAGTCAGTCATATCGCTATTAAAGTCAGTCATATCGCTATTAAAGTCAGTCATATCGCTATTAAAGTCAGTCATATCGCTATTAAAGTCAGTCATATCGCTATTAAAGTCAGTCATATCGCTATTAAAGTCAGTCATATCACTATTAAAGTCAGTCATATCACTATTAAAGTCAGTCATATCACTATTAAAGTCAGTCGTATCACTATTAAAGTCAGTCATATCACTATTAAAGTCAGTCATATCACTATTAAAGTCAGTCATATCACTATTAAAGTCAGTCATATCACTATTAAAGTAAGTCATATCACTATTAAAGTCAGTCATATCACTATTAAAGTCAGTCATATCACTATTAAAGTCAGTCATATCACTATTAAAGTCAGTCATATCGCTGTCATATCGCTATTAAAGTCAGTCATATCGCTATTAAAGTCAGTCATATCGCTATTAAAGTCAGTCATATCGCTATTAAAGTCAGTCATATCGCTATTAAAGTCAGTCATATCGCTATTAAAGTCAGTCATATCGCTATTAAAGTCAGTCATATCGCTATTAAAGTCAGTCATATCGCTATTAAAGTCAGTCATATCGCTATTAAAGTCAGTCATATCACTATTAAAGTCAGTCATATCACTATTAAAGTCAGTCATATCGCTATTAAAGTCAGTCATATCACTATTAAAGTCAGTCATATCACTATTAAAGTCAGTCATATCACTATTAAAGTCAGTCATATCACTATTAAAGTCAGTCATATCGCTATTAAAGTCAGTCATATCGCTATTAAAGTCAGTCATATCGCTATTAAAGTCAGTCATATCGCTATTAAAGTCAGTCATATCGCTATTAAAGTCAGTCATATCGCTATTAAAGTCAGTCATATCGCTATTAAAGTCAGTCATATCGCTATTAAAGTCAGTCATATCGCTATTAAAGTCAGTCATATCGCTATTAAAGTCAGTCATATCGCTATTAAAGTCAGTCATATCACTATTAAAGTCAGTCATATCACTATTAAAGTCAGTCATATCACTATTAAAGTCAGTCGTATCACTATTAAAGTCAGTCATATCACTATTAAAGTCAGTCATATCACTATTAAAGTCAGTCATATCACTATTAAAGTCAGTCATATCACTATTAAAGTAAGTCATATCACTATTAAAGTCAGTCATATCACTATTAAAGTCAGTCATATCACTATTAAAGTCAGTCATATCACTATTAAAGTCAGTCATATCGCTATTAAAGTCAGTCATATCGCTATTAAAGTCAGTCATATCGCTATTAAAGTCAGTCATATCGCTATTAAAGTCAGTCATATCGCTATTAAAGTCAGTCATATCGCTATTAAAGTCAGTCATATCGCTATTAAAGTCAGTCATATCGCTATTAAAGTCAGTCATATCGCTATTAAAGTCAGTCATATCGCTATTAAAGTCAGTCATATCGCTATTAAAGTCAGTCATATCGCTATTAAAGTCAGTCATATCGCTATTAAAGTCAGTCATATCGCTATTAAAGTCAGTCATATCACTATTAAAGTCAGTCATATCACTATTAAAGTCAGTCATATCGCTATTAAAGTCAGTCATATCGCTATTAAAGTCAGTCATATCGCTATTAAAGTCAGTCGTATCACTATTAAAGTCAGTCATATCACTATTAAAGTCAGTCATATCGCTATTAAAGTCAGTCATATCGCTATTAAAGTCAGTCGTATCACTATTAAAGTCAGTCATATCGCTATTAAAGTCAGTCGTATCACTATTAAAGTCAGTCATATCACTATTAAAGTCAGTCATATCGCTATTAAAGTCAGTCATATCGCTATTAAAGTCAGTCATATCGCTATTAAAGTCAGTCATATCGCTATTAAAGTCAGTCATATCGCTATTAAAGTCAGTCATATCGCTATTAAAGTCAGTCATATCACTATTAAAGTCAGTCATATCACTATTAAAGTCAGTCATATCACTATTAAAGTCAGTCATATCGCTATTAAAGTCAGTCATATCGCTATTAAAGTCAGTCATATCGCTATTAAAGTCAGTCGTATCACTATTAAAGTCAGTCATATCACTATTAAAGTCAGTCATATCACTATTAAAGTCAGTCATATCACTATTAAAGTCAGTCATATCGCTATTAAAGTCAGTCATATCGCTATTAAAGTCAGTCATATCACTATTAAAGTCAGTCATATCACTATTAAAGTCGGTCATATCACTATTAAATTCAGTCATATCACTATTAAAGTCAGTCATATCGCTATTAAAGTCAGTCATATCACTATTAAAGTCAGTTATATCACTATTAAAGTCAGTTATATCATTATTAAAGTCAGTTACATGTATATCACCATTAAAGTCAGTCATATCACTATTAAAGTCAGTCATATCACTATTAAAGTCAGTCATATCACTATTAAAGTAAGTCATATCACTATTAAAGTCGGTCATATCACTATTAAATTCAGTCATATCACTATTAAAGTCAGTCATATCGCTATTAAAGTCAGTCATATCACTATTAAAGTCAGTCATATCACTATTAAAGTCAGTCATATCACTATTAAAGTCAGTTATATCACTATTAAAGTCAGTCATATCACTATTAAAGTCAGTTATATCACTATTAAAGTCAGTCATATCGCTATTAAAGTCAGTCATATCGCTATTAAAGTCAGTCATATCGCTATTAAAGTCAGTCATATCGCTATTAAAGTCAGTCATATCACTATTAAAGTCAGTCATATCACTATTAAAGTCAGTCATATCACTATTAAAGTCAGTCATATCACTATTAAAGTCGGTCATATCACTATTAAATTCAGTCATATCACTATTAAAGTCAGTCATATCGCTATTAAAGTCAGTCATATCACTATTAAAGTCAGTCATATCACTATTAAAGTCAGTCATATCACTATTAAAGTCAGTCATATCACTATTAAAGTCAGTCATATCACTATTAAAGTCAGTCATATCACTATTAAAGTCAGTTATATCACTATTAAAGTCAGTCATATCACTATTAAAGTCAGTCATATATTAAAGTCAGTCATATCACTATTAAAGTCAGTCATATCACTATTAAAGTCAGTCATATCACTATTAAAGTCAGTCATATCACTATTAAAGTCAGTTATATCACTATTAAAGTCAGTCATATCACTATTAAAGTCAGTCATATCACTATTAAAGTCAGTCATATCACTATTAAAGTCAGTCATATCACTATTAAAGTCAGTCATATCACTATTAAAGTCAGTCATATCACTATTAAAGTCAGTCATATCGCTATTAAAGTCAGTCATATCACTATTAAAGTCAGTCATATCACTATTAAAGTCAGTCATATCACTATTAAAGTCAGTCATATCACTATTAAAGTCAGTCATATCACTATTAAAGTCAGTCATATCACTATTAAAGTCAGTTATATCACTATTAAAGTCAGTCATATCACTATTAAAGTCACTCATATCACTATTAAAGTCAGTTATATCACTATTAAAGTCAGTCATATCACTATTAAAGTCAGTTATATCACTATTAAAGTCAGTTATATATTAAAGTCAGTCATATCACTATTAAAGTCAGTCATATCACTATTAAAGTCAGTCATATCACTATTAAAGTCAGTCATATCACTATTAAAGTCAGTCATATCACTATTAAAGTCAGTCATATCACTATTAAAGTCAGTTATATCACTATTAAAGTCAGTCATATATTAAAGTCAGTCATATCACTATTAAAGTCAGTCATATCACTATTAAAGTCAGTCATATCACTATTAAAGTCAGTCATATCACTATTAAAGTCAGTCATATCACTATTAAAGTCAGTCATATCGCTATTAAAGTCAGTCATATCGCTATTAAAGTCAGTCATATCACTATTAAAGTCAATCATATCACTATTAAAGTCAGTCATATCACTATTAAAGTCAGTCATATCACTATTAAAGTCAGTCATATCACTATTAAAGTCAGTCATATCACTATTAAAGTCAGTCATATCACTATTAAAGTCAGTCATATCACTATTAAAGTCAGTCATATCACTATTAAAGTCAGTTATATCGCTATTAAAGTCAGTCATATCGCTATTAAAGTCAGTCATATCACTATTAAAGTCAGTCATATCACTATTAAAGTCAGTCATATCACTATTAAAGTCAGTCATATCACTATTAAAGTCAGTCATATCACTATTAAAGTCAGTCATATCGCTATTAAAGTCAGTCATATCACTATTAAAGTCAGTCATATCACTATTAAAGTCAGTCATATCACTATTAAAGTCAGTCATATATTAAAGTCAGTCATATCACTATTAAAGTCAGTCATATCACTATTAAAGTCAGTCATATCACTATTAAAGTCAGTCATATCACTATTAAAGTCAGTCATATCACTATTAAAGTCAGTCATATCACTATTAAAGTCAGTCATATCACTATTAAAGTCAGTCATATCACTATTAAAGTCAGTCATATCGCTATTAAAGTCAGTCATATCACTATTAAAGTCAGTCATATCGCTATTAAAGTCAGTCATATCGCTATTAAAGTCAGTCATATCACTATTAAAGTCAGTTATATCACTATTAAAGTCAGTCATATCACTATTAAAGTCAGTCATATCACTATTAAAGTCAGTCATATCACTATTAAAGTCAGTCATATCACTATTAAAGTCAGTCATATCACTATTAAAGTCAGTCATATCGCTATTAAAGTCAGTCATATCGCTATTAAAGTCAGTCATATCACTATTAAAGTCAGTTATATCACTATTAAAGTCAGTCATATCACTATTAAAGTCAGTCATATCACTATTAAAGTCAGTCATATCACTATTAAAGTCAGTCATATCGCTATTAAAGTCAGTCATATCGCTATTAAAGTCAGTCATATCACTATTAAAGTCAGTTATATCACTATTAAAGTCAGTCATATCACTATTAAAGTCAGTCATATCACTATTAAAGTCAGTCATATCACTATTAAAGTCAGTTATATCACTATTAAAGTCAGTCATATCACTATTAAAGTCAGTTATATCACTATTAAAGTCAGTTATATCACTATTAAAGTCAGTCATATCACTATTAAAGTCAGTCATATCACTATTAAAGTCAGTCATATCACTATTAAAGTCAGTTATATCACTATTAAAGTCAGTCATATCACTATTAAAGTCAGTCATATCACTATTAAAGTCAGTCATATCACTATTAAAGTCAGTCATATCGCTATTAAAGTCAGTCATATCGCTATTAAAGTCAGTCATATCACTATTAAAGTCAGTTATATCACTATTAAAGTCAGTCATATCACTATTAAAGTCAGTCATATCACTATTAAAGTCAGTCATATCACTATTAAAGTCAGTCATATCGCTATTAAAGTCAGTCATATCGCTATTAAAGTCAGTCATATCACTATTAAAGTCAGTCATATCGCTATTAAAGTCAGTCATATCGCTATTAAAGTCAGTCATATCACTATTAAAGTCAGTTATATCACTATTAAAGTCAGTCATATATTAAAGTCAGTCATATCACTATTAAAGTCAGTCATATCACTATTAAAGTCAGTCATATCACTATTAAAGTCAGTCATATCACTATTAAAGTCAGTCATATCACTATTAAAGTCAGTCATATCGCTATTAAAGTCAGTCATATCACTATTAAAGTCAGTCATATCACTATTAAAGTCAGTCATATCACTATTAAAGTCAGTTATATCACTATTAAAGTCAGTCATATATTAAAGTCAGTCATATCACTATTAAAGTCAGTCATATCACTATTAAAGTCAGTCATATCACTATTAAAGTCAGTCATATCACTATTAAAGTCAGTCATATCACTATTAAAGTCAGTCATATCACTATTAAAGTCAGTCATATCACTATTAAAGTCAGTCATATCACTATTAAAGTCAGTCATATCACTATTAAAGTCATTCATATCACTATTAAAGTCAGTCATATCACTATTAAAGTCAGTCATATCACTATTAAAGTCAGTCATATCACTATTAAAGTCAGTCATATCACTATTAAAGTCAGTCATATCACTATTAAAGTCAGTCATATCACTATTAAAGTCAGTCATATCACTATTAAAGTCAGTCATATCACTATTAAAGTCAGTCATATCACTATTAAAGTCAGTTATATCACTATTAAAGTCAGTCATATCACTATTAAAGTCAGTCATATCACTATTAAAGTCAGTCATATCACTATTAAAGTCAGTCATACCACTATTAAAGTCAGTTATATCACTATTAAAGTCAGTCATATCACTATTAAAGTCAGTCATATCACTATTAAAGTCAGTCATATCACTATTAAAGTCAGTTATATCACTATTAAAGTCAGTCATACCACTATTAAAGTCAGTCATATCACTATTAAAGTCAGTCATATCACTATTAAAGTCAGTCATATCACTATTAAAGTCAGTCATACCACTATTAAAGTCAGTTATATCACTATTAAAGTCAGTCATATCACTATTAAAGTCAGTCATATCACTATTAAAGTCAGTCATATCACTATTAAAGTCAGTTATATCACTATTAAAGTCAGTCATATCACTATTAAAGTCAGTCATATCACTATTAAAGTCAGTCATATCACTATTAAAGTCAGTCATATCACTATTAAAGTCAGGCATATCACTATTAAAGTCAGGCATATCACTATTAAAGTCAGTCATATCACTATTAAAGTCAGTCATATCACTATTAAAGTCAGTCATATCACTATTAAAGTCAGTCATATCACTATTAAAGTCAGTCATATCGCTATTAAAGTCAGTCATATCACTATTAAAGTCAGTCATATCGCTATTAAAGTCAGTCATATCGCTATTAAAGTCAGTCATATCACTATTAAAGTCAGTCATATCACTATTAAAGTCAGTCATATATTAAAGTCAGTCATATCACTATTAAAGTCAGTTATATCACGATTAAAGTCAGTCATATCACTATTAAAGTCAGTTTAAAGTCAGTCATATCACTATTAAAGTCAGTCATATCACTATTAAAGTCAGTCATATATTAAAGTCAGTCATATCACTATTAAAGTCAGTCATATCACTATTAAAGTCAGTCATATCACTATTAAAGTCAGTCATATCACTATTAAAGTCAGTCATATCACTATTAAAGTCAGTTATATCACTATTAAAGTCAGTCATATATTAAAGTCAGTCATATCACTATTAAAGTCAGTCATATCACTATTAAAGTCAGTTATATCACTATTAAAGTCAGTCATATCACTATTAAAGTCAGTCATATCGCTATTAAAGTCAGTCATATCACTATTAAAGTCAGTTATATCACTATTAAAGTCAGTCATATCACTATTATAGTCAGTTATATCACTATTAAAGTCAGTCATATCACTATTAAAGTCAGTTATATCACGATTAAAGTCAGTCATATCACTATTAAAGTCAGTTTAAAGTCAGTCATATCACTATTAAAGTCAGTCATATCACTATTAAAGTCAGTCATATATTAAAGTCAGTCATATAACTATTAAAGTCAGTCATATCACTATTAAAGTCAGTTATATCACTATTAAAGTCAGTCATATCACTATTAAAGTCAGTCATATCACTATTAAAGTCAGTTATATCACTATTAAAGTCAGTCATATCACTATTAAAGTCAGTCATATATTAAAGTCAGTCATATCACTATTAAAGTCAGTTATATCACGATTAAAGTCAGTCATATCACTATTAAAGTCAGTCATATCGCTATTAAAGTCAGTCATATCACTATTAAAGTCAGTCATATATTAAAGTCAGTCATATCACTATTAAAGTCAGTTATATCACGATTAAAGTCAGTCATATCACTATTAAAGTCAGTTTAAAGTCAGTCATATCACTATTAAAGTCAGTCATATCACTATTAAAGTCAGTCATATATTAAAGTCAGTCATATCACTATTAAAGTCAGTCATATCACTATTAAAGTCAGTTATATCACTATTAAAGTCAGTTATATCACTATTAAAGTCAGTCATATCACTATTAAAGTCAGTCATATCACTATTAAAGTCAG
Organism: Siphonodentalium dalli; assembly: GCA_032622095.1. Taxonomy (NCBI): domain Eukaryota; kingdom Metazoa; phylum Mollusca; class Scaphopoda; order Gadilida; family Siphonodentaliidae; genus Siphonodentalium; species Siphonodentalium dalli. The sequence continues at coordinate 210,963,634 of CP136069.1, forward strand.
TCATATCACTATTAAAGTCAGTCATATCACTATTATAGTCAGTTATATCACTATTAAAGTCAGTCATATCACTATTAAAGTCAGTCATATCACTATTAAAGTCAGTCATATCACTATTAAAGTCAGTCATATCGCTATTAAAGTCAGTCATATCACTATTAAAGTCAGTTATATCACGATTAAAGTCAGTCATATCACTATTAAAGTCAGTTTAAAGTCAGTCATATCACTATTAAAGTCAGTCATATCACTATTAAAGTCAGTCATATATTAAAGTCAGTCATATCACTATTAAAGTCAGTCATATCACTATTAAAGTCAGTCATATCACTATTAAAGTCAGTCATATATTAAAGTCAGTTATATCACTATTAAAGTCAGTCATATCACTATTAAAGTCAGTCATATATTAAAGTCAGTCATATCACTATTAAAGTCAGTTATATCACTATTAAAGTCAGTCATATCACTATTAAAGTCAGTCATATCACTATTAAAGTCAGTCATATCACTATTAAAGTCAGTCATATCACTATTAAAGTCAGTCATATCACTATTAAAGTCAGTCATATCACTATTAAAGTCAGTCATATCACTATTAAAGTCAGTCATATCACTATTAAAGTCAGTCATATCACTATTAAAGTCAGTCATATCACTATTAAAGTCAGTCATATATTAAAGTCAGTCATATCACTATTAAAGTCAGTTATATCACGATTAAAGTCAGTCATATCGCTATTAAAGTCAGTTTAAAGTCAGTCATATCACTATTAAAGTCAGTCATATCACTATTAAAGTCAGTTATATCACTATTAAAGTCAGTCATATCACTATTAAAGTCAGTCATATCACTATTAAAGTCAGTCATATCACTATTAAAGTCAGTCATATCACTATTAAAGTCAGTCATATCACTATTAAAGTCAGTCATATCACTATTAAAGTCAGTTATATCACTATTAAAGTCAGTCATATCACTATTAAAGTCAGTCATATCGCTATTAAAGTCAGTCATATCACTATTAAAGTCAGTTATATCACTATTAAAGTCAGTCATATCACTATTAAAGTCAGTCATATCACTATTAAAGTCAGTTATATCACTATTAAAGTCAGTCATATCACTATTAAAGTCAGTCATATCACTATTAAAGTCAGTTTAAAGTCAGTCATATCACTATTAAAGTCAGTCATATCACTATTAAAGTCAGTTATATCACTATTAAAGTCAGTCATATCACTATTAAAGTCAGTCATATCACTATTAAAGTCAGTTATATCACTATTAAAGTCAGTCATATCACTATTAAAGTCAGTCATATCACTATTAAAGTCAGTTATATCACTATTAAAGTCAGTCATATCACTATTAAAGTCAGTCATATCACTATTAAAGTCAGTTTAAAGTCAGTCATATCACTATTAAAGTCAGTCATATCACTATTAAAGTCAGTTATATCACTATTAAAGTCAGTCATATCACTATTAAAGTCAGTCATATCACTATTAAAGTCAGTTATATCACTATTAAAGTCAGTCATATCACTATTAAAGTCAGTCATATCGCTATTAAAGTCAGTCATATCACTATTAAAGTCAGTCATATCACTATTAAAGTCAGTCATATCGCTATTAAAGTCAGTCATATCACTATTAAAGTCAGTCATATCGCTATTAAAGTCAGTCATATCACTATTAAAGTCAGTCATATCGCTATTAAAGTCAGTCATATCACTATTAAAGTCAGTCATATCGCTATTAAAGTCAGTCATATCGCTATTAAAGTCAGTCATATCACTATTAAAGTCAGTCATATCACTATTAAAGTCAGTCATATCACTATTAAAGTGATGTGAAACACTCTGCTGAGGTGTTCAAAATGGAATAGCAAATAATTACGTCAAAATTAAATATTTTCATAAATTTTATATCGAAATTAGTCCAATAATAGGCAGAAAACAGTCATTGTTACACAAATTACACAAAGTAACTATTGTCGGGGGAAGGGGGGGGGGACTATTGTTGCTGGTATCATAGCCATATGTCTATCACCCAATAATGCGTCCCGAATAAAGTAGTAAATATTTACATTTGTGTGTATTTCAAAATTTGTGTTATCTGAAATGGTACGGCATATTCGAAAATCTTGATTGCTGCATTCCAGGGGAGATAACATTTCTTTGCATCAGAATTAAAGTGTTCTATCTCCATGTTTTCATTGTTATGGGAAATCAAGTTAAAGTTTTGACCCCCCTCCCTCTCCCCCCGTTCACATGTCCTCATTCTGTTTTGGAAGAAAGTACACAGCAGGTATGATAGCTGGTGTAAAAATACTATTATATGACAAGTTTCGAGACAAACCATATGATCTCTTGGGTGTAATCACGAAAAAACACTTTGGAGATAGAACAATTTGTGTAAAATTTTCTGTTTTTATTCCATGCTATAGTTTTCGTGTTTTTCAATCATATAAAAGTGCAAAAATTCCAAATCACTCCATTTTATGTGTTATTTTAACCCTTTACCCAACAAACCGGCCAAAACCGGCTTCAACAGCCTAAAATATCTTCGGTCTGTCTCAATAGAACCATACAAATATGGATATCATTGGAACCGGCTCCTTGACCACATTGTGATAGTTACAGTTATGCCCTGTGCCAATGCATTCTCTTATATATGCGAGTCGACCATAGGTCGCCTCGCATATATAAGAGAATGCATTGGCCTAAAAAAAACATTCTTTAACAATTTTATAATTTTTAATGTGTTAAGCCAATGCATTCTCTTATATATGCGAGGCGACCTATGGTCGACTCGCATATATAAGAGAATGCATTGGCACAGGGCCCTTCTGTTGGGTAAAGGGTTAACCAAATAATAGTCCTAGAAATAAGATCACACCTAGGAGTGAGAAAGCATTATTTCCAACTTAAGTCACTTCGCTGGCACTCTGCCAACAATGTCGGGTTCCATTGCTTTCTGTTGAAAGTCAGAGATACAACATTTTAGCACTGAAATTTATTTAATCACGTGGTACAAAATAAATAGATTCATTGGTCCACAGTAGAGAAAGAAAAAATATAGCACTGTCAAAAAAGTGAGTTTTTGAGATGGAAAAGATTTGCATAGCCTCTCATTCAAATTCAGTAATGTTAGACACTATATCTAGTGATTTTGGGACAGGCAATCCCGCACAGAATCGAAAGACACCAATATTTCATTTTCCAGCCAAAATGGATATAGAACAGTTTAGCTCTGATGTGATGATTTGGATACTAACTTATCGGTGTTATTCGCCGAAGTAAATGTAAGTCCACAATATGTCTCTAAACATTGTTAAAACTGTGTCAAATTACATCTTTACATGTACATTGTAGCTGAAGACAGATGAATATGAATTTATACTGTAAGTAATGGACCCAGTACATGTAGCTGAAGACAGATGAATTTGAATTTATACTGTAAGTAATGGACCCAGTACATGTAGCTGAAGATGGACCCAGTAATGGACCCAGTAACTGGGGTTATTATGCGTTTATAACTGCGGTCAAACATAACTTCACTGCAAATAACAGTACGGTGATGGCTGTGGCACCGCGATTAAATGCGGAAAAGGAACCCTGGTTATATTCCTTGACTGCTGATAGCTACGGTAACCGCTGACTGTTTCATTTCTATGACATAAATAAATTAGCTGCAGCAGCAATTGTACTGGAAGTTACTGTTTCATACCGAGTTAATGATTACATACCAGTTATGATTACATGCATGTTAACAACACAATCCTCTCGTTATCTTGGAAGTTACTGTTTCATACCAGTTAATGATTACATGCATGTTAACAACACAATCCTCTTATTATCTTGTACTGGAAGTTACTGTTTCATACCGAGTTGATGATTACATGCATGTTAACAACACAATCCTCTCGTTATCTTGTACTGGAAGTTACTGTTTCATACGAGTTGATGATTACATGCATGTTAACAACACAATCCTCTCGTTATCTTGTACTGGAAGTTACTGTTTCATACGAGTTGATGATTACATGCATGTTAACAACACAATCCTCTCGTTATCTTGTACTGGAAGTTACTGTTTCATACGAGTTGATGATTACATGCATGTTAACCACACAATCCTCTCGTTATCTTGTACTGGAAGTTACTGTTTCATACGAGTTAATGATTACATGCATGTTAACAACACAATCCTCTCGTTATCTTGTACTGGAAGTTACTGTTTCATACCAGTTGATGATTACATGCATGTTAACCACACCTCTTGTTATCTTGCAGTATACCGTGTTTAAAGTCTATCCGAAATGTGGTCTAACTAGGGTGCTAGCCTGATTCGATGAGTCATCTACTTACGGCAGTACAATCAAATATGATTACAATTACATGTACATGCATATGGTTCAGTGATTCAAATCATGGAAATAATTCCATATGTAAATGGTATATCAGGCATACTCAATTCTTTATTTATTCCATATTTAAATGGCATAGGAGGCAAACTCAATTCTTTATCCTGAAAATTTCCATTTTCTATTGCATCTGTTTTATACTCTGTCTCTTTAATAATAATTTGGGGTAGAAACGTCTGTAAGGTCAGCTTCAAAAACATATACAATGTAACTGATAATTTTTTAACCAAACATTGCCAGATTTTGAAGTAACTGACAAGTTTTGTAGCAACATTGTAGTAAATCTTAATAATGTATGGAAGGGTGATAACCCAATATAGAAACTACGGTACTGTCTAAATAACGGAGATGTACATGTATGAAACATTTTACAAACCACAAATGATCAACTTTGGACGTATATAATAAAATTCACCTATTGGGTGGGTGGGCCTGGGGAGGTTTGGAACCGCTCTTTAAAATACACTTTATCTGAAAAAAAAATGCTCTTAAATTATTTTTATTCATATGTGAATATCTCAGTCATTTAGTCAATACATACATGTATTTCTTAGAGAAAAAAATGCTCATTATAATGAATTTACTGCAAAAGTCGTCAGTTACATAAAACCTGGCACTACAAATGTCATTGACTAATTAAGGCATGGCATTATTCCATTTACACAAACCTTAATGAGTTTTTTGTCGAAAAATAATTTGTCTCCATCCTCATATTCATGTTGTTCAAAATCTTTTGGATGTTTATTTAGACGAGCTGCTGAAATGTAATATCCGCTGATCAACAGAGCTGAGAAAAATATGATGCCGAGTATACTTCTTTGTAGTCGAGACAGTCGATTCCAGGCCTGCAAAATAGTCATAAAGCAGTCTAATGTACTTTTAATTTTCATCATTTACATGTATACAGGTATAAGTTATCCTGTGCATCCTATAGAAAAAGCTAAATTAGGCGACAGCATGTTCACAATACAGGCCTAAAGCATTTCAAAGAAATAAGTTTTTAAATCTGTAAGGCCTAAAAAAAAAAGACGTTTGTTTCCGCTAACCCTATTTTAAACCCCCGACCCTAAACTTTTTATTGCCATTGCAAAAAACAAAAAAATTGGACCCAAAATTATATATATTGTCATAAGAAATTTAAGTTTACAAAAAGATTTCAGTTTAACAGTTGGAATCATACTGTAAGTATGTTTGGCTTTATCTAGCTTTCATCTGTGAAAACTTCAAATAGTTTGAGTTCAGGTTTGTTATCATTCAGCCTTCAGACTTCAGTATTTCAATCAAATACAGTACAGGAACATTAACAATTTGATCGAATCAACCTGGTTATCAGGTGGGATCTCATAATACCAAATGAAAAATTAACATAGAGAGTAGTACTATAAATAGTAATTACTATAAACTTAATAGACATTGTTTCTGTACTACATGTAGTATATTATGTACCGGTATGTGTCTCACTTGAATTTTATAAAATAGCCTATTATATGAATTAGAGTGATAATGGCAAGTCTCATTTCAAGCAGGATAAGCATAATCCATGGAACCAAAAGATACCTGATAATAACTTATAAGCATTTCCAATCCATACATATATACAAATTTCCAAAGTTATGCTTGAGAAACTTGATCAAATTGACCTCTCAGTAAAATTCAAAATTCTGACTCAAAATGCCCTAGATTAGCTCTAAATTCAATGGATTTTCAAAATTTTCCAGGGGGCAAACCCCCACCATCATTAGGTGGTCACCCTTCCCAAACCTTCCTCCACTCAGGCCTTCAGGTTATGCCTTTGGCATATCATTGCCTAAAAACAGGTGTCCACAAAAAATACCTAGATCCTTCACTGAATGCGGAGGAGAAGGTGGGGTTGTGAAGCCATCATTAAGATATCGGTACAAGACGGTCACTCCAATATGTGACAGTGCAGTGGTGCTGGACTGACTCCAGTTGTCGCCAGACCATATGGGAAATATTAGGATTATCAAAGACTATATAAGCATTTAGACTAGTATATATGTAATTATTCCACACCCATTGACGTGAGGTACATGTATTCAGCGGAATCCCAGCCATTGAATACATAGTAGTGTATACCTCTAGTGGAATACAAGCCAGAACTATTCTTGTTGACGTTGTCGCCAAGAAAGATGACGTACATTACGTCGAGCATCCGCTTCCGGTGATCCCCCCATAATTACTGGCTATTTGTCAGACTTAAATCATAATAAAGGTGGCTATAGTAACAAAGGATATGACATTCATGGATTGAACTTATCTGACTGAACGGTGTAGAATAAATACAGAACACAACTTGCATCATAATCTCGAATCTTTTATCGAACTCGTTGCGGACGGCGCAAAGTTATATTTCGCTCGAGCTACGCTCTCGCGAAATATATCCTTGTGCCATCCGCAACTCATTCGATAAAAGATTCTCGATTAAGATGCGCGTTGTGTTCTGTCTATATATTGAAGCATATGCAAGATTGAATTGGAGTTTCTAGTTCCTCTGTCATTTGGGTTAACCTGATTGGGGGCTAAGAAGTGCATAGTTTGGGTTATTGACAAGTATTATACAGTTATTTTTAAAGATACTGAAAAAAAAAAAGTTAACAAAAAAAAAAGTTAAGCCTACCTACCTACCCTAATTTTGTTCAGCTCGTTAGCGGAAACAAATGTATTTTTTTTTTAGGCCTAAAGTAGAAACTTAGAAATTGTTACCAAATTTCACACTGGTCCTTATTGCAGTTGAAGCACGCATCGATTCGTACGGGAGGCCGTCTGATTCATATGGGAGGCCATCTGATTCGTATGAATAGAAGACATAGAAGGCTGATGTTGTAGTGTAAAATGAACTTTAGCCTTTTATGAATATCACTGATAACAGTCCACTTCTTCCTAATAACCAAATAGGGAGAAATTTCTTCTCCGAATTTGAAACATCTAGGCTGGTCACCGCACTGTGTAAGCTATCATAACAGGAGCTGCGCTGGTGCAGCATTTAAGACCATGTGCCAGTGCATTCTAATACTAGTATAAGCGAGTTTCCCATACAATGTAGCATTGTAGGGAGCCTTGCATATCTAACTAGTAGATAATACACTGGCTAACAAAGGCAATGCAAATATTGTTAGGGCTACCTGTACATGTATATATTCTTTGATATATGAGATTTAGAAGTTCCCTGATGGCCGATTAATGGAGTATGTATCTGTATCTGTATTAGGTTCAGCGTAGGATCCTTCCGGATATAAGTACGCTGGTGCTGGATCAGTATGATGGTGTTTGACTGCTGGATGATGTTGTCTCCAGCAGTGAGGCACATGCACTTTCCTCAAGCTGATTCCATTCCAGGATAGTTTTTGAGAAGAATGAATGTTGTAGTTCCTTTGTGTCGGCCTTGATCAGCTTGTAGGGTTTTGAGTTATTACACTCATAATTTTGCACTATGTTTTGTGACTGATAACCCTCGGAGTGTTTAGCAACGATCTTTCGGCCCACTTTTTTGTCTATTAGTACCCTGCTTGACAAAACAAGTGTCCACCTAACCGCGGTGCAGTTAGCGTTGCCACCGTGGCTGAAATGCAACTACACCGCGGCTCCACCGGCTAACTACAGTTGGGCCGCGGTGTACTTGCCGTTCGGCCATGGTGTAATTGCTGCGGTGTACGTTCATTAAACTGAAAAAAGACGATACAAACCAGAAATCTATCCATGGTGTACATGCCGTTCGGCTGCGGTGTAGTTGCCTTTCGGCCGCAGTGTACTTGCTGTTGGGCCACGGTGTACTTGCCGTTCGGCCGCGGTGCTCAACTGCAGTTACAAACTCTGACACCGCGGCCGAACGGCAAATACACCGCGGTGCCAATGGACACTTGTTTTGTCCAGCGGGGTATGTCATGGGTTGTGACAGATGGTAACTTCCCGTCAACTATCTTACGGAAGAGTGTCAACCTCTGTGTGCGTCTTCTATCTTGGAGTGGGTGGAGTCCTAGATGGTATTTCATGGCTGTAACGGCTCCTTCTTCCCTGGATCTCCAGTCATTGGTGATAAATCTGGCGGCTCGTTTCCGGATCCGTTCAATTGCATCGATGTCTTTTTGCAGGAACGGATCCCATACCTCAGCAGCATAGTCGAGTTGAGATCTTACCAACGTCTCGTATGCTATTTGCTTGCTCTTTGATGGTGCCCGATGGAGGTTTCTTCTGAGGAAGCCGAGTGTACTGCTTGCCTTGTTAGTCATCTTATTTATGTGATTTGTCCAAGATAGGTCGCTAGATAGTGTGACTCCAAGATAAGGGGTATCATCGACTGCTTGCAGGATGTGATTGCAGAGCTTGTACATGTGGGTGGTCTTTGATCTTATTGACATCACAAAGCATTTTTTGGAATTGAATCTCATACCCCAGTCGTCTGCCCATTTTTCTAGATGATTGAGGTCTTGCTGGAGTGCTTCGTGATCCCTTTGAGATGTTATCTGTCGATAGAGGAGACAGTCGTCTGCAAAGAGACGTGTTTGTGATGTTACACATTCAGGCAGGTCGTTTACGTGGCATAGGAAGAGTAGCGGACCAAGGACAGTACCCTGTGAAACACCAGACTCCACTGGTTCTTTTTGGGAACATGAGCCTTCAACGACGACTCTCATATGATGTTTAGTGAGGAAAGTGGTTAACCATTTATGGATGTTTCCTTTAATGCCATAGTTCTCGAGTTTTGCAAGTAATTTCTTGTGTGGAACAGTATCAAATGCTTTGCTAAAATCGAGGACTACCATGTCAGTCTGGATTTTCTTGTCGAAGGAGGTGAATAGGTCTTGAGTAGTGTTTATCAGTTGAGTCACGCATGAATGGCCCTTCCGGAATCCATGGTTTAAGCCGGTTAAGATTTTGTGTTTTTCTAGATGGTTCATGATGTGTCGATAGATGATATGTTCCAATATTTTGCAGCTGACAGATGTAAGGGAGACAGGTCTATAATTTTCTGCTACATGTATACCCTGCTTGACAAAACAAGTGTCCACCTAACCGCGGTGCAGTTAGCGTTGCCACCGCGGCTGAAATGCAACTACACCGCGGCTCAACCGGCTAACTACAGTTGGGCCGTGGTGTACTTGCCGTTCGGCCATGGTGTACCGCTATACTTAAAGTAATTGACCACCAATAATGTGGTGTCACCCCGTTAATATGGCAGTACTATACAGCGGTATCCTCCAATACCGCGGTACTGATACCGCTTGTTAACGCGAACAAGTATGTGTGAGTAAATACCTCCCCTAAAAGAGTTCCATGAAAATCACCGCGGTATTCAACAAAATTAATGCGGTGCCCGCTAAAAGACCACGGTATCATTATCGCCCAATACCGTAACTCCATGCCATGGCCGTCGCGATACCGCTTATTACCGGTATCACCGCGGTCATGACCGGGGTATCACCCCGTTTTTTTGGTCAATTACTTTGAGAATAGCGGTAATTGCTGCGGTGTACGTTCATTAAACTGAAAAAAGACGATACAAACCAGAAATCTAACCACGGTGTACATGCCGTTCGGCTGCGGTGTAGTTGCCTTTCGGCCGCAGTGTACTTGCTGTTGGGCCACGGTGTACTTGCCGTTCGGCCGCGGTGCTCAACTGCAGTTACAAACTCTGACACCGCGGCCGAACGGCAAATACACCGCGGTGCCAATGGACACTTGTTTTGTCCAGCGGGGTATCACCTTTCTTGTAAACAGGTGTGATGTTTGCATTGAGCCAATATTTTGGGAGGCTTCCTGTGTCTATTGACCTTTCAAATATGTGTTTCAGGCCTGGAGCGATGTGGTAAGCGCAGGTACGGAGCACTATATTTGGGATGGCATCAGGTAGTATGGGAGACACGCATACATGTATAAGAGAATGAATTGCCATTGCCACAGTACAGGCGTGACAGTGTTTTCAGAAAATTTCAGAAAGTTCCAACATTTTTTTTTAGAAATGACTGAATCTAAATGGAAGAAGTTCAGTTTAGAACGGTAGTTTTACTAGTTTACTAAATTTATAGCCATACCCTCCAAACCGACTGGCGACGAACAGCTTTTTTGTTATCGTAGTTTGTTGACGATTGAGATTCTACATCAACTGCAAAGTAATCACGCCTTGCTGGAAATCCACTCATCGTCAGTCATATAGCGTAGGGATCAGTTCTTATAAATTAAAATAATCATTGCATATCATCTTCCAAAGTTATAAATGGGATAAAACCGGATCACAATTTGATCAACACCGCTGAAGATCGACGTCGCCCATGACCATTCAACAGGTTCCGAGCCATCCCATGTGAAGTGTAAACGCGCCCATTCTAGACACCCAACTCATTTCGTTGGTGCAGTGTGCTGCAACTGAGAGCCAATAACTGTCAAATTCCCGCCCAGTAATTTATTTCAAAATTTCGGTCGGATCTAGTTTCTGGCATATGGATATTTACGACAAGGAATAACGGACAAACTTTCACAAAATGTCTAAGTTACGTTTTTCTTAAAAGATTTATTGGTCTCTATATCGTTATGCAGTAGATAAAGCCATATAACTTGATTTTATTACATATTTCACTTTTATTTGTGCTCAAATACGACAATCCGAAAGACACAGACACATTCGTAAGTTTTAACTGTCAAGTGTCATACATGTGGTTTGGCAAGTTTTGGTTGAGATGTTTTTGTAATGTGCGGTGAATAAGTTAAAAGTAGGTGAATTTGCAATAAATTGAATTGGTTGTCGTTTTTTGAAGACACAGAAGTCGGTAGCCGAGAGGTAGCGACTGGTCTTTCCACAAGTTTCGTGCTAGCGGACCGGGGATCGCAACCTGGTCAGGGTATTCTGTTAAAAACACACTTACACAGGGGCCTGTAATGCGCTCCGCTGCCCGCCCCCTTTTGCGCTGCCCATATACGCCGCTTCTATATACGTGCCTGCTTCACGTTAATGGTAGTAATATAATAGAGACAAGGGGAACTGTAGGTATTCCCCGTTTTACCATCGCTCAGGAATCGAACAAATTTAGCCCATTTACCCGAGTAATGCTATCGATATAGACACGGATGTGTCGGCGAAGGATTCATCTTTCAATCAATACCACAAGCTCCCCTCAGAACCATTTATAATTATATCCATAGCATTTGATAATTTTTTTACCACCGATTATTGTCTACGGAGAGCGTAAATTTTCGGATTGATCCGACTCAGAGAACAATGGACGATATGTTCCTCTAAATTCACCCCCATACAGCTTACTATAATTAAAAATCGGTCAAACGATCAACTAAGCATCTAGTGCTCAGTGATTTAGTGTCGGCTAATAATTTATTTACTCATACAAATCAACACATCGTCAGTAACATTTTTTCATAGAGGCGAAATCTGTCGGTAATTCTGATTTTTATCATTTTTTGTTTACCATTCACACAGCTCCTCATTTTAATATTCATTACGACGGGCAGCGTAAAAGGGGGCGCGCAGCGGAGCGCGTTACAGGCCCCTGTGGTTAAAAATCAGAAATCGGTCAGATACCAACTTTGTCAGGCTCAAAAGTCTCTTTCGAGATCACTGAATAAAGATCCGAATGCAAAATACCGACTCCCCCCCCCCCCCCCCATGCATTACAACACTTGTCCAGGTATGTTGTCGTGGGTGCAGTACGCTGTCCGATCGGGCGCGGACATTAATGGCTGACCTGTGTACACACCTTGGTGTGACAGTGTGTACGTTAAAAGAACGCTACTGGAGTCACCATAGGGTTATAAAGTTACTCGGCCGTGGTAGCACCTGGACCAGTGCGTCTACAACCAGAATTGGTTCCTGCACTGTAATATCTACAGATACAGACATTTACGTCAAATTACGAGTTCTTTTAAGGATGTCGGTAGCCGAGAGCTAGCGTACTGATCTCTTGTGCTAGTGGACCGGGGATCGCAACCTGGTCAGGGTATTCTGACAAAAATCGGAACTCGGTTAGATACACATGTACCAAGTTTGTCAGGCTGAAAAGTCTCATTCGAGATCACTGAATAAAGATCCGAAGTGCAAAATTCCGACTTCCCCCATTACAACCCTTGTCCAGGTACATGTATGTTGTCGTGGGTGCAGTACGCTGTCCGATCGGGCGCGGACATTAATGGCTGACCTGTGTACACGCCTCAGTGTGTGCACGTTAAAGAATGCTACTGGAGTCACCACAGGGTTATAAATTTACTCGGCCCTGGTAGCACCTGGACCAGTGCGTCTACAACCATAATTGGTTCCTGCACTGTAATATCTACAGATACAGATAACATCATAATAATGATAATGCAAACAGTGGTAAATGTCTAAATTGAAATGTACCTGTAATATACATGTTAAGTCTACTTTGGCAAACTACATGTACCTTATACCATAGGCATAGTAAGCACCACAGGGACTTAGCTGCTGACCCCATTTTGCATTGCCCCGGCCTGTACGCCATCCCTAAATATGCGCCTGCCTTACATTTAATATGCTGAGTGCGGGCTACTCTTAGGTGCCTAATAATCATGATGGCCTAATAATGGTGATGGCCTAATAATGGTGATGGCCTAATAATGGTGATGGCCTAATAATGGTGATGGCTGTTGATTTATGCTGAAAATAATAATAGTTTTTGGCAGTTTCACTCAATGTCTCAATGCCAAATGATAGTGATTAATAAGCGTGCTGACACTATTATTAGGCACTTGAGAGTACAAGTTATCTCAAACTACACTGTAATCCAGGGTGCCACTATGAGTTATCTACTTTATATGGAGTCAAGATGTTCTTCTGTAGAACTTTAAGAAATTGAGTTCCCCCATGTAAACATTATTTCAACTATCTTAGAAAGCTCAAATATATGTGTGATGCCACCGCATCTAGTCCAGTGCATTTATGAGAAAAAAATACCACACCCGGAACTAATTGCAACAGAATTTGTTTTTGCTGGAATAAGTACATAAACCCTCCATAAACAACATACTAAAAATCGGCAAAAATCGGAAAAAGGGAAATTGGTGAATTTCGTGAAATAAATTTGGGGAAATTTGGTCAAATCATCAATTTATGGATTTTCATGGATGCATATAAAAACAATCAAATTCACAAATCCTACAAATGGTATGTTTATTGTGTCGACCTCAATTTCCTGAACCCAGTACTGAAAACCAGTCCCAGATTCATTACGTATTTTTCGAGTTGTATGCCTTCAAAAACGCGAGTTTATCTGATTTCGGCCCATTTTCGGGGCCTCAATTTCGAAGAATGAGCCAAAATGCCTTATTTATGATTAATTATTAAATAAACTAGAGCAAACTGAAGAGATTATTCAGTGTTATAGTAATTTCCTCACTAGATTAAACACAAAATATGATTAATATGTGTATCTATAATTAAGAAGAAGATTATATTCTCAAACAAAATGTGTGTTCCATTGTATGGACTTGGCCAATTTTGCCTCTGACACTGAACGTGTGTGATGAAATGCAATATTTGAGGTCATGTAACTCAATAATTTAATACCCATATGCCATGCTTTTCTTATAACCTTTTAAGTATGTTGGATTGAACAAATTGTAAAGGTATTAACAGGACATTATTTAAGAAAATCAACTTATGGCCCTTTGAATACTTAGTTTTAGCTTGTTTCCAAAGATGCGAGTTTGAGGCATTTTTGACCAATCTAAAAGGTTTTGGGCCATAAAAACAAAAAACAATGGGTGTTTTAATGTGTAAAATTATTTGAACTTTCCTCCCACAACACTTTAGTGATAAAAAATTAGCCTTACATTGGTTATGCCATAGTATTTCACTTGATTTCTTTCATTTTTCAGGAAACTGACTCCAAATTTTAACGTTGGTATAGGGGTAGGAAAAATCACAAAATGCAATCTTATCACCAAATTACAGCCATTTCAGACACAATGTTGTTTTCTTCCAGTTTGTGTACATTCCTGTTGCATTTTAAAACTGCTTAATACGTTATCGGACGTTGATTTAGAATTTTATGGTTATGTTGTATAAAAACAATCTCAAAATAGCCAATTTGACATTTCACTGCCAAATTATGACAACAAATATTATGGCTCTGTCAATAAACATAAACAAAGGAAATATGAATGATGTATGAAAGAACAATGTAACCAGAAACTGTTAATATAAAGTTTTCTGCTTCAAGATGCATAATTTTGAAGATTTTGTTGATATGCTTTCCCCTACCCCATTTTTCTGCCGTTCAAATTTGGAGTATGTTTCCACAATGATGAGTGAAATCCAGTGACATTCATTGGTATAACCATTGAAATGCTATTTTCTAAAAAAAAAAATGATTTAAGAGGACATATCACATAATTTTACACAATAAACGTTCGTTAATTTTTCTGAATATGCGTAAAATCCTTTTAAAATTGACAAAAACGTCCCACAATAGCATTTTCGGAAAAGAGGCTAGACTAAGAGTTCATATGACCATAATTTTATTTTCTTCACCAATGTATTTGGAAATTCCTTCACAATTTGTTCAATCTAGTATTCTCAAAATGTTATGAGAAAAGCAGAGCATATGGATATTAATTTATTGAGTTACATGACCTCAAATATGGCATTTCATCACACGAGTTCTGTGTCAAGGCAAATTTGGCTAAGTCCATACAATGGAACACACATTTTGTTTGAGAATATTTTATTCTCCTTATTCGTAGATGCACATATTAATCATATTTTGTGTTTTATCTAGTGAGGAAATTACTAAAACAGTGAAAAAGTAATTAATTTTGCTCTAGTTTTTTAAATAATTAACCATATAATACGGCATTTGGCTCATTCTGCGAAATTAAGGCTCCGAAATCAGGTAAACTCGCGTTTTTGAAGGCACACAACTCGAAAAATACTTAAGGAATCTGGGAATGGTTTCCAGTTCTGGATTCAGGAAAATGTGGTCGACAAAATAGGCATGATATTTGTAGGACTTGTAAATTTGAATTTTTTATATACATTCATGAAAACCCATAAATTGTTGATTTGACCAAATTTTCTCATTGTTTTTTCACGAAATTCACTAATTTCCCTTTTTCCGATTTTTGCCGATTTTTAGTATGTTGTTTATGGAGGGTATATGTACCAATTCCAGCAAAAACAAATTCTGTTGCAATTAGTTCTGGGTAAAACCATAAATGCACTGGACTAATCTCTGTAATAAAGCAACCTAATTGATGCCCTTACTCCGTTGTGCCGTCTGAATTGGCATTTTATGATAAGATCCACAAAGCCTCTATACATTCTGCACTCCAGAATAACGAGATAACTCGGTAGTCGGCACCCAGCACGGCCCATCTAAACCTGGAATGTGGGATACATTATTACCTAGCTGTGATGAGTTAAGTCATAGTCAGAACTAACGTAGGCTACAGTAATGCTCTAAGAAATCGGGGAGAGCTTTCCGATGAATGTCAACAAGCCATATTTCTGACTAAATCCTGAAAAGTTACCCATAATTCTGCGGTGGTTAAGGAGTCGATTACTTAGGGCATTAATATACTCAAAAAGGTCAAAACAGCACGTTTATTATTTACAATAACGAACATGATCATCTGATGAAGTACATGTACTCATGAGAAAAACATGGCAAAGTGTGGGTACGAGATAACTCGTAGTCAGCACCCTGCCAAAATACCATGAGATGGATTTGCTCTGTGCCGACTATGATTTATCTCCGTAGTGCGTATATGGCATGTTTTTATGTGCTCCAAGCTGATACATGCCCAGTTTTTGGGTTTGAGGGTTGTGTATATGGTGCAATTTACCTATTTAATACATAAGCTAAAGTTGGCACCCTGGAATGTTACACTATAGGGTTCCAGCACTCAGTGTGTTAAAATGGTTGTTGTAATATTCTTTAATCACTATTTCGTTGATTGAAGGTCAATGTCCCTTGTTGAATAGACTGGTTTCTGGGTGAAAGCTGCAGAAATCTGAAAACATAGTAACCTGACTGCGGGTGAGGCTTGTGTGAACAAGTGCGAAAGTGTGAAATCATATTAATTGATTTTGCAAGAAGCTATTGATTGGTAATGTATTCTTCGATGTGCGAGTAATTTCATTGGCGCGATTCCTTCCATTTGAAATAATTTATTTCATAGGAGTCGCTAGATCTAGATATTGATTGTAATGATACCTTGGTCTGGTTTGAATGAGATTGTGTTTACCTTACTCGTTTTTAAATTCGCGCAGTACTATTTTTCGCTCAGTTTTGAAATCGTGCACTTTAAATTCATGCACCTACATGTATCTGCGCGAATTCATAACTTACAAAATTATTTTCGTAAAAGTCTTTGATCAGATGTCAGTTTCAGTTCTTAGTCGTTTCTGAAGATACATGTGTGTATTAAACACGATCACAGCAGAGTTACATCATGTAGATTATAACTGCATGCACCATCATTTTGTTACGATGGATGGATGTTATATGCTCCAAATAATAATTCTGATATTGAAATAGTCATGGACTGGAAATCGATGAAATTAACTCGAAAGCAGAAAACCACAACCGCGAATAGAACTGACTTCAGAAAAATCAACAACTGGCACCGGGTTGTGATTAAATAACTATCTCAGACTATGATCATGGTGTCACCCCATGTATGGTGGTGAATATAGGGGAACGTGCTTTCTTGCACATGGAACCCAGAAATATGTGCATTTCTTAGAAGTATTTCAACATCGACGTTACCATGATCTGTACATCGCTAGGCGAATAGTGATGGTTTTGAAATTTTGATATTAGTTGACTCAATGTATATATAGGCCTATACATGTACAGGCGTAATTGTCTATTAACTTTTCGTAAAGTGTGTAACTTATCAACATAACCCTCGATCTTGTTTCCCCTGTGGTCAGGAGTCGTACTATTTTTCGCTCAGTTTTAAATTTGCGCACCATCAGTGCTCTTGTTTTGGCATTGGATAGATGTTCATTATTCAATATATTAGTCATCATAACAAAGAGTGAACTTGATGTCACACAGTGACATCCAAGAAGGATTCATTGTAGAGGTGTTTTCATCTCATAATAAGTGGAAAGTATGTAATACTAGTTGTATTTTATACCCTGTTAAATGTGAATGGCTATATAAAACTCTACAGGTAATGTGCATGTGCTCTTGGGATACAAATAATAGTACAGGGTGGAAAATGTCCCCAAATTGAATATACATGTAGCACGGACCCAAATACAAGTACAAGGTGGATTTTTCCCAACTTTCCCCAGAGTAATTGTCAGATGGACTAATTACTATTATAGTGATCGATCAGTAATTAATTGTTAACCTGTAACAAGAAAAGAGAGAGAGATGATTTGTCCAATTTTTGGCAGAAAGTTGTGCATCTGAGGTGATCTGAGGGCACAAGCCCAGAGGGTGAATTTAGTGTTGCTACCCTGCACAGTGGGCTAGCATCACCAAACTCACCCTAGGGGGACCTCATTCTGCTTAGGCCTCATCTTCTGGAAATTATCTCAAATTAACATTGTTTTTAGTTGCATGTACATTTCTCTCCTGTTCAGTTTCTATATCCCCTAATTTGCAGAAGATAAATTGTATAATCAAGGTGAATAATGGGTGTACATGTACATCACCAACTTCAACTGGGGAACTTCAATCTGCCATAGCAGTTGAGGCCTATAAAGCAGAATGAGATTCCCATTTGCAGAATGAGGTCCCCAGAGGGTGAATTTAGTGACGCTATCCCGCATAGCGGGTTAGCATCACTAAATTCACCCTCAGGGGACCTCATTCTGCTAAGGCCCTCAACTGCTATGGCAGACCTAGGATCAGATTGAAGTTCCCCAGTTGAAGTTGGTGATGTTCACCCATTGGGCACCACAATTATGAATTTTATCTTCTGCAAATTAGGGGATATAGAAACTTCCCAGTAGGGAAAACGTAACTAAACACAATGTTAATTTGATACATTAGATACTTCACAGAAGATGAGGCCTAAGCAGAATGAGGTCTCCAGAGGGTGAATTTGGTAATGCTAGCCTGCCGTGCGGGATAGCGTCACTAAATTCACCCTCTGGGGACCTCATTCTGCAAATGACAGACACACTATATTCAGGGCTTGAGAGTGTTCATGTTCGATGGTTTGTTCACAACAGATGGAGTCATGATACATTATGAAGGATGACGGAAGGGTCCCCTCAACTATGTTCTTCGACACAGTATTGTCCCCGCACTGTGTCACTTGCATCATAATGTGTTGTACTATTTTTTTTAGACCAAGCACATAATGCACACATACATGTATATCTTCTTATAAATAAATTATCTCTTAGAAAGTGTCCAGAGATGTCTTGCCTATTTATACTGACAATTTATTTTTATTCTTGTGGCAAAGGATTTAAGGGAGTTCTGATGTTCATTTACCTTTCTGTTATTGTAGGTGCATTTAAGATGACACTGTTGTCTGTGTTTCAAATGCTTTAATTTGAGAGATACCGTCACAAAGTTTTATTGGGATGTACCGTCAGAGAAAAAATGACCGGAGTGATGCTCGATACTTCACAGAACAACGTCAGCCATACAGACATGATTCTAACACTCAGCCACAACCACGATTCAATCGAGATCCTACAAGTCAAAACCACCGGAACAACCAAGGAAACTCGTTCAACCAAGAACACCCGAACAACCAAGAACACCCGAACAACCAAGAACACCGGAACAACCAAGGTCACCCAAACAACCAAGGTCGCCCGAACAACCAAGGTCGCCCGAACAACCAAAGATATCCATTCAGTAATGCCCCATCCTTCGATCCTCGGAATGTTTTCAATCCACCTCCAGAGCGGTTTAAGTTCCGAGGATCGTTCGATCAGGGTGCTCCGTTTAGATCTCCACCGTACCCACCAAATAGAGGGATTCCGGAACATTCTCACAGGCATACCAGACCAATGTTCAGTCCCACAGAGCCTCCTTTGCTCTGCCCACCAGCAGCTCCTCCTGATAATCGTCGCATGGATCCAGCATCAGTTGATGGCCGCAAACCATTATTGCCGAGTGGGTGGGTCGTCCGAGTGTCAAAATCTCATCCTGATAGAGTGTACTACTTCAACATCAACACGGGAGCGTCAACATGGGATATGCCACAACTAGTAAGTATCTCCGAACAATATCAACACGGGAGCATCAACATGGGATATGCCACAACTGGTAAGTATCTCCGAACAACATCAATATCAACACGGGAGCATCAACATGGGATATGCCACAACTAGTAAGTATCTCCGAACAACATCAAAATCAACACAGGAGCATCAACATGGGATATGCCACAACTAGTAAGTATCTCCGAACAACATCAATATCAACATGGGAGCATCAACATGGGATATGCCACAACTAGTAAGTATCTCCGAACAACATCAATATCAACACGGGAGCATCAACATGGGTATGCCACAACTAGTAAGTATCTCCGAACAACATCAATATCAACATGGGAGCGTCAACATGGGATATGCCTCAACTGGTAAGTATCTCCGAACAACATCAATATCAACACGGGAGCATCAACATGGGATATACCACAACTAGTAAGTATCTCCGAACAACATCAATATCAACATGGGATATGCCACAACTGGTAAGTATCTCCGAACAACATCAATATCAACAGGAGCATCAACATGGGATATGCCACAACTAGTAAGTATCTCCGAGCAACATCAATATCAACACGGGAGCATCAACATGGGATATGCCACAACTAGTAAGTATTTCCGAACAACATCAATATCAACATGGGAGCATCAACATGGGATATGCCACAACTAGTAAGTATCTCCGAACAACATCAATATCAACACAGGAGCATCAACATGGGATATGCCACAACTAGTAAGTATCTCCGAACAACATCAATATCAACACGGGAGCATCAACATGGGATATGCCACAACTAGTAAGTATCTCCGAACAACATCAATATCAACACGGGAGCATCAACATGGGTATGCCACAATTAGTAAGTATCTCCGAACAACATCAATATCAACACGGGAGCGTCAACATGGGATATGCCTCAACTGGTAAGTATCTCCGAACAACATCAATATCAACACGGGAGCATCAACATGGGATATGCCTCAACTAGTAAGTATCTCCAAACAACATCAATATCAACACGGGAGCATTAACATGGGATATGCCACAACTAGTAAGTATCTCCGAACAACATCAATATCAACACGGGAGCATCAACATGGGATATGCCACAACTAGTAAGTATCTCCGAACAACATCAATATCAACAGGAGCATCAACATGGGATATGCCACAACTAGTAAATATCTCCGAACAACATCAATATCAACATGGGAGCATCAACATGGGATATACCACAACTAGTAAGTATCTCTGAACGACATCAATATCAACACGGGAGCATCAACATGGGATATGCCACAACTGGTAAGTATCTCCGAACAACATCAATATCAACACCGGAGCATCAACATGGGATATGCCACAAGTTCCCACAACTAGTAAGTATCTCCGAACAACATCAATATCAAAACGGGAGCATCAACATGGGATATACCACAACTAGTAAGTATCTCCGAACAACATCAATATCAACACGGGAGCATCAACATGGGATATGCCACAACTGGTAAGTATCCAGAGGTCTCCAGAGGGTGAATTTGGTGATGCTAGCCTGCTATGCGGGGTAGCATCACTAAATTCACCCTCTGGGGACCTCATTCTGCAAATGACACACGCTATTTGCAGGCTTGCACGGGAGCATCCACATGGGATATGCCACAACTAGTAAGTGTCTCCGAACAACTTATACACAGAACAACACAAGTGTGTTAACCCTTTGTTGACAGGAGATGCACTGGTGCAGCATTAAAGACCCTGTGCCAGTGCATTCTCTTATATATGTGAGCCTCGCATATTTGAGAGAATGCACTACGGTATGTTACAAGATCAAAATTGTTAGGCCAATGCATTCTCTTATATATGCGAGGTGCCCTATGGGTTTTCGCAAAAATACAGGAAGCACCAGTCATGAAAGGGTTAATGTGTTTGTTGATACTGCATGTGTGTTAGCTCGGAAGGATAGAACAAGAGGCATCCTTTCCACGATGGCTAAAGTACAGTAATGCTCTAATTAATCGACCCCTTAACCACAGCAGAATTATGGGTAACTTTTCAGGATTTAGTTGGAAATATGACTTGTTGCCATTCATCGGAAAGCTCTCGGGGAGATTAATTAGAGCAATACTGTACCATATCAACAAACCACTAACAAATGTTTCGCTCTGTGTTTATTACACATCACCCGTCCAAGAATTTTAGAATCTGTGCATTAAAATTACAGGTTAATAAGGTTTGTTTAGACACACAAGGACCAGCCTAGATGTTTCAAATTGGGAGAAGTCACTTCTCCCCATTTGGTTAATAGGGAGAAGTGACCTGATATCAGGGAGAAGTCAAAATGGCTGAATTTCAATTTACCCCAACATCACCATTTTATGATCCGATAAGTGTTATACAACACAAGAGCCCATCGTACCATGTAAGAAAACAATCATAATCAGTAAATATACTATTAACTATTTTGTTGGGACATATTCATACTGGTATATATGAGAGAGGTCACTTCTCCCTGGGACAAAAATAGGGAGAAGTGGGACATTTTGGAGAGAAGATGTCTCGCATGTCGCCCTCTGGGCTGGTCCCTGCTTGTTTTGTTGTGTGTGATGATGCTTTTATTTTATAGTTCTGTGCACCTGAGGTCAGTCCAACTTTTTTTTTGGAGTTACCCCCCTTTTTCGGCTTCAAATGTTTTTGCAACATGCATTGGCTTCTTGTGGTCCTTGTGTTTTTAAAAAAACAAAACAAATATGTTAATATGGCTACCCTTGTTATAGCCCAATTGCACTGCAGAGGTATCATTAGTCCAATTGCACTGCAGAGGTATCATTAGTCCAATTGCACTGCAGAGGTATCATTAGTCCAATTGCACTGCAGAGGTATCATTAGTCCAATTGCACTGCAGAGGTATCATTAGTCCAATTGCACTGCAGAGGTATCATTAGCCCAATTGCACTGCGGAGGTATCATTAGCCCAATTGCACTGCAGAGGTATCATTAGTCCAATTGCACTGCAGAGGTATCATTAGTCCAATTGCACTGCAGAGGTATCATTAGTCCAATTGCACTGCAGAGGTATCATTAGCCCAATTGCACTGCAGAGGTATCATTAGCCCAATTGCACTGCAGAGGTATCATTAGTCCAATGCACTGTGGAGGTATCATTAGTCCAATTGCACTGCAGAGGTATCATTAGTCCAATGCACTGTGGAGGTATCATTAGTCCAATTGCATTGCGGAGGTATCATTAGTCCAATTGCACTGTGGAGGTATCATTAGTCCAATTGCACTGCATATGTATCATTAGTCCAATTGCACTGTGGAGGTATCATTAGTCCAATTGCACTGCAGAGGTATCATTAGTCCAATTGCACTGCAGAGGTATCATTAGTCCAATTGCACTGCGGAGGTATCATTAGCCCAATTGCACTGCAGAGGTATCATTAGTCCAATTGCACTGCAGAGGTATCATTAGTCCAATTGCACTGCAGAGGTATCATTAGCCCAATTGCACTGCAGAGGTATCATTAGTCCAATGCACTGCGGAGGTATCATTAGCCCAATTGCACTGCAGAGGTATCATTAGTCCAATTGCAATGTGGAGGTATCATTAGCCCAATTGCACTGTGGAGGTATCATTAGTCCAATTGCACTGTGGAGGTATCATTAGCCCAATGCACTGCGGAGGTATCATTAGCCCAATGCACTGTGGAGGTATCATTAGTACAATGCACTGTGGAGGTATCATTAGCCCAATTGCACTGCAGAGGTATCATTAGTCCAATTGCACTGCAGAGGTATCATTAGTCCAATTGCACTGCGGAGGTATCATTAGCCCAATGCACTGTGGAGGTATCATTAGTCCAATTGCACTGTGGAGGTATCATTAGTCCAATTGCACTGCATAGGTATCATTAGTCCAATTGCACTGCAGAGGTATCATTAGTCCAATTGCACTGCGGAGGTATCATTAGCCCAATTGCACTGCGGAGGTATCATTAGTCCAATTGCACTGCAGAGGTATCATTAGCCCAATTGCACTGCGGAGGTATCATTAGTCCAATTGCACAGCGTAGGTATCATTAGCCCAATTGCACTGTGGAGGTATCATTAGTCCAATTGCACTGCAGAGGTATCATTAGCCCAATTGCACTGCGGAGGTATCATTAGTCCAATTGCACTGTGGAGGTATCATTAGCCCAATTGCACTGCGGAGGTATCATTAGTCCAATTGCACAGCGGAGGTATCATTAGCCCAATTGCACTGTGGAGGTATCATTAGTCCAATTGCACTGCAGAAGTATCATTAGTCCAATTGCACTGCAGAGGTATCATTAGTCCAATTGCACTGCAGAGGTATCATTAGTCCAATTGCACTGCAGAGGTATCATTAGTCCAATTTCACTGCGGAGGTATCATTAGTCCAATTGCACTGCAGAGGTATCACTAGTCCAATTGCACTGCTGAGGTATCATTAGTCCAATTGCACTGCGGAGGTATCATTAGTCCAATTGGCACAGTACTACCCAAGCCTGCAAATAGTGTGCCTGTCATTTGCAGAATGATGTCCCCAGAGGGTGTATTTAGTTGGTTACATGTAGCATCGCAAACTCATCCTCTGGGGATCTCATTCTGCTTAGGCCTCATCTTCTGGGAATTATCTATAGTCTCTAATTAACATTATTTTTAGTTACTTTTTCCCTGCTGTTCAGTTTCTATATCCCCTAATATGCAGAAGATAAAATGCATAATCGAGGTGACTAATGGGTGAAATCACCAACTTCAACTGGGGAACTTCAATATGATCCTAAGTCTCCCTTAGACCTTACCAGTTTAGGCCTAAGCTGAGTGAGGTTCCCAGAGGGTGAATTTGGAGATGCTAGCCCGCTATGTGGGATAGTGTTACTAAATTCACCCTCAGGGACCTCATTCTGCAAATGACAGACACACTATTTGCAGACTTGGTCCCGCCTCTAGTTATAGTTATACCCACCACAACAAAGTTGTGGGGGTATACTGGAATTAGCTTAGCCGTCCGTGGACACACGTTTGTCCGGTGTTTTTCTCAGTCATTTTTTAATCATTTTCCATGAAACTTGGACATCAACCACCATAGGAACCTGTGCACATGCGATTATGATGTGTCTCCGACTTTTTTTTTATGGTATTATCTCCCTTTTTTTACTTAGAAAATTTTCAGTACAGGGGTATACATGTACCTTTGTCCAAGCTTTTATTCCTACATTTTTTGGTCAATTTTTTGGAAACAGATATTTAGTACCATGAGAACCTATGCACCTGCGATTATGAGGTCTGTCTGTCTTTGTTTTTTGTGTGGAGTTATCCCCCTTTTTTCGACTTAGAAAATGTTCAATACAGGGGTATAACTTTGTCTGAGCTTTTATTTTTTGTTCAATTGTTTTAAAACTTGGCATAGATATTTAGAACCATGCTCTCTGTGCACCTGCTCTTGGCACAGATATCAACCACCATGGGATCCTGTGCATCTGGGATTTTAATGTCGGTCTGTCTTATTTTTTGGCCTTCTTGACAGAATATTTTCAATCGTCGACACAATTTTGTCCAGAGTTTTGCTCAGTTGTGTATGAATCTTTTTTGTTAAACTTTCCACAGACATCAATCACCATGGGAACCTGTGCACCTGTGATTTTAATGTTGGTCAGACTTATTTTGGCAGAGTTATTGGCCTTCTTAACTTAGAATACTTTAATTTTTTACTAAACACGGGGTATCCTTAGTTCCATTGGGACAGTCACACCTCTAGTTCTGCCTGGCAAATAAAATCTATTATATTTATCATAATAGTTCTAATTTTCTGACTTTTATCACAGATTTCTCAGTCAAATGAAACTCTCCCGGACAGTACCGCTGCTGAAATAGACATGGAATTCTCTGGCACTGGAAAGGTGGAACCTCCGACCAATCCTGCTATTAAAGCGAGTATTTCTGGGACCAGTTTAGGGAAACGAAAGTCGCCCAATAGGTCAAAGGAATTACGTGACTCTTCAGAAACAAGTAGTAAAAAGTCGTATCTCCAACAGTTGAAGCAGACTTCCATAGAAAAGAATGTTGATGAAAGTAAAAAGCAACCAAAGTCCGACAAAACTTCTCGGAAGTTACAGAAGACTTGGGGCGTAGCTGCTTATCTTGAGAAACTAAGGAGCGAAAAGTCACTTTCTGATTCATTGACTGAGGACCAAGTGCCTGTATCTTCTGCTGAAGAAAAGGGAGATAATTCGCGATCTGAGAAAAAATCAAAACAAGAGACGACTTCCATAAATAAGGTGGAGATTGGTGGAGATAAGTCCGTTGCTGATAGAAAAGTTGAACTGCGTAATGTTACCGTCAGTAAAATTCAGCACTGGTTGGATGGCATTGATCCTGAGGCGGGGTCTGATGTTGGCGGAAATGACGTTAATGAACCTGCTGCAGTTCAAGGAAAACCATCTGTGCGTCCAAAAAAAAATCGTCAGGTGCTTATACGAGAAGCTGCAGATATGAGGAAGGTTGTTCTGTCGGGTGCTAAGCAGCCTTCTGGAGTTAGAGGTTCCAAAGTCAACAATGATCAGTCAGGTACGTTTCACAGTCCTTCACATTAAGCACTTTGCATAACCTATTTTTCTGCTGTTTATAAGTAACCATAATTGGTAAGTGTAGTGATGTTCCGATAATGAAAAAGCTTATCGGACCGATTTCCGATAACTGGAGGCACAATCGGCCGATTTCCGATTCCGATTCCGATGTTTATATATATTGTGCGTTTGTTCCTATAATGGACTTGTATACACCCAATGCACTCCATATCCCGCATAGTTTCAAAGCCAAATACATCAAAGAAATATATACACACTGTCGTGACAGTATTTCTGCCGACGTTGGTTGTGTGCTTCCTTTGATGTATACCGGTAGTTGTTTTGACAAAGAGATCAAAGGTGCCGACTCAGAGTAACGTTATGACCATGTGTGGAACACTTGCATGCGGAGTAAAAGTCTTGATTGAATACTTGTAAGTTGCAACAATGCATGGAATGGCGATGATTATTAACTAAATTTTGATTGATGGATAATAATTGCTGTCATATTTGTCTGAGATTTCCCAAGTTTCCATTGGTCACACCTTTTATCTTTTAACAACTCGGAAGCTTTTATAGTTCCGCCTGCTCAATTTTTGTTTCGCAAGTTCAACGTGGAGCTAAGCGTATTTCATAGCATACGTTGTACAGACGAAAAAGCTAATTATGCCCCTACTAACGTTGATCGTTATTGAAGACAGTTCTGATAACAACTGTATTAATTCATTCATTGTGTGCTTCAAGTTATTTACATAGCATGTGACGTCACATGACACGTGCTCTAGAGGAAGCCTCACTGTAATCAGGTCAGCTTTTTAATTAAAGCTTTCTTTGAATCTATTTCGTGTCAACGCGATTGAACCAATAACTTCATCATACACGGGATGTCGGGCATGTGTATTGCCATTCTTATAATATATAATCATATCAGACTGCTTTGATGATGCCAATGGCTTCTTTTTAGGCTGTTACAACTGCGTTTTTACATTCAATACTACAGTTGTATTGCGTATGTTTATTAAAGCGTGCACATTGCGCTTAGATACCAGAACGTTTTTATTTATTTTGACAATCGGTAAAAGCCGATGTTCAACTGCGAGGTACGATTAATTTCCGATGGGCTATTATCGGCCGATGGCCGATTCCGATTCCGATTATCGGAACATCACTAGGTAAGTGGGTGTCTCATAGGTAATCAGCAGGCAGGGTTAGCCACCCCAGTACCTGGCACACTAGAATGACACAAACTTAGTCAGATTAGAATGCTAGCTTGTCACCTAACGTCTTTATGAATGTCAACAAGTTTAGAGATAGATAAAATGGCTATAACTATTTAGTTATGTTAATTTGTTCACATGATACATGATGCCGAAAATAACATTGTCAATTGAAAGGGGAGGATGTCTGCAAGGCATGTGAAAAATGAGAGGATTTTTAAGGTCAGGGACCCAATTTAGAGCAGACAAATTGCTTCACGTTCAGAAGACAAGGAATCAGAATTTGGAGAAAAACAATTGAACGCACAATCAAAAAGGGATTAAAAAGTCTAAAGAGGTGAAATTTAGAAAGCTTATTTAAGACGGTAAAAAGCCAAATTAACAATAGAATCATCATCAGTTGCAAGTTGCTGATCCTGTAACATACTAAACGCATGCTACAGTAATGCCCAAAGTAATTGACCCCTTAACCACAGCAGAATTATGGGTAATTTTTCATGATTTAGTCGCGGAAATATGGCTTGTTGCCATTCATCGGAAAGCTCTCGTCGAGAGCTTTCCGATGAATGGCAACAAGCCATATTTCCGACTAAATCCTGAAAAATTACCCATAATTCTGCTGTGGTTAAGTGGTCAATTACTTTGGGCATTACTGTACATAACTTTTTGACCCTTTGCCTGCAAGAAGTTTGTGCTGGATCAGCCCGGGTCTGGATATATGAAAATAAAAATAACTGCGATTCTATCTAAAAATCTGATAGTTAAAACTCTCAGGGAATTTAGAGAAACTCAAATGCCAGCTTTAACAACCATGTACCGTATAAAAATATATAATATAATTTTATCGCAAAATTTTATTGCAATTACAGCTATGCTCTTATTAAGCGACCTGTTTAACGAGGTTATGGGCCGGTACTTACCGTGGTGATACCACCAGAATACCGAGGTGATACCACCAGAATACTGCGTTTATCATTTTGTATTGCGGTGGAAGGCGGTTGACCCGCATTACTGGGCGGTATTCTTACCGCAGGTCACCGCGTTATTGGTGCTCGTTACCGCCGTACACCGCGTTATTTTTTCGTGACCACGTGTAACCGCGTTCAATTTACCGCGAACCACCCTCCACCGCGAAGTGAAAACATGCATGAAAAAAAATAGGCGGCCTGCAGGAATCCAATTCGTGATCTCGGGAAGTTAAAAATACATTATTGTAAGGACGGTACCGCCTTCATTCTCTCTCGGGCTATGTCTATGCACGATAGCATCACGCGGTTGGATACATGATGTATAACTTCTATATCTTATGCCAAAAAAAAAATATAGGTGTATTTCGGTTTCAGGATGCTGACCCTAAACATTTTTTCCGACTACATATATTTTCCTAGTACCAAAATCAAAACATAAAAGTGAAACACAAATAAAGCGACGTTTCCTATAAACAAGGTGAAGTCCCATGCGACTTGCAGTGATACCGATATAATTTACAATCAATACTGAATTATGACTTTTGAATAGTTAAAGACAAAGCCGTGGTCCTTTCTTTGATCGAGGATGAAAGGGAATCTCGCAGAGAAAGTGACACCAAGTAATCATAAATCATGTTCACTCAACCAGTTACGATGTAGCAGGTGCACAATTTCTAGACAATGCTGACGTAATTCTTGTTTAATGTTTCCGCGACACAAAAATAAGTGCACGTACATGGCGATTGGCCAACTCAAAATCGTATATCGTTGAAAGTTATAGATAAAATTAAATTTTATTGACCAATTAGTTGGGAAAATGAAGTTACAGTAATTACAGTTCAACGTACCGAATGCAATGCAGAGATTCGAAACACTCAACGTCACGGCATGTGATTGACACAGTAAATTATCGGTACATTAAACAATGGAGCACGTGCATGTATCCAGATACCATGGGGTTCACGATGGGTGAAAAGTCTCCATTTAACTTTCATGTACGAATAAATTGGAGGTACATAAAAGGGATGAACACTAAAATATATATAATTGTATGTTCTGCAGTACAAAATACCGGTAGCTCAAACCTATTTGGGTCCACTGCTGCTGTATAAGTTCGAACCACAGTAAAATCTAGCGTCCATATCGCAACTGAACATTGTAAATTCTCCGACAATAGACCAACGTATTGCGCTTGGAAACTTGAAAGATTTGATGTCAACAGTCACTGAGCACATGCGTCCGTGATTATTGTCGGTGGCATTGTTTGATCTCTTGCAACGTTTAGCAGTCGCATGCATTTGCTGTACTCGGCAGTTCAGGGTACAAATTATTTTCACATACATGTATTCTTATCTAATCACGATTCGGATGAAACGCATGCGTGTTTGGCATTGGAAAAGGGAAACGTATGCCTCTATATAATAAGTCTCTTTGGTTCGCGCAAGATAATTACGCACAAATCTGATAATCTGAGTAACGACAATAACACTAACTAAATTGAAAGTGTTCGTTGAAAAAAAAAAACATACTGAATTCCAAGATATTTTAAATTGTTTTGTATGTTCGTTCGTTTGTTTGATATACCCAGTCACTCGGTAAGACAATCCGCCCCGCCGCACATTTTGGCATTTGGCTCACACTATTGTGTATTGGCAATACAGTTCACGGAGACTGTCGACGAAGGCCATTTGTTTGCAGATTGGCAGTCACACATCGCCTCCCATCATTAACCTCGTTAAAAAAACGCTACCGCGTCGTGGTAATGTCACCGCGTTTTATGCGGTGCATTACCGCATGTCACCGCGGTGCTAGCATTCGTTACCATTGGTAATGTGGTGGTACCGCGAACGGTCCGGTGGTACATGTACACCGCGGTACTAACGCATGTACACCTCGTTAAAGCAGGTCGCTTACTGTGAGCAGTGCTGTAATACGCAAAATATGCAATATGATGCATACACATGTATGTTACATAACTTTTCAACCCTTTGCGTGCAGTCAGGTACTTTTCACAGTCCTGCATATTAAGCATTTTGCGTAATCTATTTTTCGTTCCCTTGGTTTGTGCTTGTAACCCGTGGGATATTCTTAAAATTTCAGGAAGCTCCAGTCATGGAGAAGTTAAGTATACCTCTCCTATTCTATTGCAGATCAAAAGAACAAAATGGTGTCATCCACATCTGGCATCCCTTCTGATGTACAGAAACATAAATACCTCACTCCAGTAACCAGTAAAGAAAGGTTACACAATGCGGTCACATCCGTGTCACATAACTCTGGTCAGAACATTCCCAAAGTGCCTCAGACATCAGGAGTAGCAAGCATCACTGTGGCATCATCTAGTAAAATTCAGAAACCTGTTTTAAGTGTTTCTCCTCAGAAAAGGCGGGCCGACAGTGTGAAGGCAGCTTTAGTCACATCAAAATCAGCTCCAACCAGTGCCAAAACAGTTCAGAGCAGTGCAAAAATAACTTCAACCAGTTCAAAATTAATTAAAACCAGTGCAAAATCAGCTCCAATTAGTGCACAACCAGCTCAGACCAGTGTCAAATATTCTCCAATCAGTGCAAAAATAGCTTTGAATAGTGAAAAAACAGTTACAAGCAGTGCAAAATTATCTCATAGCAGCGCAAAATATGTAACCGAAAGCTTGATAAATTCCACTAGTTCTGGCACTGTGAAAAGATATCCACAAAATAAACCGGAGGCTGCCAATTCTAGTCAAAAATCTGTCTGGGATGCAAGAGCTTCCAGCTCAAAAACAAGTGTTAACACAAACCCTATCCCCAAGTCTTCTGTCGGTTCTGTGGGCTGTTCTGCTTTGAAAAAGTTGACTGCCGTAGGAGGTACAGTTACTATTAGTGAAAATCTGAGACCA
Organism: Siphonodentalium dalli; assembly: GCA_032622095.1. Taxonomy (NCBI): domain Eukaryota; kingdom Metazoa; phylum Mollusca; class Scaphopoda; order Gadilida; family Siphonodentaliidae; genus Siphonodentalium; species Siphonodentalium dalli. The sequence goes on from CP136069.1 coordinate 210,994,904, forward strand.
AAAACAACCTGCGAGCCGGCCAGATCTCGTGATAATTCTAATGTGAAAGGGAAGATCAGTTCAAATACCAATCTAGTTTATACAAGTGTAGGTGAATTCACGAAAGGAAAGCATGATGATGTGTCTAGTAAACCGAACGCTTCATTGAATTCACGAGAAAGAATTCAGCCTCACCTGACAGCAAACATAAGAAATAAATTTGACACCGTCTCAAATTGTGTTCAAAAGCCTGGTATCCGAGCTGTTCCAGGTAATAAAGCGACCATCTCTGCCAAGAGTACGACCGCATCTGCTTTTAATTCCTCAAAGGAGAAATTGGTAAATACAGAAAGATCTGGGATCAAGTTGAAAAGAGTTGAGACTTGTAATAAACAGTTTGAGATAGGTGTGTCTCAGGTTAACTCCGAAGCTCAATTGAAGACGTGGACATCGCCGGACGGTCTCGGGAAATTTGAGCCTTTATGGACATCACCAGAGGGTCCCGGAGAGTTTGAGCCGTTGTGGACATCACCAGAGGGTCTCGGGTCCAGCGAGGTGGAGGATATGGATGTTGACGAGGCAGAGACGATACTCTTACCAGTAAGTGTAACATTACTGCATGTTTTGTGTTTATTTCGTATCCAGAAAGGCCAAATAAAAAATATCATTAGAGTCTCAGACACCACCGTATTGAAATAAATGGCCCGCATTGGACGTTTTATTTTGATTTTTGATATTAAAATAAAAAAAATTGTAAAAAAAAAAAAACCCCAAAACTTTTTAATTATTTTAGTACGGTATGTTTTTACCAACATTTTCATACATATTGAGCATCATAGTGGGAGGAAATTTAGGATCACATGTTACAATGGAGAGGGGTCAATTTATAGACAGCAATAACAATTGTGAATATTCAGGGGCATTATAACATTATAGATAATCCCCATGTCATATACTAGTTGCACAATGCATTTTTTATAACAGATTAAATGAGTATATAACAAAGTTCTCACTACGTTTTTCTGACTATTACCAGACAAGGGAAGCTGTCGTAATCCATGCTTAAGGTGTGCACAAAAAATAAAAGTCCTCCCTCCCTCATTGATTCAGAATTTTTTTTTTCTGAGACTCATATATTATTTTTTTTGGCCTAAGAATTAATCTGATTGATGAGAAAGATGAGAAATAGAATTTGTACATTGAAGTCTCACGGAATGGACAAAGAAAATGAAGGGATCCATTCTTACTGTATCTTACCAGACAGCTTGTTCATAATTGTACTTATTTACTGTACTGCCCTAAGTAATGACTCATCGAACCAGGACCGCACCCCAGTTAGACCACATTTTGGTTATACTTTAAACGCAATTATAAGCCGCAAGACAACCAAAGGATTGTGTGGTTCAAATGCATGTAAACGTCAACTGGTATGAAACAGTAACTTCTAGTACAATTGCGAAAATAAACCAGGGATCCTTTACCACATATAATTGTGGTGCCACAGCAGTCACAGAACGGTTAACTGTGGTGGAGTTATGATTAATTGTGGTGGAGTTATGGTTAAATGTGGTGGAGTTATGGTTAACTGTGGTGGAGTTATGGTTTGACCTAGATTTTACCTTATATCTGACCCGCCATATCAAATCCAGTCGTAAGTCGGGATTTTTTTATACTGTGCCAATGCATTCTCTTATATATGCGAGTCGACCATAGGTCGCCTCGCATATATAAGAAAATGCAATGGCCTAACAATTTTTAGTCGAGTATAATGTATTTTTTCCAAAACTCGACTTATAGTTTGATGAGGGACGGTGGGCGGGCGGGGCGGCGGCGGACGGGCGGGCGGGCGGCGTGTTTTGCTTATAACTCAAATTTTGGTGTGTGGGTACATATCCATGCCCGTAATCTGCAGACAAAAAATCGGGTTCGTCCTCACATTTATTACAGAGTTATGGCCCTTTGCCATTTTTCACTGATTTTAGGCTCGTTAGCGCAACAACTTCAACAAACGTTATCTGATTCGATTGAAATTTGGGATATAGGTGTCTCCCAAGAATATCTCGGACGAGTTCGAAAACCGGCCTGGTCCGATAAAATTTGATAGAGTTATGGCCCTTAATTAGTCATTTTTTCACACATTTTGAGCTCGTTAGCGCGATAATTTAACAAACAATATCCTATTTGATTGAAATTTTGATATATAGGTGTCTCCCAAGAATACCTCGGACGAGTTAGAAAACCGGCCCGGTCCGATAAAATTTGATAGAGTTATGGTCCTTAAGTAGTCATTTTGTACGAATTTTGAGCTCGTTAGCGCGATAACTTCAACAAACGTCATCCGATTCAACTAAAATTTGGTATATAAGTGTCTTCCAATAATATCCTGGACGAGTTCGAAAACCAGCCTTGCCCAATAAAATTTGATAAGAGTTATGGCCCTTAATTAGTCATTTTTCGTGAATTTTTAGCTCGTTAGCGCGATAACTTCAACAAACGTCCTCCGATTTGTTTAAATTTGGAATAGACATACTTGCCAAGAATATTTTGGACGAGTTCGAAAACCAGCCTGGCCCGATAAAATTTGATAGAGTTATGGCCCTTAATTTGTCATTTTTCGTGAATTTTTAGCTCGTTAGCGCGATAACTTCAACAAACATCATCCGATTCAACTAAAATTTGGTATATAGGTGTCTTCCAATAATATCCTGGACTAGTTCGAAAACCAGCCTGGCCCAATAAAATTTTATAGAGTTATGGCCCTTAATTAGTAAATTTTCATGAATTTTTTGCTCGTTAGGACGAGTTTGAAAACCAGCCTGGCCCGATAAAATTTGATAGAGTTATGGCCCTTAATTAGTCATTTTTCGTGAATTTTTAGCTCGTTAGCGCGATAACTTGAACAAATATTAACCGATTTTACCTATTAATTAGTCTACCGATACTGATGCACACCAATTGGCGGTAGCCACCGGCGGTAAGCCACCGAAAACGATACGCAGCATCTCTGATGCCACCTCTTGTTTATTAAAATTATTAAAATTGTAAAAAATTGTTAGGCCAATACATTCTCTTATATATGTGAGGTGACCTATGGTCGACTCGCATATATAAGAGAATGCATTGGCACAGGGTAAAAAAATCCCGACTTACGACTGGATTTGATATGGCGGGTCACATACATGTATGTGGTTTCCAGATGATAACTTTTGATTGAATCGAGTGAACTGAACCAAATTTGGTATACAGATCAAGTTCAAATATTATTTCATCTTAAGTCAAAGGTTTCAAACAAATGAATTAAACCTTGCCCCACTCTACTCCAGAAACGGGCGTATTATGCCACGAACGGCGGCGTGCTCTTGTTTGAATTCTCATAACTTCAGAAAGTGTTCCCAACTACTGTCATAGCTTTATTTCAAGAATTACAACAAATTATTTAGGACCATGTTAACTATAAATATCATCTGTTTGTCTTCAGACAGTGTGTTAACTATTAATATCATCTGTTTTTATTTCAGCTTATAAGTTTTAGAGGAAAGGTTGAAGAATCGCTATCATCAGAGGTATGTTATTCCTATCATCCAGATTTGAGGCGAACGACATTCTGTTCGTCTGGAGGTTACAGTAATGCCCTAATTAATTGACTCCATAACCACAGCAGAATAATGGGTAACTTTTCAGGATTTAGTCGGAAATATGGCTTGTTACCATTCATCGGAAAGCTCTCGCTTAGAGCTTTCTGATGAATGGCAACAAGCCATACTTCCAACCAAATTCCGAAAAACCAGCCATAACTCGGCCGTGATTATGGAGTCGATCAATTAGGTCACTACTGTATAGTAGACATGAAGTAAACTTTTATTTATTATGGTTCATTATGCTATATCAGAAGAAGATTACATTTCATATATAATAAATGGACTCCTTTCATACAAATTTTATAAGTTTTGTCACTTTGTTCAGTTTTTTCATTGTCGGTTAAATTGTTGAAATTTGGAATTTTTTGTTCCAATTCGTTAAAAAGCATGTCCCTTTCGTCAGTCAACTTATTACATTTTGAACAAGCCATATTTCTGACTAAATCCTGAAAAGTTACCCATAATTCTGCTGTGGTTATGGAGTCGATTAATTAGGGCATTACTTTATCTAAAATGTATTAAACATGCATATAAATAGGCAGTATATTAAATGTGTTAAACGTGCATATAAATAGGCAGTATATTAAATGTGTTAAACGTGCATATAAATAGGCTGTATATGAAATGCAAGTGGATTTTATATTCAGCTTGTTTCATCCATGCTATGTACATTAAAGGTACTCAATCCGATTAAGCACCCCTAAATTACTATTTCTTTGGCTTCGGGGGTAAAAAATAATTGATTCGAGTTGAGGAACCCACCCATCAAAGCTCAGAGTGATCAGATATCAATTTTTGATGTTTGTTAATTTTTGGAGATGTGGGACAGATCCATGTGCTCAAACAGAAAAATTGCGGATGTAAGATGGATAACACTAAATCAAGTGGTTATTATTGCCCCCAAAGCCAAAGAAATAGTAATTTAGGGGTGCTTAATCGGATTGAGTACCTTTAAGATGAATGAAAGTTATTATTTTGACCTGGATATATGTTCAGTCATTATGTGCTTTGTCCTCATTACGCAATATAACTTTCAGGAATACAACTATTGGATGATAATATATAATAACTAGCAGGTGACCCGACTTCGTCCGGGCTTTGACCTTGAATTGACCATTTTGAAGGTCAAGGTCAGGTCGGGGTAACGATTTGACCCGTCCAAAACACTCCCCCGACAAAAGTATCCCTAGGTATCAAATTTCGTCGAAATCCGTTAATTTTTTAATTTAATTTGAGTTAATTCTGCCTTTTTAATCAAGAGAAATGATAGTACCCGTCCCGTGATGGTACCCGTCCCTAAACGAGGTACGTTTGTGGGTACCCGTTTCAAGGTGAAGATCACCTCGGGCGGAAAATCTCCCCCGTTCCTTGGAACCCCTAAGTACGAAGACATAAGAATCACAACTGGCGTGGTTCGTCTCATGGCTTTGTTCGAAAAAGCAATTGCAACAGCTTCCGAGACACGTATGCTGCACCTAGGTGTAAAATTTCGTGGAAATCCGCCAGTTTTACCCGATTTGACCTTGAATTGATCATTTTCAAGGTCAAGGTCAGGTCGGGGTAACAATTTAACCCGTCCATGACACTTCCCGTGGGTAGCAAGTTTGAGCTCAATCGGTTCGAGTCTATAAAGGACACACACATATATATATAATTTGTGGGTACCCGTTTCAAGGTGAAGATCACCTCGGGCGAAAAAACTGACCCGATGAAAATCTCCCCCGTTCCTAGCTAGGAAGCCCTAAGTACGTAAGAATCACACAACATGCTCATGTCTGGATACAGTCACGCTCACGTGTGGAGCCAGACGTAATAATCACATTACACGCATACGCTCTTTATCAATGACACTGCGGATAGGAACGCTCTTTAACTATCAACGCGATTAACCCCACTGTGCCAATTGCGGTCATTTTTGTGACTGGGAATGGAGAATGGGTGCTCTGAGCTTCTCCAAAACGGCGGTAAACACTGCCCGTGGTTTTTTAACGTTAGATTGGAAGTTTGAGCTCAATCGGTTCAGCCGTTTTCCCGGCCATAGCTAACAGACAGACAGACAAACAGAAGTCCCAAAATATATATTAGACAACATAATTATCATAAATATGTTGGGGAAACTATTCTCGACAGCAAGAGTAAAACTTGCTTTTAAAACGTTCTATCATTATAGCCTGTTGGAACCTTGATGGAGAGCGTGTTATATGTGTATATCTATTTATAGCCTGTTGGAACCTTGACAGAGAGCGTGTTATATGTGTATAACTATTTATAGCCTGTTGGAACCTTGACGGAGAGCGTGTTATATATGTGTATATCTATTTATAGCCTGTTGGAACCTTGACGGAGAGCGTGTTATACATGTATATGTGTATATCTATTTATAGCATGTTGGAACCTTGACGGAGAGCGTGTTATATGTGTATATCTATGTATAGCCTGTTGGAACCCTGTTGGAGAGCGTGTTATATGTGTATATCTATTTATAGCCTGTTGGAACCCTGATGGAGAGCCTGTTGTATGTGTTTATCTATTTATAGCCTGTTGGAACCCTGACGGAGAGCGTGTTATCCCCAGGCCTGATGAGACAGTGACGCAGAAAAAGAAAAAGTTTAGTCAGGTACTGTATTAACCCCTCCATGACTGCAGTTACCTCCCTTATTAACCCTTCCATGACTGCAGTTACCTCCCTTATTAACCCTTCCATGACTGCAGTTACCTCCCTTATTAACCCTTGCATGCCTGGAGCCCCCTGAAATTTTACGAAAACCATTCCATTCACTTTTCAGAGTGAAGACAGATTTAGATGTTCTTCCCATGGTCTACATGTAAAATTTTTACACGACCGATGATTACAAAATTAAAACAAACCCAACACAAGTGAAACAATCTCACATTTACTGAATAATTTAGTTGGTGAGTTCATGTAATTTCTCACCCCCCCCCTGAATAATTTAGTTGCCCCCCCCCCCCCCCCCCCCCCCGAATAATCTAGTTGGTGAGATCATGTTATTTGTCACCACCCCCCCCTCGAATAATTTAGTTGGTGACCATAAGTCTTGGATAATTTATGTCCAGTTTCAAGCTTGTTATGACCCTTTTTGTTTTATAATTCAATTTGTTGATTATTTATTAGGAATCAGTATTCGTTTCACAAATTAATAAAATTTGTATATGTATTTCAGAAACTCTACCTCATTCTGGACACAAATGTTCTCATCCAGCATCTGAAGTTCATAGGAGCTATCAAAGACGTCTGCCTACAAAGTGTGTTACTAGTCCTATACTTATTGTGCCCCCGATCCTCCGTTCATAGATGCTATCAAAGACGTCTGCCTACAAAGTGTGTTACTAGTCCTATACTTATTGTGCCCCTGACTCTCCGAGGAGGAGGATTTGGGAATTGTGGGGTTATATAGTGGAGACCTCCGTCCGTCCTTCCGTCTAGCCGTCCTTCTGCCCATCTGTCCATAACAAACATTTCACATCACAGCTCAAGTCACATAATATAGGTTTGTTTGCACTTTTTTCCAGAGTTAAGGCCCTTTGTTGGACTTAGTGTAAAACTTTAATATTTATTTCCTTGTCCATTTGGCATTGTGATCACACATGTTGGGGGTAAAGGATATCCACATACTACGGGTTTCGTCTATTAATTTTTACCAGAGTTACAGCCCTTGTTTGACTTGGAAATTTGTGATTCGGGGGTATATAGTGGAGATCTTTGTCTGTTCTTCAGCATGCAGGTTTTGTCACACTTTTTTCCAGAGTTATGGTCCTTTGCCAGAGTTATGACTCGGGGGGGGGGGGGGGGGGGGGGGGGGGGGGGGGGGAGTCAGGTTTGTCTGCACTTTTTTCCAGAGTTATGGCCCTTTGCCAGAGTTATGACTCGGGGTTAAACTGAGAGAAATGCCCTACTGTTACATCATTTTATCTCTAAATATAGCCAATATTGAGTGAACAGTCGGGGTCATTGGCCATACTTGGCATTGCCCTTGTTAATAGTAACAAGACATCTGCTTACAAAGTGTGTTCCTGGTCCTTTACAAGATGTCGGCCTACAAATTGTGTTCCTAGTTATATACTTACTAATAATAACAAGCAGGGGGTTTCACAAGGCATTTTTCTGAGTTAATTAAATATGCTCTATCCAGCAAGCCTTGAAATAGTGTGTCTATCATTTGCAGAATGAGGTTCCCAAAGGGTGAATTTAGTGATGCTACCCCGCATAGCGGGCTAGCATCACCAAATTCACCCCCTGGGAACCTCATTCTGCTGAGGTGTAAGCAGAATGAGGTCCCCAGAGGGTGAATTTAGTGATGCTACTCCGCATAGCGGGCTAGCATCACCAAATTCACCCCCTGGGAACCTCATTCTGCTGAGGTGTAAGCAGAATGAGGTCCCCAGAGGGTGAATTTAGTGATGCTACTCCGCATAGCGGGCTAGCATCACCAAATTCACCCTCTGGGGACCTCATTCTGCAAATGACAGACACGCTATTTCAAGGCTTGCTATCCAACCCTGGATATAGTATGTCTGACATTTGCAGAATCAGGTCCCCAGAGGGTGAGTTTGGTGATGCTAGCCCACTCTGCAGGATAGCATTACTAAATACGCCCTCTGGGGATGTAGTTGGAAATTCCAGGGTGGAGATCCCCTCCAGAAACCTTCTAGCTATGTCCCTTGTTTCACACAATTTAAACTCTTTTTCACTTAGAGGAAAACTATTAAGTCGGCCAGCCAAAATCAAATATTAGGCTTGTACGTGTTTTAGCGTATAAGTTTTTTTCTAAGCGGTTTCTGGTTGTATAACCATCCCAGATCAATATGCAATCGACTGGACTTCTGTCAGCCTTGAGGAAAATCGACGTTTCTGGTATCTGAAACCGTTTTCAGTCCGAAACCGGAGTTTGTAGTATGTTTTCAACAGCAAACTAGGGATTTAAGAGAAAAACGTGTTTTTCGATATTATTTTTAGGTCATTTTTTTCTGGGCTAATAAAATTTTTTCCTCAAGGCTGACAGAAGTCCAGCCGATTGATTATTGTTGTGGGGTGTCTCGACTAACAGAAACCACAGAGAAAAAACTTTATACGCTAAAACACGCAGGTCTGCCTCGGCTGCCGGACTAGTCTGCTAACCTGGGGAATATAGCATTCTTATAACATCGCCAGAAAATTCAAAGAAATTGACGATACCACTCCATATAAAACATCGTCTGAACTACTCTCAATTGTAAAAATTTACATCTGGATTCGGGACGCAACTATCGGTGATGAACAAACACAAATTTAATTTAATTAACCCTTTGAGTGCCAGGTCCGATTTTTGTATCAACCCATATACCCTGTGCCAATGCATTCTCTTATATATGGGAGTCGACCATAGGTCGCCTCGCATATATAAGAGAATGCATTGGCCTAACAATTTTTTGTTTTTACAATTTATTACAATTTTAATATATTTTATTATATTCTTTAACAGACTTATTGTGTAGGTTTATGGCCGATAATATCGGCCCCTGGCACTCAAAGGGTTAATATATCAGTATGACGATGTGTGTGTTGTCAATGGATTATATTGGTAAAAATAACTACTTTGAGCAAGATTATATTTCTATTTGATCACCCTACCTGAGTGTTTCACATAACTTTAAATTACAGCAGATGAAATCACATGTCGCCTCATAGGAAGTTTATGTGAGAGTCTGGAATTTTAAATTGAGTTATTTTCAAGAGCTCTGTTGTATTCTTTGTTGTGTTATGTTTCTAACACAGAATCACTTATAAGCCTGGCACAGGGTCTTTAATGTTGCGCCAGTGCAGCTACCATCACGAAAGGGTAAATGTGAAGATAAAGAAGTGACCGCAATTTGGAATAGGAAGGACGGTGAAGTTGAAAGTGGATTTCAATTTCAATGCCCTTTGCACATACATGTAAAGTAATGCCCTAACTAATCGACCCCTTAACCACAGCAGAATTATGGGTAATTTTTCAGGATTTAGTTGGAAATATGACTTGTTTCCATTCATCGGAAAGCTCTCAGTGATAGCTTTCCGATGAATGGCAACAAGCCATATTTCCGACTAAATCCTGAAAAATTACCCATAATTCTGCTGTGGTTAAGGGGTCGATTATTTAGGGCATTTCTGTATATCGCTCTTTGGTGGCTTTCTGTGGACCGGAAATTTACATGACATTAGAGACATGTTATAGTGATAAGTGAGACTAGTATATCGAACTCCATGCAGGGTTTACCTCCCTTGATGATTCGGTAAGACCGCTGCTACCGGCGACATTTTACCCACATTTGGTGGACTTCCGCGATATTAAGATAAATACTAAGCGAGCAGATCAAAATGCTGCCCTTGTTAAGCACACAAAATATCAAACAAAATTTGTGTTGTTGCATACCTTAAGTTTGGAAAGTCCTACTAGAACCTGAGAACTATATTGCAAAAGGGTGTGATATGGTTCTCTCATTATTTTATCAACACAAAAGTCTGAACGCACATGGACGACAATCTCCTATAACATGCATGGCAAGTCAAACACCAGAGTTCTAATTTGCTGCAATTTTGATGAGTTGCTTGCGAAAATCGTCAACAAACCTACCCCACTGATACTCCATTCTGCTATTAATGTGATCAGGGGATTCAAACATTAAAGACATATTATGGACTTGTTCGGGTGCGTAAAATTGATAAGTTAGTACTCAGGCGCTATGCCAATCTGGAGAATGTAGCATTCTACAAACATCGACAAAAATTTCAAAGAAATCAACCATATCACTCCATAGAAAACATCGTCTGAACTAAGCCAAATTGTAAACATTTACACAAATGATTTCGCCATCGAGAGTAATTAATATATAAGAATGACGTTGTATTGTTAATTTGGATTAATATTCGTAACAAATAACTAATCTGAGCAAGATTATTCACATTATTCATTTTCAACTTTTCACATCACTTTAAGTGGGCCGTTAGGCATTCTATACTAGTCTCACTAATCACTCACAATTTTTCTTACGTTCTTTAATAATTTTTTATAATTATTTCTTTCATTCTATAACAATTTCATCATATTTCTTAAATTCTTTAACAATTTTATCATTTTTTATCATTTTTACTTAAATTCTTTATCATTTATAATAATTTTTTCTTACATTCTTTAACAATTTTGAACATTTTTTATCATTTTTTCTTACATTTAACAATTTTTTATAATTATTTCTTACATTAATTTTTTAACAATTATAAAAAATAATATAAAATTTGTTAGGTAAATGCATTATCTTATATATGCGAGGCGGCCTATGGTCAACTCGCATATAGAAGAGAATGCATTGGCACAGGGTATTCGCAAAAATTTAGGAAGCTCCAGTCATGGAAAGGTTAATGGCATTATATACTAGCAATCTCTACCAGAGCGCACCAGTCATACTTCCTTTCTGGGAGCGCACCAGTCATACTTCCTTTCTGGGAGCGCACCAGTCATACTTCCTTTCTGGGAGCGCACCAGTCATACTTCCTTTCTGAGAGCGCACCAGTCATACTTCCTTTCTGACCGGCGTGGTAGTAGTCTGTGGTTTCTATATTTAGCGTGGGATTTTCCAGCCAAAAAGGCGAAAACCGATTGCCCCAAAGTCAAATTTCATATGTGCTTTGAGAACAATTCCTGCATTAACTTAATGACAGAATATAGAATCAGAGCAGTAGTTTTGTAGATTTTTGTGTTGATAAAATAATCACACCATTTCGCAATATAGTTCTTTGCTTCTAGTGGTACTTTTCAAACTTAGTGTTGGAAATTACAGAATAATTTTTTTTCAATATTTTGTGTGCCTAACAAGGGCAGCATGTTGCTCTGCTCGCTTAGTATATACATGTATCTTAATACTGCGGAAGTCCACCAAAAGTGGGTAAAATGTCGCCGGTAGCAGCGGTCTTACCGAGTCATCAAGGGAGGTAAACCCTGCATGGAGTCTGATATCTATTTGAAAGAAGAAGTTGCAAAACATTGTATAATCAACTTATCCGGTTGAATAAACTGAACGCACTGTTTTTGTCGATGTACTTGACATGTGTTCTGAGTGGTTCTGTGCTTAATTTTGAATTAGACTGTACTGCCTGTCTATTATTCACTCTTAATTAAAAAAAAATTAATTTAGATTGAATTCCTTGCTCAATTTAAGCAAAAAATAAATAAATAAAAAATAAACCAAATTTAATATAAAAATATTTTTGTTTGTTAAATAATTAAATAGATTTTTTTTTTTATTGAACTCCTTGCTCAATTTAAACAAAAAAAATTAACATCTAAGTTTCTTTGTAGAGAGCCAAGTTTCATGTTCCAATCTGACATTATTATCAGGAGAGGAGAAATAGAACATAATTTTTTCAGACAAACCATTTTAATTACAATGTATCTATTACAGACATTTGGCAACCAACACTAGTCATTCCATGGGTTGTTATGCAAGAGCTCGACACAATCAAAGACAACAAAAAGGTGGAGCTAAAAATTGTAAGTTGATTTAAGTTAAAATTTCTATTATTTGTAAGGGTCCTAAGGGATTATCTAACTACACATCTTGATGATAATCACTATAATACTCATTATCATGCTGACCTGGGAGATGAGGGAATATTATGTTCATCGTGATTGACGACAACCCCATATGATACCCCCCAGGGGGATATGGATTGATATGGTGTCAATAGACACATCTTGTTTTTTCTTGGAAATGTGCCGCCTCGGACATAATATACATTGCATTTTGGCAAAAAGAATTTTATATCGGTCAGAAATAATTTTCTACGACTTTAAAAATGTAATACCATCTACTACTTACTACCTGCATTTGATATATTTGACAAATTTTAAAGACGCATAAATTAACTATCAAACTCAATTTGTTACCAAACTTCAGGTGATGAGTGCATTGACGTTCTTTGTCCATGGCACCGCACTGTGACATTACATAATTTACTAGCCATAGGCGGCACATTTAGCTCACTAGAATATAATAAACTTCGTACCGGTAATTAAATTTCTCAGAAGGAAAGCATGATAAAAGTATTACAGGACTCTTAGTTGCTGGCTACGGTGTCATGTGAGGCTCATGCCTTGACCTATACTAATCTCACTTCACCTCACATGACACCGTATCCGGCAACTAATCGCCCTGTAACTTATAATCATGGGTAAGTAACACGACTCACTTCCATACAAATTATGCTCCTAGTGTAATCATTTGTGTGTACTAGTATCCATTGTTCGAGGTCTTTGTGTGAGTATGTTATAGCACAGAGCCAAGCTTCGATTGAGTTTTATGGGTTAACCAATACAGGTTAGCGGGTGCCTGACAAGGTAACACATCTGCCCGGGTCAACGATAATCACACCTAGCCCTCCGGAATGACACTTAACACTAAGTCAGAATGGAGCACTGGCTGATGGACTTTACGGCCTTTCCATTTGTCAACATAAGTATTGTGAAAGAAATAATGGCTAACAACCTATCCTGAGGATAGGACTTAACAAAAGCCCCCAAGCTTGTTGCCCAATCCTCTTTTGAACACTTTAAGATTATATGTTATGTATTTATTGTTTGTAATTATGTTCTGTTTAGTTCAAATAAAATATTGTTTAAACCAACCTATCCGTCATATAATTTCCCCACATAATGAAGGTGGTACATAAATGTATGGATGTCAAAAGAAAGAAAAGGGAGGTTGTCTCCTTAGCATATTAAATAAGATTCAAGGCTAAATATGGTGATGACCAAGGTCCCAATTTCTCGCAGACAAATTGCTCCTCGTTCTGATGACATGAATTTGAGGAGCGGTTTATTGGAATTTTGAAAATAGATTTCATTTTATGCCAAAAGTATAATTTATACATTTTTAGCTCAACTTTACTTAGTAAAGTTTGAGCTATTGCCATGGCTTTGTCGTCCGTCGTCCATGTATGCCTGTGTGTGTGTGTGTGCGTGATTCATCAACAATTTCCCTTAGCACGGGCTACAGGTTGTACCTTTGGTCGGATAATTATGAAATTTGTCGTGGCTGTTGACATTGACATGTAGATGGGAACAAGTCATTTTGGGGTCATTTGGCAAAAAAACATGGCCGCACCCATCTTGGATTACAAAATTTAATCCATTAGCACGGGCTACAGGTTATACTGTTCGTCTGATCATCATCAAATTTGTCATGGATGTTAATATTGACATGTAGATTGGAACGAGACATTTTGGGGTCGTTCGGCCAAAAAACATGACCGCCAGCAGCCATCTTGGATTTTACTCTTTGCATGACTAAATCCTTTGGCACGGGCTACAGGTCGTATCTTTGGTCCGATCTTCATGAAATTTGTTATGGATGTTAACAATGACATGTAGATGGGAACGAGTCATTTTGGGGTCATCCGGCCAAAAAACATAGCCGCCAGCAGCCATCTTGGATTTTACTCTTTGTATGACTAAATCCTTTGGCACGGGCTACAGGTCCTACCTTTGGTCGGATCATCATGAAATTTGTCATGTAGATGGGAACGAGTAATTTTGGGGCATTCGGCAAAAAAACATGGCCACCAGTGGCCACCTTGGATTTCAAAATTCAATTCATTAGCACGGGCTACAGGTCGTACTCTTCGTCTGATCATCATGAAATTTGTCATGGATGTTAATATTGACAGGTAGATGGGAACGAGTAATTTTGGGGTCGTTCGGCCAAAATACATGTCCGCCAGCAACCATCTTGGATTTTACTCTTTGCATGACTAAATCCTTTGGCACGGGCTACAAGTCATATCATTGGTCCGATCACTTTTTGGGGTCATTCGGCAAAAAAACATGGTTGCCAGTGGCCATCTTGGATTTTACTCTTTGCATAACTAGGCCTTTCAACTTTCCACATTCCTAATCACTCCATTGACTGTAACACATGAAATTATTCCCTTTCCAAGTTGAGCTACAGTGTCATTGACACTTTCATTGGAAATTACTCCCAATGAGTTACAAAGATGCCAAAATGTTTTGATAAGATCATCATCAGTTGCAGATTGCTGACTATATGCCATGCTAAGTGCATGTCACGTAACGTTTCAACTCATTACAGATTGCTGACTATATGCCATGCTAAGCTCATGCCACATAACGTTTTGACTCGTTACCTGTTATAGCACAGAGCCACGGCTGGATATAGAGTGCAGAATGAGGTCCCCAGAGGCTGAATTTAATGACGCTATCCTGGATGGCGGTCTAACATCGCTAAATTCACCCTCTGGGGACCTCATTCTGCTTAGGCCTAAACTTCTATGGGAGACCTAGGATCAGATTGAAGTTCCTCCAGTTTCAGTTGGTGATCTTCACCCATTAGTCACCTCAATAATGCATTTTATCTTCTGCAAAAAGGGGATATAGAAACATTTTTATCATGTTTTTCATTTTTTCTTACATTCTTTAACAATTAAAAAAAATAATATAAAATTTGGTAGGCCAATTTATTCTCTTATATAAATGCACAGAGTTTTCGCAAAATTTCAGGAAGCTCCAGTCATAGAAGGGTTAAGTTTAGTGTAAGTTACAGAGCGACTGTAAAAAACGGTAACTATCTGCCCAAGCCTGCAAATAGCGTGTCTGTCATTTGCAGAATGAGGTCCCCAGAGTGTGAATTTAGTGATGCTATCCCGCACAGCGGGTTAGCATCACCAAATTCACCCTCTGGAGACCTCATTCCGCTTAGGCCTCATCTTCTGGGAAGTATCTATAGTATCAAATTAACATTGTTTTTAGTTACATTTCCCTTCTAGGAAGTTTCTAATTTGCAGAAGATAAAATACATAATCGAGGTGCCCAATGGGTGAACATCACCAACTTCAACTGGGGAACTTCAATCTTATCCTAGGTCTGCCATATCAGTTGACGGCCTAGGCAGAATGAGGTCCCCAGAGGGTGAATTTAGTGATGCTAGCCCGCTATGCGGGATAGTGTCACTAAATTCACACTCTGGGGACCTCATTCTGCAAATGACAGACACGCTATTTGCAGGCTTGTATCTGCCTCATCCCCTCTTTTGATTAAGGGGAGCCAAATATCACAGTGTTTTCATACCGAGTCATGTTTTATATGCGGAAGTAGTAGCCCAGTGGTTAGAGTGTCGGACTTGTAATAGTGTTAATCCACCGACGTGAGTTCGTGCCTCGCCGGTGGACTATCTTCTCCACAACAGTGGCATGGTCAGATTAAGCGGTGTGTGTGTGCTATATATAGCCACACAATGTTTCAAATCTCACGCCAGGTTGTGACCCTTGGGCAAGGTCACTTGTACTGTGCTCGCTTCGGCGTACCTAGATGAGAAATAGGGACCTGGTTGTTGGGTAAGTGTAAGCATGCAGAAGACTTGGCATTACTCAACAGCTGGGGTAACAATGTGAAGCGCTTAGGGCCCTTGCTGGGATACGTGCTATATAAGCTCCATCATTAATATATTATTATTATTATGTTTGCAAATTGTTTCATTTAACAATCAGACTTTTATTAAGCTTAAATGAATGGCTTCTTCATTAAAAACTTTTAGTCAAGAAATATCCAAAGCAGAGCTCAAGATGCTGTGAAGTTCCTACATTCGGCTCTGAGAGATAGACTGCCACAGATAATCGGCCAGACGCCGCAGGAAGCCAGCATCATGTACGAGAACCTCGAGGTGGAGACGAGCGATGATAGGATTCTACAGTGCTGTCTCCAATACAAACATTCCAGTTAGTATTCATAAACATTCCAGTTAGTATTCATAAACATTCCAGTTAGTATTCATAAACATTCCAGTTAGTATTCATAAACATTCCAGTTAGTATTCATAAACTTTCCGGTTAGTATTCATAAACATTCCGGTTAGTAATCATAAACATTCCAGTTACAGGGCTGGCGATCTAGAAAATCCAGGAGGGCTATTAATAGCCCTCCTAGATATGCCTAGGAGGGCTATAGCCCTCCTCAACTTTTAAAATTATGATTTATTTTATCTGTGTTACTACTGCCGTTAGTTTGTCTATTTTTGATGTTGTATAACTCCATTTAAATTAATTTTCTTCATGTGGAAACAAAGTGTCCACAGAGTTGTGAATGTCAAAATCCCCCACAGTAATTATGGTATGGTGAATATTTAACTATGTTTTATATGTTGTGATAATCTATATGTACAAGAAACAAAATGTAAGAGTATTTGTACTCAACAATTTGTCAGTCGGTGTCCAACCCATGCAACGGAATTGGGTGAGTTTGTCCACATTAAAAGCATTCTCCATGAAAGTGTAATTTTACGTAAAATACACAATCAAGAACAATATTAAATCCAGTATATTTGCACTTGAATATTGACTGTTTTTTCTCTCAAAGTAATCCATATTCCATTGTCGATCGCAGACTGCTGCTTGCAGCGGTCAAGTCGCTATCTATAGATTTACTGGGTGTTTGCAATTGGGGACATAGAAAATAGTTTCTGAACTTTAATAATTGAATAACAGTGTAAACTAGAATACGTGGATACATTTAGCTAATTATATTAAAATATTGTCAATCGAAGCGATAAAAGACGGCTGCAAGCTAAATACAATTTTCACTGATAGGAACCGGAAACGGAACGAAAGGTTGAACTTAATTGGGACTGTGACATTTGGTTCTCACTATCCACAAACATGTGTCATTTTATCCAGTGAAATATATTGTAAGCTCAATCTTATGAAGAGAAATTATTTATTTTGGTTATAAAATGTGTGAGAATCGATCAAAAGATCAGATTTACGAAACAGTTCGTTCCGGAATTTACTGATTCCGCTATAATTCCCATTTGACATTACCGTCAAGTCACGCATGCGCACAGTCCCCACACTGTACAATATAATTACGATTTCGATGCAGTATTTTACTCATTAAACACAATAAAATAACTAAATAATAAATGTCCTATCGTAGACGAGGCGGGCTATAAAAAGCCTGCCTTGGAAAATTCTAGGCGGGCTGTAGGCGGGCAGCCCGCCAGCCCGCCTTGAGATTTCCAGGCCTGCAGTTAGTATTCATAAACATTCCAGTTAGTATTCATAAACATTCCAGTTAGTATTCATAAACATTCCAGTTAGTATTCATAAACATTCCAGTTAGTATTCATAAACATTCCAGTTAGTATTCATAAACATTCCAGTTAGTATTCATAAACATTCCAGTTAGTATTCATAAACATTCCAGTTAGTATTCATAAACATTCCGGTTAGTATTCATGAACATTCCAGTTAGTATTCTTAAACATTCCAGTTAGTATTCATAAACATTCCAGTTAGTATTCATGAACATTCCAGTTAGTATTAATAAACATTCCAGTTAGTATTCATAAACATTCCAGTTAGTATTCATGAACATTCCGGTTAGTATTCTTAAACATTCCAGTTAGTATTCATAAACATTCCAGTTAGTAATCATAAACATTCCGGTTAGTATTCATAAACATTGTAGTTAGTATTCATAAACATTCCAGTTAGTATTCATAAACATTCCAGTTAGTATTCATAAACATTCCAGTTAGTATTCATAAACAGTCCAGTTAGTATTCATCCAGTGGACATTGCCACCTCCCCACTCCTTCGATTTTGAGGCGCACGATTGCTCTTGCACATCATCATACGCCTGGTAATTGAAAAGTAATGCGCAAAAAGTTGCATGCCCCATGATTTTTGTTTAGTTGACTCAATAATGCAGCACAGTCAGTGCTGGGTTAACATTGTTTGTACGAGAATAGTCATAACATCAAAGGTTATACAACGACAGTCAGGGCTGTGTTAACATTGTTTGTACGAGAATAGTCATAACATCAAATGTTATACAACGAAGTATTTGATAACCCGTCACTGTCTACTGTTTAACTCATTACCACTCTGACCGCAGCTGAGTACAACCCCCAAGTTACTTTGACGTTGTGATGTTAAAAACTCAGTGCACCTTGACACGGCGACGTAATTTACATCCCATTTCCTCAGAGATTTTGATGTTTTAGTCGGCTTTAGCATGTTTTTACCTTAGTTCTGTGATCTCTGTCATTCTAATTTCTAAATTCTAGAAATTGCCTTTCATGGTTTCGGTTAAATGTTAAAATGTTGCAACAGATATCAAAAGTAATCATCGTTTTTATTATTTTTTAACAAATATACTTTCGAGCAAGGTAAGGCGTGAATGGAATAAAATATTCTAATTGGATAGAATATACTTCAACCGCATACTTCATGTAAAATCAAAACAATCATGACGATTAATGGAGAAAGCCAAAAAAAATTGGTTTTTATTTTTATTAAATAAAAAGGTGTCAAAAGATGCTTCTGAGGAAATGACGTAAGGTGACAAAAGGTGCCTCAGAGGAAATGACGTAAGGTGACAAAATGTGCTTAGAACTGAGGAAATGTTGTAAGGTGTCAAAATGCGCTTCTGAGTGGTAATGAGTTAAAATATGTGTGTCACGAGACAAAGCGAATAAAGCAAGCAAAGAGAGAACACTTTCAAAACAATCATTGACATCATCACTCACTACAAGTAAGTACGTGTGAGAGATTCTTACTCTGAGTAACAATGAAACAGACACCATCTGAAAGCTTTCCGATGAATGGCAGCAAGCCATATTTTCGACTAAATCCTGAAAAATTACCCATAATTCTGCTGTGGTTAAGGAGTCGATTATTAGGCCATTACTTTACTAAAGTGTTGATCAGCAGATTTGACTAAACTCAGTTTTAAGTAATTTAAGCGAAGTAATTTGGTTGGAGGTTGCGGCATCATGTTTGAATAATATGTTAATTATTTTCCTTCCAGATCCGAGTGCTGTGGTGGTTATGATGACCAATGATATTAATTTGATGAATAAGGGGCTCATTATGAAGATTTACTCTTATGGATATAAGGTATTATTCTTATGGATATAAGGTATTATTCTTATGGATATAAGGTATTATTCTTATGGATATAAGGTATTATTCAGGTCTTCCACTGCGCTGGAGAAGCCATGGCCATGAGCCATTTTATATTATACTAGCATGTTAGCCCGCCACTGGCGGCATTCGTCTCATGGCTTTGTTTCAGAAACATGACATTTTTTTAATTTAACCAAATTTCAAGTCGATAGCTCCACCCGTTTCCGACATCTGGTCTGCGCATGCGCGAAGCTTGCGTCGCACGGGCTCGGCAACCCGATAAAATTCGTACCCGGGGCAAGATACATTTACATACCAAATTTCAAGTCGATAGCACCACCGGTTTCCGAGATCTCGTCTGCGCATGCGCGAAGCTGGCGTCGCACGGACTCGGCCACCCGATAAAATTTGTATCCGGGGCAATTCACATTCACATAGCAAATTTCAAGTCGATAGCTCCACCCGTTTGCGAGATAACGCATTCTATGTTTTTCAATGAGTTAATTCATGGTACCCGTCCTCCCCGTCCTAAACTTCAGAGCGGACAGTCAATTAATCCCGTCGTGAAATCCCTCTGCATAATATTTCGAGCTCTTAGATCAATTCTGCCTTTTTAGTTGCATTTCGTCCGCATCCGTATTTCGGACGCATGGGGTCAGTCGTTTAGCCACGTCCATTGGAATCCGCATCGGACGCATGGGGTATCGTTTAGCCACGTCCATTGCAATAAAGAGCGTTAATTGTTAAAACCTCCGTATAAGGTATAGATAAAGAGCGTTATTGCCTTAACCACCGCCGTGCCTTTGCGGTGATTTGGGAGTGGATAAAGGGTGCTCAGAGCTTCTCGAAAACACGACTACGGCGGTGTCGGTGGGATTTTACACTTACATACGAAATTTGATCTCAATCTGTACACGTGTTTTGGATTCTATGAAGTACACACACACACACATATATACGAAGTCTCAAAATATATAGTACTAGCCGATGAGCCCGACGTTGTCCGGGCTATTCAAAAACCAAATTTCAAGTCGATAGCTATTCAAAAACCAAATTTCAAGTCGATAGCTCCACCCGTTTCCGAGATCTGGTCTGAGCATGCGCGAGGCTGGCGTCGCACGGGCTCTGTGACCCGATAAAATTCGTATCCGGGGCAAGATACATTCACATACCAAATTTCAAGTCGATAGCTCCACCCGTTTCCGAGATCTGGTCTGCGCATGCGCGAAGCTGGCGTCGCACGGGCTCGGCGACCCAATAAAAATCGTATCCGGGGCAAGATACATTGACATAGCAAATTTCAAGTCGATAGCTCTACCCGTTTTCGAGATCTCGTCTGCGCATGCGCTGCACGGGCGTCGCACGGGGTCGCCAATACGACAACGACCGTGTCCGTGGGATTTTACTCCTAGATAGGAAGTTTGGTCTCGATCGGTGGAGAATCGTAGATTTGTATAAATGACAAACAGACAAACAGGTAGATTGTATCAAAATATATCAGAGAGATATGTAAATTAGATAGATTGTATCAAAATATATAGGAGAGATATGTAAATTATCTACACACCATTACTGGTGTTTGTCAAAGTTAAGTGGGGTATATCAATACTCATTCACGTTCATATCATTGAGGTCCGGAGGATGTGGGTTATCTCTCGAATACAGATTGTATCAAAATATATAGGAGAGAAGATAGCAGGTTAGCCCGCCACTGGCGTGCTTGGTCAGAAACATGACATTTTTTAAATACATTTTTTTACGATTGATTCGTTAATTGAACTGAATGGTCAGAATACAGAATTGAAAACGTGAGGAGACAATCAATGAGTTAATTCTGCCTTTATATCAAGAGAAATTATGGTCTCACGGACTCTCACCATGGACCAATAACAATTCAAGTACAAAAGTTAATTAAATTGTAAATTGTTTTCGTCCCATGGCTTTGTTTCAGAAACATGACATTTTTGTAATTATTTTGTTTTTATTTATTTTTGTTTTTTATTTTTTAATATGAATTTAATGTTTTTAAAATATAATTTTTTGTTTCTGGCGGAAAAATTTACCCGTAGAAATCCCCCCTTCGTAGGAACGACAGACAACGCATTCTTTGTTTCGTGAAATCTCTCTACGATAACATTGCATTGAATTTAAAACAAACGCTTCCCGTCGGGAAATCTGTCTGCATAATATTTCGAGTCTGCCGTACCCGTCGTACTGTCGTGAAATCTCGACTGCATAATATATAACATTGCATTGAATCTGTTGTTGGCATTCAGGGCTTCGGGCCGTTGTTGTTTGCATCACGGCTCCCCGAAAACTCTCACATTGCCGAAAACGTGTATTTAGTAATATCGTTGTTGTTGATATTTACGGCTTGGGGGCTATTTTCTCGCCAACAATGTCGTTGGCGTTCACGGTTTGGGGCAGTGTGTATAGCTGCGTGAGTTAGCAGGAATCGAGGGGTGTAAGTTTAGAGCTTGTTTATATGAATGTTTCGGAAATAGACTAAGATTTTCAGCCGTAACAAAAAATGTATACATCAGAAAATGTAAATTCCATCGGCTTTCATGTATAGTAAAGATGTCTTATAAGCCGACATTGCCGTGGGGATGCCCGTTCCTACACGCGTTTTCGATTCTATGAAGTACCCACATATATACACACATACACACATATATCCGATCGGTCGAGGTGTTGGTATCTGATGCAAAAGACGAAATTGTGAGTGTTGGTCAATAGTCCCCGCCGTGAACCTCATCGTCGCAAAGAGCGGACAGTCAATTAACCCCGTTGTGAACCTCAATCACCAACACGACGTAAACATGTGTTACGTTCTAAAAATAGGAAAGCACTTAAGTTTGAGCTCAATCGGCATTCCCTGGAATTTCCCGTAGATTGGCAGATTAATATAATTCCAGTAGCTTCATAACGGTATATCTGGGGAGAAATCTGATGCTATATTCGTGATTATCTCGGATGATTTCGGTATATAACTATATACTGTAAAAATAAAGCGAGCCATCCGTGCTCGCAGGGTTGGTCAGAAACAAATGTTTTTTAAATTTAATGTGTGTTCCGTATATCTCTCTGCAGATGCAAATAACGTTGAATGGCAAACAGACGCTCTTTATAGCGATGCGTAAAAAACAAACGCTCATTAAATAATCACTTGATTAACCCCCGCCGTGCCTTTGCGGTGATTTGGGAATGGATAAAGGGTGCTCAGGGCTTCTCGTAAACCCGACTACGGCGGTGTCGGTGGGATTTTACACTTACATACGAAATTTGATCGCAATCTGTACACGCGTTTTGGATTCTATGAAGTACACACACACATATATACACACATATATACGATGTCTCAAAATATATAGTATAGACTAGCAGGGTAGCCCGCCACCGGCGGCGTGTCCGAAACATGACATTTTTTGTTTTTCAATGAGTTAATTGTGACATTTGTTTATATATTTTTTTATTTTTAGCTCCACGCGTTTCAATAAGAAAAAATTGTACCCGGTAGCTCCACCCGTTTCCGAGATCTGGTCTGCGCATGCGCGAAGCTGGCGTCGCACGGGCTCGGCGACCCGATCAAATTTGTACCCGGCCCAAGATACATTCACATAGCAAATTTCAAGTCGATAGCTCCACCCGTTTCCGTGATCTCGTCTGCGCATGCGCTGCACGGGCGTCGCATGAGCTCGGCGACCCGATAAAATTTGTACCCGGTGCAAGATACATTCACATAGCAAATTTCAGGTCGATAGCTCCACCCGTTTCCGAGATCTGCCTTTCTGCATAATATTTCGAGCGATAACATTGAATTGAAATGTCAGACTCCCATCGTGAACCTCAACACGCAGTAAACACGTGTTTCGAGCGATAACATTGCATTGAAATGACTCCCATCGTGAACCTCAAGACGACGTAAAACACGTGTTGCGTTCTAGGAAATGCACTCAATGCAGATGCTAATAACGTTGACTTCGTATATATATATATAATGACGTTATTAACCCCGGCCGTGCCGTTTGAGCTGATTTTTATGACTGGGAGTGGAGTACGGGTGCTCGGAGCTTCTGGAAAACGCGTGGACGACATCGTACGTGGTATTTTACCTTTAGATAGGAAGTTTGAGCTCAATCTGTCCAGCCGTTCCCGTCCTAATGTACTATTTCGAGCGATAACAATTGTCAGACTCCCATCGTGAACCTCAACACGAAGTAAACACGTGTTTCGAGCGATAACATTGCATTGAAGTCAGACTCCCATCGTGGACCCCCAAGACGACGTAAACACGTGTTTGTTCCGGTATAACTTTGGAGACTCTGACTTCATATATATATATAATGACGTTATTAACCCCGGCCGTGCCGTTTGAGCTGATTTCGATGACTGGGAGTGGATAAAGGGTGCTCAGAGCTTCTCGAAAACACGATTACGGCGGTGTCGGTGGGATTTTACACTTACATACGAAATTTTATCTCAATCTGTATACGCGTTTTGGATTCTATGAAGTACACACACACACACATATATACGAAGTCTCAAAATATATAGTATAGACTAGCTGGTTAGCCCGCCACTGGCGGCATTCGTCCCATGGTTTTGTTTCAGAAACATGACATTTTTGTAATTATTTTGTTTTATTTATTTTTGTTTTTTATTTTTGAATATGAATTTAATGTTTTTTAAATTTAATATATTTTGTTTCTGAATTGTTTTTTTATTGTTAATATTTTTTAATTTTAAATTGTTTTAATTAAATTGTAAATTGTTTTAATTTAATTTTGTTGTTTCTGGCGGAAAAATTTACCCGTAGAAATCCCCCCTTCCTAGGAACGACAGACAACGCATTCTTTGTTTCGTGAAATCTCTCTACGATAACATTGCATTGAATTTAAAACAAACGCTTCCCGTCGGGAAATCTGTCTTCGGGTCATTGTTGTTGGCATCACGGCTCCCCGAAAACTCTCACATTGCCGAAAACGTGTATTTAGTAATATCGTTGTTGTTGATATTTACGGCTTGGGGGCTATTTTCTTATTTAGCAAGTTTGAGCTCAATCGGTTAGAGTCTATAAAGGACACACTCATATATATGACACTTCCCGTGGGTAGCAAGTTTGAGCTCAATCGGCATTCCCTGGAATTTCCCGTAGATTGGCAGATTCCAGTAGCTTTATAACGGTATATCTGGGGAGAAATCTGATGCTATATTCGTGATTATCTGGGATGATTTCGGTATATACCCTCGCAGGGAATAAATTTCGAGCGATAACGTTTGCGTTCCCGTATAACTCTGCAGATGCGAATAACGTTGAATGGGAAACAGACGCTCTTTATAGAGATGCGTCAAAAAACAAACGCTCATTAAATAATCACTTGATTAACCCCCGCCGTGCCTTTGCAGTGATTTGAGATTGGAGAACGGGTGCTCTGAGCTTATCTAAACCGCGACCACGGTCGTGTCGGTGGGATTTGACACTTACATAGGAAGTTTGAGCTCAATCTTTACACGCGTTTTGGATTCTATGAAGTACACACACACACACACATATACGAAGTCTCAAAATATATAGTATAGATAGATATATATATATATATTTATATATTACATACAGTATAAATGTTATGTATTGCCAATGAAAACACCCCTTGCATTACTTAACCTTTCCATGGCTGGAGCTTCCTGGAATTTTGTGAAAACCCTGTGCTAATGCATTCCGATGGGGAGCCTCGCATATATAAATGAATACATTGTCCAAACAATTTTTACCTTGACCTTATAAGCCAATGCATTATCTTATATATGTGAGGTTTCCTATGGGAGACTATCATATTTACTTACAAGGACAAGGTAAATATCGTTAGGCGAATGCTTTCTCTTATATTTAAGAGAATGCCCTAAGAGAATGCATTGGCACAGGGTTTTTGCAGGAAGCTAGTCATGGAATGGTTAATTTACCCTTATGGAGCCCCTCACAGACGTGAGCAGATGACACTCAGCAATACAAGCTGCCACATGTATGGGGCTCCCTGCAGGTTATTAGACAGTGCATTCTCATATGTTGTTGGATATATAGATGTATATTAATCTTCCATGTCACGGGGGGAGAACTGCGACGTGAGGATCGGTGGCATTACGAAAAGAGACGGTGGAAATCCGATAAACGAGACGGTTCGCTTTCGGCGACAAACGAGATTTTCTTCGTGTTTGGGCATTCAAACGGAATTGCCGTGACAAATCAGGTTTCATATCATCATATCGTTATTTTAGTTACTAATATCCATCAAAATCTAGACGCTACAGTGAGTAAAACCAATAGAATCGCCATTTAAAAGTCACGCGACGGTTCGTTTTCCGATAAAAACGAACCGTTGCATTTCTTTTATCGGAAAACGAACCGTCGCGTGACTTTTAAATGGCTATTCTCTTAATATGGGTGGGCATCATTAAATTCACCCACTTGGGGACCTCATTCTGCTTTGGCCTCATCTGCTATGGGAGTCATAGATGGTGAATTAAGTTCTCAGATGGTGAAGATGTTGAGTGCACCCATTTGGTACCTCAATTTTTCATTGTGTCGTCTGCAAATTTGGGGATATAGAGAAACCAAACTAAACAAGAAAAAGAAAAATTCTAAAGAAACTAAAAAATTGGTTAATTTGAAAATAAAGATACTTTCCAGAGGAGATGAGACCTAAGCAGAATGAGGTCCCCAGAAGGTGAATTTAGTTATGCTTATTGGCTCCTGCGAATATTCGAGATTTGAGTCGATGTGAAATCAGGCAAAAGGTTCCATTTGATTCGAAATGATAGTGGAGATTTGATAAATCAGGAGACTCGTGTGACTGTCTAATATATGTAAACAAAAAAGATCTTAAAACGTTAATCTCATTTAACAGAAGGGAGATAATAAATAAATGTATAAATAATTAGGGGAGATAACCACCTATGTATTAATCATTAGGGTGCAAATGTACCCTTTTCTAATCTGATTTCATTCATCCATTCAATTTTCCAGTATAATAAGGTATATATAATCAGCTAAAATATGACCGCATAGGGCCATAATGAATCAGGTTTTCCGCTATACCGGCACATGCTCTGTTAAATGGACCCACTTTTGATGGCCAAAAATATTTATTTTAATCAGAATTTCCTAGTATCGGTAAATTAGCCGACAGACCCGTTTAATCTCTCGCTTTGCACATGAGTCTGCTGATCTGATTCTCGACATCCTCCTATACTCCACAACCCTCATCTATTCTAATGGTTTGGGCAAATACATGTAGACGTAAAGAAAGTTTTTTTCATAACAACTAACAACTTCCGCATTACATTTTGTAAGTCTCATTGCAGGCAAGATTTTGTCAATGTTGATGTGATCTATTGTCTATCCTGATTGGGCACATCAATATAATGTGTCTTGTCTCCATAGTTGTTTATTTCCTGTGATTTTTCATCTATGATAAGTTTTTGCTTGTTGTGGCCAATTGCAATTTCAATAATGTACATATGTGTGCTGAAAATTCTTTTGGTTTTGATTACACGCAATGATTCGATAAGATTAATTTTAGCAGCTTGCCTTGTCCCGATTCTGGACAGTCTATTCATCATGTACTAATAAACGTAAATGAGGAGCCAATATATCGAAATGGGAATGACCAATCTATTCAGGGGATATATAGAAAAATACAGCTTTGACTTTCATCATTCATAAAATAATTTATTTCGGACCGTACATTCTAAGAAAAAATGACTGGAACATTGTAAACTGTGCATTCATTCCTGCATCCTATGCGTTATACGCGCGATAACCCTACATTTGCTGCTTGGGCTATTTCCATATCACTACGTGATATTGGATCGCCCGTTATTCGCGACCACAATTTTTGTTGCTGTTTATACATTTTCAAATAATATGTGATTACTTTCATCTATTATTTCGTTCCTGGTCTCAAATTCTAATGAATTTATTGGTTAGCCAAACCATTGTCGGCCAGTCATATCCAACGGACCCATTATATTTACCTTAGCAGAAACCCTGAAATGAATTGATCATGTACGTTTCTATAAATGCCGGTGACAAAAAAAAATTGCTGAACTTTCATTTATTTGGTTCGATTCGAGGTTCGTTTCGATGTAAAATTATTTCCCCGATTCGATGCAAGTTTCTGTTCGACGAAAAAATTATGATTCACAGGAGCCTAGCTTATCTAAGCGCCTTGATCAATCAGATTTGGACGGGCATCTGTAATGAATGCTATATCTCTTTCACAGGATCTGCTGACTGGTCTGAAAGAAATATCAAAAGAACATGACCTTCGACCTGGTGAGATTCTCAGCTGTCTCTGATTCTGTTTATAAGTTTACCTTGAAGTTGTATATACTCTATTTGCTGGAATGTTTAGAATTCCGATGGAATGTTTAGATTGTCTGATTGTCTGATTACTGGTAGCCACGGAGTGAGTGAACCTTGAAATTTGAACAGCTACGCATTTGATAGTCTGATACATATAGCAGAGAATTAGAACGAATCCTTATTATTGGTGGGAATTCATCTGGAGGGATGTTCATGATATATGAGATAAAACGAGTACAGAAAGAGTCCTATTTATTGGATGGAAATGTTCAGATAATGAAAACTTTTTATTTGAACATTTCTTAACCCTTTCATGATGAGAGCTTCCTGATTTTTTGCGAAAACCCTGTGCCAATGCATTCTCTTATATATGCGAGTTGACCATAATAGTTGAATGCATTGGCCTAACAAATCTTATATTATTTTTTGTAATTGTTAAAACAGGTAAGAACAAAATGATAAATTTGTTTTTAAAGAATATAAGAACAAATTATAAAAATTGATAAAGAATGTAAGAAAAAATGATATAATTTTCAAAGAATGTAAGATAAAATTATTAAATTGTTAAAGAATGTGAGAAAAAATGAATTTTTTTTTGTAGAATGTAACTAAAATAATTACTTTCAAAAAGTGTTCTCACTGTCCTAAAATTCCCTGTTGCCAACACTGTTGCCAGTTGCAGTATTTTTTAGCCACTTATATTTTCTCTTGCCGCTTTTTCCCGACCAATATTTTTTGGTGCCACTTTTGAATTGGGTATTTCCAAAAAACTAAAGTTCCGACTAACAATAATGATGACATAATAAGTCCTGTCACTGAGTCGCGACCATATTGGATCCATCCAGCTCCCGTTCCACGGTTTAAGTGCAAGGTCAATGTTCTGGAGGTGCATTCCATATATGGAGTTTTGAATATTCATGAATTCCATAGATGGAATGCACCTCCAAAACTTTGACCAGTAGCACTTAAACCACGGAATGTTGGCTGGATTAATTCTATTTGGCTTCGACTTGGTTATCTCGCTTATTGGTAGAGTTACATGTGTCGTCTGCTAATTTGGGGATATAAAAAACCTAAACTAAATAGGATAAAGAATCTTTGTGAAGAAATTTAGTCGCATTTAATGCGAGATGTGTGGGCAGTGAGGGAAAATCCTTATATAGCGGTGGTAATGTGAAGAATATCGGAATGTACCAGACTATATTGAAAATATAGCTGTTCACTAATCTGGGATAACTTAGACTGGTGTAGTCAACAAACCTGGATATAGTGTGTCTGATATTTGCAGAATGTGGTCCGTCCCCAGAGGGTGAATTTAGTGACACTATCCTGCACAGCGGGCTAGCATTACTAAATTTGCCCTCTGAGATCCTCATGCTGCTTAGGCCTCAACTGCTATGACCTAGAATCAGATTGAAGTTCCCCAGTTGAAGTTGGTAATGTTCACCCATTAGTCACCTCGATTATGCATTTTATCTTCTGCATATTAGGGGATATAGAAACTGAACAGAAGGGAAAATATAACTAAAAACAATGTTAAATTTAGACTAAAGATACTTCCCAAAAGATGAGGCATAAGCAGAATGAGGTCCTCAGAGGGGTGAATTTGGTAATGCTATCTCGCTGTGCATGGTAGCATCCTAAATTCAACCTCTGGTGACCTCATTCTGCAAATGTGACCCGACATATCAAATCCAGTCGTAAGTCGGGATTTTTTTTACCCTGTGCGAGGTCGCCTCGCATATATAAGAGAATGCATTGGCCTAACAATTTTTTATCATTTTTTATAAATAAATGTTTCTTACAATTTTTAGGACATAAAATAAAAACATCCATTACCCTGCAGGGAGCCCCACACATATATAGAAGCATATAGAAGAGTGTTGTCTGCTCATGTTTGTCTGGGGCTCTGTATGGGTGAAATTATAAAATTGTTAAAGAATACAAGAACAAATTATTAAAATTGTAAAAAATTGTTAGGCCAATGCATTCTCTTATATATGCGAGGCGACCTATGGTCGACTCGCATATATAAGAGAATGCATTGGCACAGGGTAAAAAAATCCCGACTTACGACCGGATTTGATATGGCGGGTCACAAATGTCAGACACTATTTCCAGACTTAGTACTCAATGACATTCTTTCCTATTCTGCAGATAATGCCGTACAAAGATCTTTGGATTTTACCGCAGAGCAGATCGATAATAGTTCTTATCAACGGGAAAAAGTGCCAGAGATGGGAACGAGTCAAAGACCTGTATCTTCAACCGAAGTTACATCATCTCGTGCAAATGATGATGTGAAAGCCACGTTGGTATGTTTCTCTTTAGTGACATCATCTCGTGCAAACGATGATGTGAAAGCCACGTTGGTATGTTTCTTTTTAGTGACATGATCTCGTACAAACGATGATGTGAAGCCACGTTGGTATGTTTCTCTATAGTGACATCATCTCGTACAAACGATGATGTGATAGCCACGTTGGTATGTTTCTCTTTAGTGACATCATCTCGTACAAACGATGATGTGAAAGCCACGTTGGTATGTTTCTCTTTAGTGACATCATCTCGTACAAACGATGATGTGAAAGCCACGTTGGTATGTTTCTCTTTAGTGACATCATCTCGTACAAACGATGATGTGAAAGCCACGTTGGTATGTTTCTCTTTAGTGACATCATCTCGTACAAACGATGATGTGAAAGCCACGTTGGTATGTTTCTCTTTAGTGACATGATCTCGTACAAGTGATGATGTGAAAGCCACGTTGGTATGTTTCTCTTTAGTGACATCATCTCGTACAAACGATGATGTGAAAGCCACGTTGGTATGTTCTTCTTTAGTGACATGATCTCGTACAAGTGATGATGTGAAAGCCACGTTGGTATGTTTCTCTTTAGTGACATCATCTCATACAAACGATGTGAAAGCCACGTTGGTATGTTTCTCTTTAGTGACATCATCTCGTACAAACGATGATGTGAAAGCCACGTTGGTATGTTCTTCTTTAGTGACATGATCTCGTACAAGTGATGATGTGAAAGCCACGTTGGTATGTTTCTCTTTAGTGACATCATCTCGTGCAAACGATGATGTGAAAGCCACGTTGGTATGTTTCTCTTTAGTGACATCATCTCGTACAAACGATGATGTGAAAGCCACGTTGGTATGTTTCTCTTTAGTTACATCATCTCATACAAACGATGATGTGAAAGCCACGTTGGTATGTTTCTTTTTAGTGACATCATCTCATACAAACGATGATGTGAAAGCCACGTAGGTATGTTTCTCTTTAGTGACATCATCTCATACAAACGATGATGTGAAGCCACGTTGGTATGTTTCTCTTTAGTGACATCTCGTGCGAATGATGTGAAAGCCACGTTGGTATGTTTCTCTTTATTGACATCATCTCGTACAAATGATGATGTGAAGCCACGTTGGTATGTTTCTCTTTAGTTACATCATCTCGTACAAACGATGATGTGAAAGCCACGTTGGTATGTTTCTTTTTAGTGACATCATCTCATACAAACGATGATGTGAAAGCCATGTTGGTATGTTTCGCTTTAGTGCCATCATCTCGTACAAACGATGATGTGAAAGCCACGTTGGTATGTTTCTTTTTAGTGACATCATCTCATACAAACGATGATGTGAAAGCCACGTTGGTATGTTTCTCTTTAGTGACATCATCTCGTACAAACGATGATGTGAAAGCCACGTTGGTATGTTTCTCTTTAGTGCCATCATCTCGTGCAAACGATGATGTCAAAGCCACGTTGGTATGTTTCTCTTTAGTGACATCATCTCGTACAAACGATGATGTGAAAGCCACGTTGGTATGTTTCTCTTTAGTGACATCTCGTGCGAATGATGTGAAAGCCACATTGGTATGTTTCTCTTTAGTGACATCATCTCGTACAAATAATGATGTGAAAGCCACGTAGGTATGTTTCTCTTTAGTGACATCATCTCGTACAAACGATGATGTGAAAGCCACGTTGGTATGTTTCTCTTTAGTGACATCTCGTGCGAATGATGTGAAAGCCACATTGGTATGTTTCTTTTTAGTGACATCATCTCATACAAACGATGATGTGAAAGCCACGTTGGTATGTTTCTCTTTAGTGACATCATCTCGTACAAACGATGATGTGAAAGCCATGTTGGTATGATTCGCTTTAGTGCCATCATCTCGTACAAATGATGATGTGAAAGCCACGTTGGTATGTTTCTCTTTAGTGACATCATCTCGTACAAATGATGATGTGAAAGCCACGTTGGTATGTTTCTCTTTAGTGACATCATCTCATACAAACGATTATGTGAAAGCCACGTAGGTATGTTTCTCTTTAGTGACATCATCTCGTAGAAATGATGATGTGAAAGCCACGTTGGTATGTTTCTCTTTAGTTACATCATCTCGTACAAACGATGATGTGAAAGCCACGTTGGTATGTTTCTCTTTAGTTACATCATCTCGTACAAACGATGATGTGAAAGCCACGTTGGTATGTTTCTTTTTAGTGACATCATCTCATACAAACGATGATGTGAAAGCCATGTTGGTATGTTTCTTTTTAGTGACATCATCTCATACAAACGATGATGTGAAAGCCATGTTGGTATGTTTCGCTTTAGTGCCATCATCTCGTACAAACGATGATGTGAAAGCCACGTTGGTATGTTTCTTTTTAGTGACATCATCTCATACAAACGATGATGTGAAAGCCATGTTGGTATGTTTCGCTTTAGTGCCATCATCTCGTACAAACGATGATGTGAAAGCCACGTTGGTATGTTTCTTTTTAGTGACATCATCTCATACAAACGATGATGTGAAAGCCATGTTGGTATGTTTCTTTTTAGTGCCATCATCTCGTACAAACGATGATGTGAAAGCCACGTTGGTATGTTGCTCTTTAGTTACATCATCTCGTACAAACGATGATGTGAAAGCCACGTTGGTATGTTTCTTTTTAGTGACATCATCTCATACAAACGATGATGTGAAAGCCATGTTGGTATGTTTCGCTTTAGTGCCATCATCTCATACAAACGATGATGTGAAAGCCATGTTGGTATGTTTCGCTTTAGTGCCATCATCTCATACAAACGATGATGTGAAAGCCATGTTGGTATGTTTCGCTTTAGTGCCATCATCTCGTACAAACGATGATGTGAAAGCCACGTTGGTATGTTTCTTTTTAGTGACATCATCTCATACAAACGATGATGTGAAAGCCATGTTGGTATGTTTCGCTTTAGTGCCATCATCTCGTACAAACGATGATGTGAAAGCCACGTTGGTATGTTTCTTTTTAGTGACATCATCTCATACAAACGATGATGTGAAAGCCATGTTGGTATGTTTCTTTTTAGTGCCATCATCTCGTACAAACGATGATGTGAAAGCCACGTTGGTATGTTTCTCTTTAGTTACATCATCTCGTACAAACGATGATGTGAAAGCCACGTTGGTATGTTTCTTTTTAGTGACATCATCTCATACAAACGATGATGTGAAAGCCATGTTGGTATGTTTCGCTTTAGTGCCATCATCTCGTACAAACGATGATGTGAAAGCCACGTTGGTATGTTTCTTTTTAGTGACATCATCTCATACAAATGATGATGTGAAAGCCACGTTGGTATGTTTCTCTTTAGTGACATCATCTCATACAAACGATGATGTGAAAGCCACGTTGGTATGTTTCTCTTTAGTGACATCATCTCGTACAAACGATGATGTGAAAGCCACGTTGGTATGTTTCTCTTTAGTGACATCATCTCGTGCAAACGATGATGTGAAAGCCACGTTGGTATGTTTCTCTTTAGTGACATCATCTCGTGCAAACGATGATGTGAAAGCCACGTTGGTATGTTTCTCTTTAGTGACATCATCTCGTGCAAACGATGATGTGAAAGCCACGTTGGTATGTTTCTTTTTAGTGACATCATCTCATACAAACGATGATGTGAAAGCCATGTTGGTATGTTTCTTTTTAGTGCCATCATCTCGTACAAACGATGATGTGAAAGCCACGTTGGTATGTTTCTCTTTAGTGACATCATCTCGTGCAAATGATGATGTGAAAGCCACGTTGGTATGTTTCTCTTTAGTGACATCATCTCGTACAAACGATGATGTGAAAGCCACGTTGGTATGTTTCTCTTTAGTGCCATCATCTCGTGCAAACGATGATGTTAAAGCCACGTTGGTATGTTTCTCTTTAGTGACATCATCTCGTACAAATGATGATGTGAAAGCCACGTTGGTATGTTTCTCTTTAGTTACATCATCTCGTACAAACGATGATGTGAAAGCCACGTTGGTATGTTTCTCTTTAGTGACATCATCTCATACAAACGATGATGTGAAAGCCACGTTGGTATGTTTCTCTTAGTGACATCATCTCGTACCAACGATTTCTCACTAAGCGTACACAAAATTTCAGTTGAAAATTGATTGTTGTTGTTTGCCATCTGATAGCCAACAAACCACTTTCAAATGACGAGAAATTATTCATCTGCTAAAGAAAATAGTTCCCTCAAATTATCACTAAATATTACAATTAATTATTGGCTGATACCAATTTAATATCTTTACTATCTTAAATAACATTAAGATGACATTCTAATCATGAAATAATAACATTAAGACGACGTTCTAATCATGAAATAATAACATTAAGATGACATTCTAATCATGAAATAATAACATTAAGATGACATTCTAATCATGAAATAATAACATTAAGATGACATTCTAATCATGAAATAATAACATTAAGATGACATTCTAATCATGAAATAATAACATTAAGATGACATTCTAATCATGAAATAATAACATTAAGATGACATTCTAATCATGAAATAATAACATTAAGATGACGTTCTAATCATGAAATAATAACATTAAGATGACGTTCTAATCATGAAATAATAACATTAAGATGACGTTCTAATCATGAAATAATAACATTAAGATGACATTCTAATCATGAAATAATAACATTAAGATGACATTCTAATCATGAAATAATAACATTAAGATGACATTCTAATCATGAAATAATAACATTAAGATGACATTCTAATCATGAAATAATAACATTAAGATGACATTCTAATCATGAAATAATAACATTAAGATGACATTCTAATCATGAAATAATAACATTAAGATGACATTCTAATCATGAAATAATAACATTAAGATGACATTCTAATCATGAAATAATAACATTAAGATGACATTCTAATCATGAAATAATAACATTAAGATGACATTCTAATCATGAAATAATAACATTAAGATGATGTTCTAATCATGAAATAATAACATTAAGATGACATTCTAATCATGAAATAATAACATTAAGATGACATTCTAATCTTGAAATAATAACATTAAGATGACATTCTTTTCATGAAATAATAACATTAAGATGACATTCTAATCATGAAATAATAACATTAAGATGACATTCTAATCATGAAATAATAACATTAAGATGACATTCTAATCATGAAATAATAACATTAAGATGACATTCTAATCATGAAATAATAACATTAAGATGACGTTCTAATCATGAAATAATAACATTAGGATGACATTCTAATCATGAAATAATAACATTAAGATGACATTCTAATCATGAAATAATAACATTAAGATGACTTTCTAATCATGAAATAATAACATTAAGATGACATTCTAATCATGAAATAATAACATTAAGATGACATTCTAATCATGAAATAATAACATTAAGATGACATTCTAATCATGAAATAATAACATTAAGATGACATTCTAATCATGAAATAATAACATTAAGATGACATTCTAATCATGAAATAATAACATTAAGATGACATTCTAATCATGAAATAATAACATTAAGATGACATTCTATTCATGAAATAATAACATTAAGATGACATTCTAATCATGAAATAATAACATTAAGATGACATTCTATTCATGAAATAATAACATTAAGATGACATTCTAATCTTGAAATAATAACATTAAGATGACATTCTAATCATGAAATAATAACATTAAGATGACATTCTAATCATGAAATAATAACATTAAGATGACATTCTATTCATGAAATAATAACATTAAGATGACATTCTAATCATGAAATAATAACATTAAGATGACATTCTAATCATGAAATAATAACATTAAGATGACATTCTAATCATGAAATAATAACATTAAGATGACATTCTAATCATGAAATAATAACATTATTTCAGTTTAAGGAAGTCTTTTTTATCATTTTCGTGTCGATCATGATTGCCATTCCATTTTTATATGTAACAGAAAAAATAAATTAAGATTTACACTTCCTGTCGAATTTAGAAACACGTTTTGAGAACAAATTACTTTCAAGGATTATTTTGGCGTTTAATTAAACTAGTCCGAGTCACAGTACGAATCATTAATTATGGGGCGTTTAATTAAACTAGTAGTCTAGTCCGAGTCACTGTCCAAATTATACATTTTTGCAGATTCTCTTGACAGGTTGTTCCATCATGCATTGATATTCGTTCACTATTATTCAGTGATTTTACCGGAAGAAAGCGACAGTGAAGATATCATTTTTGAATAACAAAATGATGTCTTTACTGTCGTCTAGACACTAAATACGATATTTACATTGTGGTAATTTCCCACTATTTAATTAACCCTTTCAGTGCCAAGTCCGATTTTTGTATCAACCCATATTTCCTTGATCATTTTTCAAATTTATGGATTATAATAATAAGAGCTCTTTCCATCAATGTATCACATTATTATAATCAATAAATTTGAAAAATGATCAAGGAAATATGGGTTGATACAAAAATCAGACTTGGCACTGAAAGGGTTAATGGGGAAGCATATAATGAAGCCTTATATCATCTTTCATAAAATTCACCATTTGACTCGTTATTTACAGGCCTGTGAATTGTGGGACGAGACTCTTGTCATTCTGAAGGATATCCTGGGTTTGATGGTCGAAACTGAGATGAAGTTAGCTTTCGGTGATGTGTGGTGAGTCATGATGGTCATAAATCGAGGATATATACAATGTCTGGTCTGGTAGTGGGGTGTATGGTGAGCCGTGGTGGTCATAAATCTAGGATATATACAATGTCTGGTCTGGTAGTGGGGTGTGTGGTGAGCCGTGGTGGTCATAAATCTAGGATATATACAATGTCTGATCTGGTAGTGGGATATGGTGAGTCATGATGTTCATAAATCAAGGATATATAAAATGTTTGGTCTGGTAATGGGATGTATGGTGAGCCGTGGTGGTCATAAATGGAGGATATATAATATAATTCCTTTGGTTGTTTGTTGAACTTATTATCTGAACGTTTCCTAAGAGATTTATAACTACTCGTCAATGATGCTTTAGTATAGAAAGGGATAAAAATAGTAATTGTGGTTTATAACCGTGTGTAATGTCTAACTGAAGTGTTTTCTAACTGGGGTGCCACCTCGGTTCGATGAGACACTTAATTAGGCCAGTACAGTATTCAAGGTTTGTCTTTAATTTAGCATTCAGAGAATTAACCCTTTCATAATGGGATCTGCTCTGGTGCAGCATTAAAGATCATGTGCCAGTGCATTCTCTTATATATGTGAGTCTCCCATAGGGAGCCTTGCATATATACATGTAAGAGAAACTGGCTTACAAGGTAGGTCAATGGAAATATGATAGGCGAATGTATTCTCGTATATATTTGAGGCTCCTATCAGAGACTTGCATATATATGAGAATGCACTGGCACATGATCATTAATGCAGCACCACCACAGCTCCCGTCATGAAAGGGTTAAGTAAAAGGATGATATATTATAAATAACTTATCATACAATTCCACCACATCCTCTTTGTTTACACAGTGGGGCACAATGTATTCCCATGCAAATTATGTGTATATACATAGTAGTATTACCTATAAGAGTTATCTTCTGTACGATGTAAATTTATATCATGGATGCGTGACATCATTGAAACTATAACAATTAAGGTTTGTAACTGCAAGCCATAGGATATATGGCTTTTTGGGAAAACTTTTCTCATTTTTTAATACAGTCATCATGGTGCACAAATTTAAAACAGAGCGAACTTAAATATGAGTAAAATATCCAGAGGGTGAATATGGTGATGCTAGCCCCTTTGTGGGGTAGCATAACTAAATTTACTCTCTGTGGATCTCATTCTGTAAATGTTTGGCACTATATTTTTAGGCCTGTCTAATCCTTTATTGCCAGGATCCACATGCTGCAAAAGAAACCTCCGTGGACTATTACAGAAACTCTCGAAACAATTGAAAGGTAAGCTTATTTCAACCCTTTTTATACCCCCCGCAACAAAGTTGTGGGGGGGGGGTATACTGGAATCAGCTCGTCCGTCCGTTGTCCGTCCGTGGACACAAATTTGTCCGGAGTTTTTCTCAGTCGTTTTTTGAGCAATTTCCGTGAAACTTGGCACAGATATCAATCACCATGGGATCCTGTGCACCTGTGATTATGACGTCTGTCGGATTTTATTTGGTGGAGTTATGCCCCCTTTTTCGACTTGAATTTTTTTTACATGCTTAATTTTGTGCGAGCTTTTATTCCTACATTTTTAGGTCAATGTTTTTTAATCTTGGCACTGATATTTAGTACCACGGGAACCTGTGCACCTGCGATTATGATGTCTTTACAACTTTTTTTTGTGGAGTTATTCCCCTATTTTCGCAACATGCATAATTTTGTCCGAGCTTTTATTCCTACATTTTTCAGTCAATAGGTTTAAGATTAGGGTTAGGGTTGTGCACCTGCAATGGGAACTGTTATTTTATTATTTTAACTAAATGTTTACTGACATGTGAAACATCTTAGTATTTTAAAAACACGGGGGGTATCCTTAGTCCCATTGGGACAGTCACACCTCTAGTTATAGTAACTGCTCATTCCCTTATTCATGTTTGTTGAACTTATTACCTGACTATTTCCCATCAATGAATAGGATTCCTTTGCAATTTCTATTACATGTCGTCTGCTTATATTTCCTGAAAACTGCTCCAGATGAATAATACACCATTTCTATGTATAAATTTATAACTGAGTGGGAGAATCCATTTAGTATAGAAAGGGTTAATTTATAACTGAGTGGGAGAATCCATTTAGTATAGAAAGGGTTAATTTTGTCTTTCAGTGCTATGCATTATGTTTTGACCTGTCAACATAAAACTTGGCATAAAACATAGAACCTTTCAGTTCTAAAAAGTTACATTATATTTTTCGCTCGAAAACAAATGTCGGGAGACAAAAGAAATGCGCGTGTCTGTCCGTCTGCATAGCCGTTCGTCTGTTTGTTGTCCGGATGATAACTTGAATAATATTTGCCAGAATTTGATAAACTTGGTATGTGGCCTTCATATGAGAAAGAGCCAATCAAACTTGAATTTGGATCCGGTCCAACAATTTCTAGTGGAGTTATGCCCCTGTTCGATTTAGAATTTGCTGATTATTTTGTTGTCTGGATGAAAACTCAAATTATGATTATCTGATATACACCAAACCAGTGAACGCGAAATAAATGCATTTATCGGTCATATTTGAACATTCACAACTACTGCGAAGTATAACAAGTAGAGACACTCGCAAGTATTCCCTCACAATCTGTCATTATCTTTAACTATTCTCACCTTCTTGTTTCATGACCGCGAATATGACAGTTAAGTTACAATTTATTCTGTGGACATTCAATTGGAGATCAACGGAAAGATACTTCACGATTCTGTTGTCACATGACTGCGCATACACGCTATATTATATGCATTATCTTTTCATTATTTCATTGTGTTTGCTCAGATTTGACTTGCAGGGCAGCTGTAATGTCGTTCGCGAAAGTTCAGGTCAAAGCCCTTTAATGAAACCCCTGTTTTATAGTTGAGAAAGTCGAGATAGTGTAATTCTGATGGTCCATCTCCTATTCTGCATTTTGAATCGATACCCACTAGTGATGCCGTAAGATTTTATTTATCCTTACAGCGTTTTGAATCGATACCCACTAGTGATGCCGTAAGTTTTTATTTATCCTTACAGCGTTTTGAATCGATACCCACTAGTGATGCCGTAAGTTTTTATTTATCCTAAATTTTGAATCGATACCCACTAGTGATGCCGTAAGTTTTTATTTGCCCTTACATTTTGAATCGATACCCACTAGTGATGCCGGAAGTTTTTATTTGCCCTTACATTTTGAATCGATACCCACTAGTGATGCCGGAAGTTTTTATTTTGAATCGATACCCACTAGTGATGCCGGAAGTTTTTATTTTGAATCGATACCCACTAGTGATGCCGGAAGTTTTTATTTTGAATCGATACCCACTAGTGATGCCGTAAGTTTTTAATCGATACCCACTAGTGATGCCGTAAGTTTTTAATCGATACCCACTAGTGATGCCGTAAGTTTTTAATTGATACCCACTAGTGATGCCGTAAGTTTTTATTCTGCGTTATGAATCGATACCCACTACTGATGCCGTAAGTTTTTATTCTGCGTTATGAATCGATACCCACTAGTGATGCCGTAAGTTGAATCGATACCCACTAGTGATGCCGTAAGTTGAATCGATACCCACTAGTGATGCCGTAAGTTGAATCGATACCCACTAGTGATGCCGTA
Organism: Siphonodentalium dalli; assembly: GCA_032622095.1. Lineage (NCBI taxonomy): Eukaryota > Metazoa > Mollusca > Scaphopoda > Gadilida > Siphonodentaliidae > Siphonodentalium > Siphonodentalium dalli. Next base: position 211,035,544 of record CP136069.1, read on the forward strand.
AGTTGAATCGATACCCACTAGTGATGCCGTAAGTTTTGAATCGATACCCACTAGTGATGCCGTAATCGATACCCACTAGTGATGCCGTAAGTTTTTATTTGCCCTTACATTTTGAATCGATACCCACTAGTGATGCCGTAAGTTTTTATTTGCCCTTACATTTTGAATCGATACCCACTAGTGATGCCGTAAGTTTTTATTTATCCTTACAGTGTTTTGAATCGATACCCACTAGTGATGCCGTAAGTTTTTATTTGCCCTTACATTTTGAATCGATACCCACTAGTGATGCCGTAAGTTTTTATTTGCCCTTACATATTGAATCGATACCCACTAGTGATGCCGTAAGTTTTTATTTGCCCTTACATTTTGAATCGATACCCACTAGTGATGCCGTAAGTTTTTATTTGCCCTTACATTTTGAATCGATACCCACTAGTGATGCCGTAAGTTTTTATTTGCCCTTACATTTTGAATCGATACCCACTAGTGATGCCGTAAGTTTTTATTTGCCCTTACATTTTGAATCGATACCCACTAATGATGCCGTAAGTTTTTATTTGCCCTTACATTTTGAATCGATACCCACTAGTGATGCCGTAAGTTTTTATTTGCCGTAAGTTTTTATTTGCCCTTACATTTTGAATCGATACCCACTAATGATGCCGTAAGTTTTTATTTGCCCTTACATTTTGAATCGATACCCACTAGTGATGCCGTAAGTTTTTATTTGCCCTTACATTTTGAATCGATACCCACTAGTGATGCCGTAAGTTTTTATTTACCGTAAGTTTTTATTTGCCCTTACATTTTGAATCGTTACCCACTAATGATGCCGTAAGTTTTTATTTGCCCTTATATTTTGAATCGATACCCACTAATGATGCCGTAAGTTTTTATTTGCCCTTACATTTTGAATCGATACCCACTAATGATGCCGTATGTTTTTATTTGCCCTTACATTTTGAATCGATACCCACTAGTGATGCCGTGAGTTTTTATTTGCCGTAAGTTTTTATTTGCCCTTACATTTTGAATCGATACCCACTAATGATGCCGTAAGTTTTATTTGCCCTTACATTTTGAATCGATACCCACTAATGATGCCATAAGTTGATACCCACTAATGATGCCATAAGTTGATACCCACTAATGATGCCGTAAGTTTTTATTTTCCCTTACATTTTGAATCGATACCCACTAATGATGCCATAAGTTGATACCCACTAATGATGCCATAAGTTGATACCCACTAATGATGCCATAAGTTGATACCCACTAATGATGCCATAAGTTGATACCCACTAATGATGCCGTAAGTTGATACCCACTAATGATGCCATAAGTTGATACCCACTAATGATGCCGTAAGTTGATACCCACTAATGATGCCATAAGTTGATACCCACTAATGATGCCGTAAGTTGATACCCACTAATGATGCCATAAGTTGATACCCACTAATGATGCCGTAAGTTTTTATTTGCCCTTACATTTTGAATCGATACCCACTAATGATGCCATAAGTTGATACCCACTAATGATGCCATAAGTTGATACCCACTAATGATGCCATAAGTTGATACCCACTAATGATGCCATAAGTTGATACCCACTAATGATGCCGTAAGTTGATACCCACTAATGATGCCATAAGTTGATACCCACTAATGATGCCGTAAGTTGATACCCACTAATGATGCCATAAGTTGATACCCACTAATGATGCCGTAAGTTGATACCCACTAATGATGCCGTAAGTTTTTATTTGCCCTAAAATTTATATTTTCCTAATTGTTTGTTATATTTTGAAGAAATTATGTCTTTAATTGTCGATCCACTGTTCACAAAGGTGTTTTATTAATATATAATTCTGACATACAAATGAAAACGGGAAACATATCTTTTTCTAATCATTTCAGTGAGCAAGATTTTGAAATATTCTATTTGATATTCGATTCGTTTTCAAATCTTTTGAGAGCTTTCAGTTCAAAATTTGATTCGATCAAAAACCCACTATTCGCAGGATCCTAAGGTGAATCCATGATGTGACCCATTTGTTATCCGCTATCTCTCTCTCTAACTATAATAGGTGAATCCACGTTATGACCCATTTGTTATGCTATCTCTATCTCTCTAACTATAATAGGTGAATCCACATTATGACCCATTTGTTACACTATCTTTCTTGCAGACATTGGATTTCAGTTTTCGGGATGTTCCTTCAGCGATGTCATTCGGACAATATTAGAACCATTAAAGAGAACATTACAATTAATAAAGGTGGGTAGCTATGCCAATACTTATGTGTCCAAAACAGCTTTGGAATTTGGTTCGGTAGATGTTGTTTTTGAACCGAGTCCCGTCCCGTTACTCTTCTATGACGGGCTTTCATTCAAATGATGTGCTACATTTACACGTGGAACCCGGGCAATCACATTAACTCCTGAATGTGATTAATCATCAACAATTTTATAATTTCACCCATACAGAGCCCCATACAAACATGAGCAGACGACACTCTTCTATATGCTTCTATAATATGTGTGGGGCTCCCTGCAGGGTAATGGTTGTTTTTTATTTTATGTCCTAAAAATTGTAAGAAACATTTATTTAAAAAACATGATAAAAGATTGTTAGGCCAATGCATTCTCTTATATATGCGAGGCGACCTATGGTCGACTCGCATATATAAGAGAATGCATTGGCACAGGGTAAAAAAAATCCCGACTTACGACTGGATATGATATGGCGGGTCACATTTGCAAAATGAGGTCGCCAGAGGTTGAATTTAGGATCCTACCATTCACAACGAGATTGCATTACCAATGTCACCCCTCAAAAATTGTAAGAAACATTTATTTAAAAAACATGATAAAACATTGTTAGGCCAATGCATTCTCTTATATATGCGAGGCGACCTATGGTCGACTCGCATATATAAGAGAATGCATTGGCACAGGGTAAAAAAAATCCCGACTTACAACTGGATTTGATATGGCGGGTCACATATACATTTACACATGTCAGCAATTAATCTGCCTTCAAAGAGATATATCATTTACCATGATCAAAACCGTTAAAGTGATGATACAATCGTTTAATGTATTGTTTACATACATTTTCTGATATTACGACAAATCAAAATTCTCTGGAAAACAAGGCTTTGTTTACTTATATATCTCATTGCTTTGACATTTAATGGACCTCTGATATACGCATATTTTATACCATTATGCTTGGGAATGGTTGCCCTCTATGTTCATATACGTAACATATTCATTTGTCCCATTCTGAAGACATACATGCAAGATAACTCCCGCCCACAATTCAGGGCATAAAGTCCGTTATAGAAGAGTAACGGGATGGGACTCAGTCCAAAAACAGCATTAACCCAAATGATATCCCAAGCTGTTGTGCTGTTGTGTTGCTTTGACATTTAATCAACCTCTGATATACGCATATTTGATATCATTATGCTTGGGTATGGTTGCCCTCTATGTTCATATATGTAAAAGGTGACAGAAATACAAAGAAAACAGGCTGCGTATTTACATTAGTAAATCAAGATTATTCCTTAAATATATCCGTTAATTATTATAATCACATTTATTATCTTAAATATATTATTATTTCAGCTGTTTCCTTAACAGATGTCCAAGTTGTTATCACGGAAGCTTTGTTGTTCCTCCGAGAATGTGCTTCACGGGAAGGGTAAGCGTTATTACATTCACCGAATATCATGATCATATTCTTGAGGTTCTGGGTTCCACAATTATTGTCATATTTTCTGGGGTCGGGCCACTTATCAAATGCAACAATAATTATACATTTGACTTGAGATTGTTTACATTTTCTGTTCTAATGTTATCCTACTTTGTTTTCCGTGTGTAACAATGTGCTCACATTAAAGACATTACGGACTTGTTCGGGGGCATGAAACTGATAAGTTAGTATACAGGTGCTATGCCAAACTAGAGTAATGTAGCATTTTACTAACATCACCGAAAATCTAAAGCAAATCGCCCGTACCACTCCATAGAAATACGCTCAATTGTAAGTATTTACTTCTCGATTCGAGACGCTGCTATCAGAAATAAAGTAGCGAAAATGATTTCGCCTTCGAGAGTAACTGCATTTAATTCATATATAAGAATTACAGCATGTGCGGTCAATTTGGTTATAATATTTGTAAAAAATATAGCTACTTTGAGCAAAATTATTTGATCACCCTACCGATGTGTATCACATCACTTTAGAGAACCAAGTGATCACTACTCAATGGGGGTTTTAAGGTAATAGTTGAAATAATCGGTAATATGGTATACCGCTGTGTGTTTTTAGGATTACCACGGTATTTTTATGCTTAAAGACCATCCAACACTAGCTAGCATCACCAAATTCCCCCTATTTGGACCTCATTCTGCTTAGGCCTCATCTTCTATGGGAGACATACTCAGATTGAAGTTCTCAAATGGTGAATATTGTGATTTACACCCATGGGGAAACCTTGATTATGCAGCGTGTTGTCTGCCAATTTGGGGATATAGAGAAACTAAACTAAAAAAGAAATAGAATCTATGTGAAGAAGTTTCTATCGAAATTTGATAATAAAGAAACTTTCCAGAGAAGATAAGGCCTAAGCAGAATGAGGTCCCCAGAGGGTGAATTTAGTGATGCTAGCCTGCATATCTGCAAATGGCAGGCACCTTACCGGCCAGATCCCTTCCTGTGCTATCCTGGGACTTGAGGCTGAATAGACTCACTAGTGTTGATTAGGGGTTTTCAGAAGTCAGTTAGTCGACAGGAGAAGTCAGTTAGTTGACAGGAGAAGATGACTACAAGTTGAACCCCATCTCCTGGAAACACAGAAGTCAGTTAGTTGACAGGAGAAGTCAACTACAAGTCAAACCCCATCTCCCGGGTACATCATTGACAACGGAACGTCTTTTCAAACGATATTTTGAAAACTTTTCTTCCTAAGTTTCTTCACAAATTACATCACAATACATCATGCCTTAAAATCCTTGAGCTCACCAGCACAGGGTTGTTAGCGCCTTTTAAGAAAACTAGGAACATCATGCATGATGAGTTGAGCTCACAATATGCATGTTCTAAACCTGTGTTAACACAGCATATCAGCGTCATCAAATGGGCGCTAAATGGAGTAATAACTTTATCTCTGAATAATAAAGGTACCCTTTTATTTGAAGGGATTTTTACACCTTTGTTATTTATTGTGATCAGTAGGCCATGTAGTGGATATGTTTCGACAAATCAATTGGCAGATTTCAGCATCGACATATTTAATAATCGAGTCGATGTTTATAGGCGACTAATCATTTCAATACTATCACTCACTCACTTAACCCTTTACCCAACAAACCGGCCAAAACCGGCCAAATAAAGCTTCAACAGCCTAAAATATCTTCGGTCTGTCTCAATAGAACCATACAAATATGGATATCATTGGAACCGGCTCCTTCACCACATTGTGATAGTTACAGTTATGCCCTGTGCCAATGCATTCTCTTATATATGCGAGTCGACCATAGGTCGCCTCGCATATATAAGAGAATGCATTGGCCTAAAAAAAATCTTTTTTTACCACTTTTTCTTACATTCTTTAACAATTTTATAATTTTTAATGTGTTAAGCCAATGCATTCTCTTATATATGCGAGGCGACCTATGGTCGACTCGCATATATAAGAGAATGCATTGTCACAGGGCCCTTCTGTTGGGTAAAGGGTTAAATGGGTACTGTATACTAAATCTGGCCGTTTATTACGACCATCTGCGAGCCGGATTTAGTGTACAGTTCCTTTGTATCAGAAGTCTACTTATCTTTTCAGTTATGGTGCTCAGCTCAAAGAAACCATCAAGAAGTTTAAGAATCTTCAGAATTTTTCCAACGACATTCTCACAAATAGAAAAACTGCTCATGAAAGTTACTCAGACTTTCAAAAGACAACAGCTTCAGTTTGTTCAAATGAAAAATGTTCAACTTCAGTTCGAACAGAAATAGCTCTGACAGATAACAGGAAAGATGAAGGACTCCCACTGAGTTCTCCTGGAGGCCATGTATGTTACCAGTTAATACATTGAAATATATATATACAGTAATGCCCTAAGTAATCGACCTCTTAACCAAAGCAGAATTATGGGTAACTTTTCAGGATTTATCCTGAAAAGTTACCCATAATTCTGCTTTGGTTAAGAGGTCGATTACTTAAGGCATTACTGTACCTTAGGCCACGCAAAGTCAATTTCCTGTTTCGCAGGTTTAATGTTTGATTGTTCAGGTTTGAATTGTCCCCAAACATTCCGTCGGAGGACTATAATACTGACCCTCATCCGTCCGGAACTTTGTCCGAGCCTGTATTCTGTCATTTTCTGGTAAATTTTTTAAATACTTGCCACTTATATCAACCAGCATGGGAACCTGCGCACCTGCGATTTTTAGATCGTTTTCTAGTCAATTTTTTTTAAACTAGCACAGATGTCAACCAGCATGGGAACCTGCGCACCTGCAATCTTGAGTTCAGTCGGTGTAATTTTGGTGGAGTTATTACCATTTTTCGACAAAGAATCATACATCCTGGGATGCATCTTTGTCCGAACCTGTAATCTGTCATTTTCCAGTTTATTCTTATTAAACTTGGCACTGTTATTTTCCCTTTTATCAACCATAAATCCTTCAAACCTGCCACCTTCGTCAGGGACATTTGGGTCTGTGTCCTTTTATATAATTTAACTTCAGCAGATAGAAGGCATGATGGATGACTGACACTGAGTTCTTCAGGGGACCATGTATGTAACATACCCGTGAACAGGTCAAACACATGTAACATACCTGTGAACAGGTCAAACACACACGTAACATACCCGTGAACAGGTCAAGCACACATGTAACATACCCGTGAACAGGTCAGACACTCGTAACATCCCAGTAAATGGGTCAGACACATATTTAACATCCCATCAAACAGGTATGACACATATGTAACATACCTGTGAACAGGTCAAACACACATGTTACATACCCGTGAACAGGTCAAACACATACGTTTCATACCTGTGAACAGGTCAAACACATACGTAACATACCCGTGAACAGGTCAAACACATGTAACATACCTGTGAACAAGTCAAACACATATGTAACATACCCGTGAACAGGTCAAACACATGTAACATACCTGCAAACAGGTCAAACACATATGTTACATACCCATGAACAGGTCAAACACATATGTTACATACCCGTGAACAGGTCAAACACATACGTTACATACCCATGAATAGGTCAAACACATACGTTACATACCCATGAACAGGTCATTCACATACGTAACATACGTGTTTACATGTCAAACACACACGTAACATACCTGTGAACAGGTCAAACACACGTAACATCCCATTAATCAGGTATGACACATATGTAGCATAGCAGTGAACAGGTCAAACACATATGTAACATACCCGTGAACAGGTCAAACACATACGTAATATAATCCTAGGTATTTTGGGAAAGGGTCCGGGGCCCGTGCAATTGGGAACAATTTGTGTCGTAGAGGCTAAAATTGGGAATTACTATAGTTAGCAATACTAATATTATTGTGCAAATGAGTGCAATTAAACCACGTATAAGTTTGCTAGCTTCATTAAAAATTGAATCAACACTTGCACTAACACATTGTCTATTCTCACAATGAACAACATTAATTAAAATGATCAAATATCACTTGAAAAAGAATATATTACAATTTAACTGACAGTCGCTAACACAATTAACAGTATCATTAAACACAACTGAACATATGTAGTACTACTCCAATTTCGAAACTACAAGTTACTAGATTAGTATGAATTTTAGTGACTACCGAAGAAAGAATACATGTACATATCAAACTCTATTGGCTGCATAAGGACCTAAAGTACCTTAACTTGTCATTGAGTTGATCTTGTTATGACCGAAAATCTATAAATTGTTTGTTTTTTTTGGAATTAGGGAAAAATCATGCCTATTTCCAGTTGGAAAGGGGGGTCAAAAACAGCCCCTGGTACTACCCAGGTTTAACCCTGCTGTAATTAAGTCTCATTTACCGAACTACTGCATATACAGTAATGCCCTAAGTAATCGACTCCTTAACCACAGCAGAATTATGGGTAACTTTTCAGGATTTAGTCAGAAATATGGCTTGTTGCCATTCATCGGAAAGCTAAGGAGTCGAGTACTTAGGGCATTACTGTACTGATTGGCGATTGTTCCACATGATCACCAGTGAATGCAAATCTCATATATTCACTTTAAATAAATTATTGGGAATAAAACTAAATAAAACCAACACATTAGGCCAAACAAAAAAAGTGTTTTGGTTCTCGGGCAATTTTTTTTTCAAATCAATGAGGGAGGGAGGGTTTTATTTTTATTTTTATTTTTTTTCTGCGCATAGTAAGCATGGACAAAGATACCTTCCTCTGTTTAGTAATAACCAGAAAGGTAGAGGGAACTGTTATGCATATAAACTCATTTAGTCTTATATAAAAATGACATTGTACTACCAGTGTATGACTGGGATTACCTAACAATATATAATGTCCCTGACATTAACTACTGTTATTGTTGTCTAAAAACTGATACCTCCCCATTCTAATATGTGATCCTGAATTTAGTCCTGTGCCTTTCAATTGTATAAAGTTACAATTAGTGTAAGTTGTTCAAAATGACTAATTGTAAGAAGAGCATGAGGATCAGCTTATCATTTTCTTAATTGTAGTCATATGCGGCCCTTTATATTCAATGCGGCGGTGCCTGAGAACCAAAACCTTTTTTTTTTTTGGCCTTAATATTTCATTTTAATTTTTCCATGCTATTATGACTATTAGAATTTTTTTTTTGCATATTTGGCAGCTGTTTTTGGTAAAACAAATATGTTGTTGGTGAGTTCGTAAACCACTGATTAAATTTGTGATAAGTGATGTTGTTACGCACTCTAGGGTCTATACTGCCAGGTTTATCCCTGCTTTAATTCAGTCTCATTTACTGAACTACTGCATGTATATACATCTGAATGTTTAAGGTAGGCACTTTGTCGACAACAGGCCATAATTTTTATGAGTTCCTTTCTGAATTTCATGCCTGTTAGACAGTACAGATAAAAGTTTGAAGCATTGTTGCAACTCATTAGTATTCCAGATATTCTTATAGCTAATATAAGGATTGAATTGCTGTCAATCTCATACCAACCATACGCAATTGCCTCACACATGGTTATAGGCAGGGTCCACATGATATATACAATGCTAAGAGCCACTAAAAACTTAGTCAGTTCATGTGATCCGTGGCTTCTTTGGCTGACGTTTATTGTTGACTCGTGATTCGTAAAAATATCTAAGTTTTTCCTGATGCGGCGAGTTTCCAGAATGATAATTGAATTTCCTACTGCCATTAATGAGAAAGGAAGGATTGAAAAAGTTGTCATGTCTATCCAAATCCATAAATTATTATGAAAGTATTTATAATCTTCAGAATAGTTTGGTCTGCATTTTCCTGTCTCCAATAATTGACATCCATATAGTAAGTGAGAATTCAGTCCGCAGAGACTTAATCCAATTATAACAAGTTTTATTACTGCCTTCTTTTTCGTAGCTTTCTTTGATTGAGGGAATCGAATGGTGTAGGCTCTTTCCATAGTGATTGAAACAAGTATCCAAGCTGAATAATCCGTGAGCAAATATAACACAAATTTGTGTGCTTTACAAAAGATGTCTGAAATTTCCTGAATGTCAAAGTCGTATACAGCTAATATCCAGAATTGAAAGAGCACAATTATGAGCGATAAGGAATCTGATATCGCTAGACTGATCAAATAAACTGAAATTGTTCCCTTTGCCATCCTTCTCCGACTGAATACAAGAATTGAGAGAGAGTTCCCTGTTAGACCGAGTATCAGGACTATAGGAGGAAATATAATCCATATCCATTTTGAGATTGCGTTTACAGTCAAATTATCCGTTTGTTCAGTATTGTTACCAAGGACAGTAATTTCCATGGTAGGTAAAATACTTGTGTTGCAGATAGGCGTAGATATGTTTGCCATATTATTTCCAAGTGTATCAATGAACACAAGATGTTTTATGGACTAACTGACGAGTTGGTCATATGTCACTCACATAAAATCTTGGAATAAATATTAATAATTTTCGACTAACATTATACACTGTGATGTTGTTCCCTTTGGCACCCTTTACCGACTGATCACAAGAAATGAGATAACGTCTTCCGAGTAATAGGAAAAATGGAATTGATGATAATCCATATCGAGTTGATGATTGTGTTAACTGCCAAGCTATCCACTATCCTATCTGTTTAGTCCTCATACTGAGTCTGTACACATGCATTGCCAGGATTTAATTTCTACATACTCCTCGAATTTCCTTGAACACTCTTGAATATGAAAATCCATTTTCAAGGCCCTTGAATACCCTTGGATTTCACCTAACTCCTTGAAACCCCTTGAAAAATGGCCACGTATAAATTCTTGAAATGTTGGATCGAATACGGGTCTACTAGCACAAGATACCGGTCAAATTTGAAGTTGGGTTCCGCCTGCCAATTTCCACCAGAGTTACAGACCTTTTTGTTGGAATTTCTCCTCAATTTTCATTTCCAGATGATAACTTTAGTAAATCTTAACTGAATGTAATGAAATTTGGTATTTGAGTTTACTAGCCTGAAATACAGGTTCAAATTTGGGTTTCACCCACCATTTTTTGCCTAAGTTATGGTCCTTGTCGACTTAGAATTTGCCAATTATTTTTGTTTCCGGATGATAACTATAGTTTTAGTTGTCTGACTGTTTTTTAATTTTGTATGTAGATTAGCCACATGAAAATACAGGTCAAATTCGGATTTGGTCCGCCCATTGTTGCTGGAGTTTTGGTCTTTGTCAACTTTGAATTTGCTGATTATTTTTGTTTTCCGGGTGATAACTTTAGTTTTAGTCATCTGATAATCAGATTGTTTTCAAATTTGGTATATGGATGTGTATGGATTACTCATATGCAAGCCTTGAAATAGTGTGCTTGTCATTTGCAGAATGAGGTCCCCAGAGGGTGAATTTAGTGATGCTACCCCGCATAGCAGGCTAGCATCACCAAATTCACCCTCTGGGGACCTCATTCTGCTTACAAATGACAGACACACTATTTCAAGGCTTGCTCATATGAAAATACAGGTCAAGTTTAAATTTGGGTTCAGTCTGCTTATTTTAACTGGTGTTTTGTTCCTTGTTAACTTATAATTATTTTGGTTTCCGGGTGATAGCTTTAGTCATAGTTATCTGTTTGTTTTAAAATTTGGCATATGGTTTGCTCATTGTGGCCTTTTGTTGAAAATGCCACAATCATATTTTCCGTGCTCCAGTGAGACTCTTGTTGATGCACAACCCTGTTATAAACTTGGCCCAGATATTTACCACTATGCGAACCTGTGCACCTTTGGTGTTGAGTTTGATCCAAGAGATATCCCCCCTTTTTTTTACAACATGCACAATTTGTCCGAGATTGTATTCCTTATGTTTTGTTTTTTTTTAGGAACAAATATGTCAATATGGCTACACTTAATGTAGCCCAAATGCACTGATGGGGTGGGGTGTCCTTAGACTGATGGGGTGGGGGTGTCCTTAGACTGATGGGGTGGGGGTGTCCTTAGACTGTTGGGGTGGGGGATGCACTGGTGGGGTGGTGGTATCCTTAGTACTGATGGGGTGGGGGTGTCCTTAGACTGATGGGGTGGGGGATGCACTGATGGGGTGGGGGTATCCTTAGTCCCACTGATGGGGTGGGGGTATCCTTAGACTGATGGGGTGGGGTGTCCTTAGACTGATGGGGTGGGGATGCACTGATGGGGTGGGGGTATCCTTAGTCCCACTGATGGGGTGGGGGTACCCTTAGACTGATGGGTGGGGGATGCACTGATGGGGTGGGGTTATCCTTAGCACTGATGGGGTGGGGTGTCTCCTTAGTCTCACTGATGGGGTGGGGGTGTCCTTAGTCCCACTGATGGGGTGGGGGTATCCTTAGTCCCACTGATGGGGTGGGGGTATCCTTAGACTGATGGGTGGGGGATGCACTGATGGGGTGGGGTTATCCTTAGCACTGATGGGTTGGGGGGTCTCCTTAGTCCCAATGATGGGGTGGGGGTGTCCTTAGTCCCACTGATGGGGTGGGGGTCTCCTTAGTCTGACTGGGATAGTCATCCTCTAGTTTGAATTAACATGTATTATTGTTGTTTCTTACCTAGGCGTTGAATTCCAGTTTGTCAGAAATGGACTGTCAGCCACAGGAATTTGAGCCATTAGACTTCATTGAGCCGGTGCCGTTAGACTTCAACCTTAATCTCAGTGAGTTACAGAAGCACGCTGAGGATAAATTCACGATAGTATGGGGCGGGATATCTAACTGTGTGTGAGTACATCATTTAATCACGATAGTATGGGGTGGGATATCTAACTGTGTGTGAGTACATCATTTAATCACGATAGTATGGGGCGGGATATCTAACTGTGTGTGAGTACATCATTTAATCAAGTCTTTTATAGTGTATCTGTCATTTGCATAATGAGTTCCCCAGAGGGTGAATTTAGTAACAATATCCCACACAGCAGGCTAACATCACCATATTCACCCTCTGGGAACCTCATTCTGGAGAGGTCTCCTCAACTTGACCTGTTTTCTTTCACGATTTTCTGTGCTCCCTTATCAGGAAACTAAAGCTCCCGATTCAAAAGATCATTAGTGACAATATTCACCTTGAATTACAATTTAATATACAGCAGGAATCAGTATCTAGAACCCAGATAAGTGTTGTCAATATAGAGAAAGCTGTTCATGATACACACTACTGTGAAGACACTCACAAAAGGAGTTTTTTTCTATGAAGTGTTTTGTGATCTTCTTCAATAGTTGAATACTTTTCAGATATTAGAACTGTTGTATGAAGCTAATACAGATTGTAATTCAAGTTAATTATCTAATATGATCATGTACGTAAACGTAATTTGCGCCCGCTTGTTACTGTTCATGGGATTATCGGATTAATTTTTATCTTTATAGAAGGATTTGATGATAAACCCTAATGGTGGATACACACGTGCATGTAATTATCGTGTATTTGGCGTTTTACATGGATCATACAGACGATGTAATATGTGTCCACTGACAACCCAATCATTGCCTACGTGTTGACTGCACTGAGTTCTAGTTCCAATTAAGTCGGAATATAGATAAGCCGTTATCTTGGACCGAGTCGCCAGGCCACTTAAAATAATTGTTCGTGGGATCACCCACATGGTAGACTTTCTAGTTAAATAATTACCAGTCCTCTCTTATTTATAGCAGTGGTGGATCGGGATTTCCCCGACGCATGCAGGGGCTATATGTGATCCCGAAAGCTACCAGGCGGGGTGGCTAACACTGAGCTATTTAAGTAAAACATATCATATTGTACCTTCTTGCCCAGATTATTCCGACCTATACATTCAACTACTCTCCCCTGCCTAATAATAGTGATGGCCAAATAATAGTGATGGTGCACATTTTCGGGTGTTATTAATAATAGTGATGGTGCCAAATAATAGTGATGGCGCACAATGATGGCATTTTACCATATTTCTACTATAAATGAAGCAGAATGTAGGCCTTAATTAATTTGGCATTATTTCGCTCGAGATGTAAATTAGAGTTATCTTTCTTATGTCGCACATCGGCTATTTAAAATCCGACATAAAACTTAAATCCGACATAAAACGTAAGTTGTGGTTAATAATGTGGAACTGTTGCCAAGTCATCGCATTCATAATTAAACTGTGCTTTGAATACACGGACATGTTATTGTATTGCTTTATTGCATAGATTTAAATACATGTTCCTGTGTACACACAGAAGCTACTGCGGTGTCGTAACTTTCCATTTATAGCCAAAACCAGTCACGCATGTGTGCACACGACTCACAGCTTCTGTGTCTTCATGATAGCGCATAATTGGGTCACGATAACAGTATTGTTTGGAGAAGTCGGCCACGTCAAGTTAAATTAGTTCATCAGTTGTCACTCAGATTAGTTTCACTGATTATTTTATAATATAAGCCTGGTGATGTGATTTTAGCATTAAGTCCCGTTTTGATAGTAGAAGTCGGTTCCGTCCCAACGATAATTAGTTGTCACTGTGTGATTATAAGCTTTGATGAGTTGTAATTAACTGCGATAATCCGTCTGTTTATACACGGACATCATGATCTAGAGGCCTAAATCCTGTTAGGAATGAGATTCTCCCACATTCCTGTCAACTTGTCAAGTGCACTTCTATTTTTTTTAGTGAGCTGCACGTTTTTTCTAACTTTTTGACTGAAAATTCCGCGACTTTGCAAGAACTTTAAATAATCGTGATGGCGCCTAATAATCGTGATGCTGTCGTATTTTTCTTTAAATAAATAAACGTGACGTCACGTTTATTTGGCAGGAGAGAGTAAGTCCCTTAGCGATTTGAAGCTTTCGAGACCCCACCCCAAACAAGCATTATGGTTGAAAATGTTCTATATCAAGCCTGTATATGCCAGACGTATGGCTTCTGGTGTTCGTGCATTAATAAAATGCCAGATATCACACAGTCTTGACTAATTTCCGCATCCGTAAGAGAAGACATGTTTTGGACTGGCCTTACATGTACTGATAGAAGACAATTTGACTTCGCTTAGCACTACTCACTTGTCTGACCTGTTAACAATGAACCGCTCGCGCGCAGGTGATTAATGTTGTCAATATTGGTGTGGCCATGTAAAATACATGTATTTTACATACAGAAATTACATGCATGTGTGTATCCACCCTAACGGGACACAAGAAAATGATATATACAATGTATGTAAATAATCACATATAACGTAATTGTGGATATTTAGCACAGGGGCCTGTAACGCGCTCCGCTGTCCGCCCCTTTTGCGCTGCCCATATACGCTGCTTCTATATACGCGCCTGCTTCATGTTAATGGTAGTATAATAGAGACTAATTATACTACCATGAAGCAGGCGCGTATATCTATGCGGCGTATATGGGCAGCGCAAAAGGGGGCGGACAGCGGAGCGCGTTACAGTCCCCTGTGATAGATATTTAGCCTGCCCTGTAATTTAATACGAGTCTCAGCTGTCTGGCCATCGACGCAGTCCTGTCTGGAATTTTGCGTGCCGGTGTAGGTAATGACGTCATGATGTACGTCGATGTCATGACGCCTTTACTGGTTTCCCAAGAAGCAATCTTAAAATGACTCTGCAATCTTTCAATCGGAACTTATAGTTTCCGTTTGTTGGCCTTGAACTTCGAGAATATTTCATCAATCTTTTAGGCGGAAATACCGTTAGAAAATTGAAGATAATATGTAAACGGCCAGTAAGGTCGCTAGATTCCTCTTTCGGGGCAAATATTTTTAATAATTTTATGAAATATGTAAACAAAACTTTTTCATGCAATTGAACGTTTTTGTTAACCAGAGCTTTTGTTCAATTTACATTCACTTTTTAAAAATATATTTGGCTTTAGGAGCATGATGTTCCTACATATGATGAAGGAAAGCTAACAATTGCTGGATCAAGGTTTTTTATTTGCGCCCTGGAGCATTTTGCCCAATTACACATTTCGAGGTGGTATTAATCAGTACAAAATGGCGGCCGTCGCCAACAATAATGTTTGGACTCCGCTGACATTTGAATTATGAATAAATTATTCTACTGTAGGTAATTTCAATCTATTTTTAGAGCGGGCTGAAAAAGTTGATTAGTATATCTCATATTCGCATACGTATACCCTAGGTCGCTTCAGCCGCGGGAGAGCGGGCGCTAAAAATAATTAAATATGGATTTAACCACAAAAACATGTTGGGAACTCGCCAATTTTTTTTACTTATTTTTTCATGCTTGATTGTCCAACTCAACAGTGTATGTTTATTTCCTAAACATTTCTTTCAGACAATCAATATCGCAAGGCCAAGCCTTTATTTCCTAAACATTTCTTTCAGACAATCAATATCGCAAGCCTTGCATCTGTCACAGGCAGGTGACCAGAGTCAGGTTGTACAGGCTTCAGAAATGCTGAAGAAACTCGTCCCAGTCATGAAGGAACTCTCTCTAACATACAAAAGGTTTGCTCATAGTTAGTTCTGATTATAACCCATTCATGACTGGTGCTTCCTGAATTTTTGCGAAAACTCTGTGCCAATAAATTCTCTTATATATGCGAGTCGACCAAAGGTCGCCTCACATATATAAGATAATGAATTGGCCTAACACATTTTATATTATTTTTTTATAATTGTCAAGCCTTGAAATAGGGTGTCTGTCATTTGCAGAATGAGGTCCCCAGAGGGTAAATTTAGTGATGCTACCCCGCATAGCGGGCTATCATCACCAAATTCACCCTCTGGTAACCTCATTCTGCTTACATCACTAAATTCACCCTCTGGGGACCTCATTCTGCAAATGACAGACACCCTATTTCAAGGCTTGATAATTGTTAAAAAATGAAAAAAAATGAAAAAACAATTGTTCAAGAATGTAAGAACTAATGATAAAAAATGATAAAATTGTTAAAGAATGTAAGAAAAAATGATAAAATTATTCAAGGACATAAGAAAAAATGTAAAAAATTGTTATAGAATGTAAGAAAAAATTATTAAAAAAAAGATAACAAATGTTAAAGAATGTAAGAAAAAATTATAAAATTGTTCAAGGACATAAGAAAAAATGTAAAAAATTGTTATAGAATGTAAGAAAAAATTATAAAAAAAAAGATAAAAAATTGTTATAGAATGTAAGAAAAAATTATTAAAAAAAAGATAAAAATTGTTTAAGAATGTAAGAAAAATTGATAAAAAATTATAAAGAATTGTTAGGTCAATACATTCTCTTATATATGCGAGGTGACCTATGGTCAACTCGCATATATAAGAGAATGCATTGGCACAGGGTCTTTAATGTTGTATCAGCGCAGCTCCCGTCATGAAAGGGTTAATTCGCTAATGCCTTTTACCTTAACCCTTTCAGTGCCAGGGCCCTAATCTACTAAAAAAAAAAAAAAAAAAATTTTTTTTTTTTTTTTTTGGGTTGATTTTTTTAGGGTATGCTTAAGCATGCTATAGCGAAATTAAAAACAAACTGGATAAAACCTTAGGGGCATGTTATAACTCAAAACTATCACCAAGTATTCATATTAATAATTTTGATGCCCATGAAAAACATAAGATTCCCTGGCACTAACCTACAAAATAAGTCTGTTAAAGAATATAAGACAAAATTATTAAAATTGTAAAAAATTGTAAAAAATAATAACAAATGATGAAACATTGTTAGGCCAATGCATTCTCTTATATATGCGAGGTGACCTATGGTCGACTCGCATATATAAGAGAATGCATTGGCACAGGGTATATGAGTTTCTACAAAAATCGGTCTTGGCACTGAAAGTGTTAATAATACACATTAATGCCTGTTTTAAGTTTACATTTATATTATCCAAATAAAAAAAATAGAGAAGGGGATGTTAATCTAGTATTTTTTATATCTTCGCCTTAGCATCTTGTTCTCAGTCTTTTATCAGCTTATAAACCCTTTCATGACGGGAGCTGCGCAACATTAAAGACCCTGTGCCAATGCATTTTCTTATATATGCAAGTCGACCATAGGTCGCCTCGCATATATAAGAGAACGCATTCTTTAACAATTTTTATCATTTTTTTTATCATTTTTTCTTACATTCTTTTTTATCATTTTTTATCATTTTTTTTTTTACATTCTATAACAATTTGTGTGATTGACACTTTCATTTTATTCAGGTGCCTTACCATTCCTCAGGAGGATCTAGCTTTTAACTGTCAGGAAGTTATATGCATCACTCGGATACTCAACACATTCTTCTCAACCCTCGATGTCAAGGTTAGTAATCCAATTCTCTACCACCACAAATTATGCTATATTACTCATGAAAAGATATAGTTACATCACCAGATGCAAAGAGGCAGAACTTAAAATAGACAGTGCTTTTAATTTCTTTATGTACCAATACCAAATTGAAAAAAATACAAAAATAACTTTTGGAAAGAAGTGGGACAGTGTCCTAGCCCAATATAAAATCCTCTCTAATGATTGACTTCACATACATTTACAAACATATTTATTTATCCAGAATTTTCCCCATGAAATTAAAAAATAAATTATAACAAAATATATGTACATAAAAAGTCTCGCCTCTGCAGTTTCTTAAATACAAGTTAATAGTCAGTTTAAATATTAACCCCTCCATCATTGGAGCTTCCTAAAGTTTTGCGAAAACACTGAGCCGATACGTTCCCTTATGTGCACGGGTCTCCCATGCGGAGCCTCGCATATGTAAGGGAATGTATTGGCCTAGCAATTTTTACATTTGACCTTGTAAACTGGTGCATTCTCTTATATAGGTGGGTCCCCCAGGACAGAGTTTTTAATGCTGCACCAGCACATCTCCAGTCTGGAAGGGATTAACATAAGAATTGCATAGAACAAAATTTAGCTCTCTGAAATTATGACACTGTCTGAGACAAATTAACAAAAATATGAACAATGTGTCCTTCCTCACAATGTGTAACTTATCTTGTGTTTCAGCTGCCTGTTCGGGTAGACGTGGAGAGCTATATGCATATGGTTTTCCGCATCTCTTTGATTGGACTGCTGTGACTCAACTCAATTGTTGAAAATATATATTTATATACACTTTATGTAAATGTTTGAATGAATTGTAACAAAA
This sequence comes from Siphonodentalium dalli, assembly GCA_032622095.1. NCBI lineage: Eukaryota > Metazoa > Mollusca > Scaphopoda > Gadilida > Siphonodentaliidae > Siphonodentalium > Siphonodentalium dalli. The sequence continues at coordinate 211,054,380 of CP136069.1, forward strand.
AAGATGAATAAATTATAATAAAAAAAAAAAAAAATGGGGTGGGGGGGAGTGCATTAGAATGGTTTATGATTCATTGAAGGTGTGTCCAGTAATAAAAGCAGACGACAGACAGAAACACTGATAATACAAGAGCAGAATGATTCATTTTCATTGGTGGGAAATGTTCAGATAATAAGATCTTTGTCATTTGTTGAACTTATTATCTGAACATTTCCTAAGGGATAGCTACTTGTCAATGAGTATTTAGTATAGAAAGGATTAAGGTAATCTTTTTTAAACTTGATATTTACCATGATAGAGGTGGATGTATCCTCAATATGGATCCGGATTCAGAATGTTGAGATAGTAAGTTCAAGAAACAGCCCATGTCATCTTTATCACCATGGCAACGTGTGCATCTGGTCCCTACCATGGTGGATATTATGCTACGAGCCCCGACCGTATTTGATGTTATGCTACGAGCCCCGACCGTATTTGATGTTATGCTACGAGCCCCGACCGTATTTGATGTTATGCTACGAGCCCCGACCGTATTTGATGTTATGCTACGAGCCCCGACCGTATTTGATGTTATGCTACGAGTCCCGACCGTATTTGATGTTATGCTACGAGCCCCGACCGTATTTGATGTTATGCTACGAGTCCCGACCATGTTTGATGTTATGCTACGAGCCCCGACCGTATTTGATGTTATGCTACGAGCCCCGACCGTATTTGATGTTATGCTACGAGTCCCGACCGTATTTGATGTTATGCTACGAGCCCCGACCGTATTTGATGTTATGCTACGAGTCCCGACCATGTTTGATGTTATGCTACGAGCCCCGACCGTATTTGATGTTATGCTACGAGCCCCGACCGTATTTGATGTTATGCTACGAGTCCCAACCTTGGTGGATATTTTGCTACGGTTCTCTTTTATTTTACAGGACATGAGTACAGACATCACAACAGACCACATAAAGTCCATGCTTACAGATCGCAGTAAAAGGTACACACACAGCCTCACAACTCACAATGCTTTAGCGCGCTGCCGCCAGTTTTGAAAGAAACGAAGTATTATGTTATTGGCCTGTCCGTCCATCCATCCATTCGCTTTTTTCATTTCCAGATGAAAACTTTAGTAAGTCTGAACTGAATGGACTTAAATTTAGTATGTGCGTTTACTAGCACAAAATACAGGTTTAGTTCAAATTTGGTTTCCGCCCGCCAATTTATACCAGAGTTGCGGCCTTTTTGTTGGAATTTGCACTTAATTTTCGTTCCGGATAATAACTTTAGTAAGTCTGAACTGAATCAAATTTGGTATGTGAGTTTACTAGCCGAAAACACAGATCACTTTCGTATTTGGGTTGCGCCTGCCAATTTTCACTTGAGTTATGGTCCATTGTTGAAATTACCATGGCGATGCTCTTGTTTCCTGCTGATCAGTTTCTATATCCCCTAATTTGCAGAAGATAAATTGCATAATCGAGGTTACTAATGGGTGAACATCACCAACTTCAATCTCATCCTAGGTTTCCCATAGCAGTTGAGCCTTCAGCAGAATGAGGTCCCCAAAGGGTGAATTTGAGGAGCCCCTCTAGCAGAATGAGGTCCCCAGTGGGTGAATTTGAGGAGCCCCTCTAGCAGAAACACTGATTTATGTTTCCTTCATGGCTCTCAATCATGTTACAGGTCGATGATGGATGCAGGGTATCAGCAGCTCGAAGTTATGGCAGCCGATGCAGTCCGATGTGTTCACATGCTGCCTGGATGATACGGCCAGGTGCGGTCCGATGTGTTCACATGCTGCCTGGATGAAACGGCCACGTGCTGTGTTGTATGGAGGACAATGTATCCCTGTGATTCCTTGATGCAGCGACGTATAACAATATTAAATGCAAGCCTGGACAGGTCTCAAAATATAGTGTTCGACATTTGCAGAATGAGGTCCCCAGAGGGTGAATTTAGCTAGCGGGCTAGCATCACAAAATTTATCCTCTGGGGGCATCATTCTGCATTACTTCATTTGTTATGTGTGACTTGGACACAGATTTAATTTCTCAGATGGTTAAGTGTGTCCATTGGGCACCTCAATTATGCATTGTTTTGTCTCCCAATTTTGGGATATAGAGAAACTAAACAAAAAAAGAAAAATAAACTTTATAAAGAAGTTTCTAAAGAAACTAAAAAACTTGTTTAATTTCATAATAAAGATACCTTCCAGAGAAGATGAGGCCAAAGTAGAGTAAGGTCTCCAGAGGGTGAATTCAGTGATGCTAACCTGCTGTGCGGGGTAGCCTCACTAAATTCACCCTCTGAGGACCTCATTCTGCAAATAATTCTTTCAACTTAAATAAATCTTTATGATGCATTTAGAATCTTCATCAAGTAATTCATATATTGGCCTACTTTTGTCCATGAATACGACAAAAACATGTTATTAACAAATTTATTTGAGACTCGTTGACTATGTCACTTTAATACTTGTTCTAATTCATGATTCCGATATACTCCATGTGCAAATTGTTTGTGCAGTAGTTTATAGTCTGTGATAATGTTTTTTTTTATATGTCTGTTTTAACCTTTTCATGGCGAGAGCTCTGCTGGTGCAGCATTAAAGATCCTGTGCCAGTGCATTCTTTCATATATGCGAATCTCCCACAGGGAGCCTCCCATATATAAGAAAATACATTTGCTGAACAATATTTACCTTGACATTGTAAGCCATCCATTTAAGAAATGGATGTTGATTTGCTTGCGTTCCATAGAGTATAGATGCAAGTTGGTCTGACATTTTGTGTGGGACGCAAAAGTGTTCCACACATAAAAATGTCAGACCAACTTTCATCCATACTCTATGGAACGCAACAAAATCAACATCCATTACTTATATTTACACTAAACCGAGTCAACTGGCAGATTAGAACAGCATTAAGCGCCGTTATTGTCGTGAATTGATGCAAGTTGCGTCTACACAAAAATGGATGCAAGTTGGGGTCAGCGTGCGACGTCATGTGACGTAATTTCGACCAACGTCCTGCATTCATGTTCCCCAACGCGAATGCATGTGTGGGTGTAAATATTATCATTTGGCACAGGATATTTCATGCTGCACCAGCGCAGCTCCCATCGTGAAAGGGTTAACTGTAATCCTGCATAGCGAAGTCTGGAAAAGTTATGGAATATCTTAGGCTTGAGGTCCTGGAAGTGTTTTTGAAAATCCTGGAATAGTTGTGGTATTTCATGCTGCATGAACCCTGTAATAAAAAACAAGACATGCGCTGGTGCAGCATTAAAGATCCTGTGCCAGTGTCAATTTGCGAAAACCCTGTGCCAATGTATTCTCTTATATATGTGAGTCGACCATAGGCCGCCTCGCATATATAAGTGAATACACTGGCTTACAAGGTCAATGTAAATATTGTTAGGCCAATGTATTCTCTTATATATACAAGGCACATATATATGGGAGACACATATATAAGAGAATTTATTGGCACAGGGTTTTTGCAAAATTTCAGAAAGCTCCAGTCATGAAAGGGTTAAAGGGGATTCATGTGCTTGTCTGGAAATTTTGGAATTTAAAAACAAAAGTTCTGCCTGGAAATGTCATAGAATTTGAAGGTGTGTATAAAATGTAGAATAGTGTTTCTGAATAACAAATTTAATCCACGAGTGGGATTGGCTATTTACACCACGAGCTTATATTTTGTTTATGCCACGATCTTTACAATGCGATGGATAAACACTTTTCCGTTCAAATTGTATGGAGAAATTTTAATCCACTCTGCGAAGTTTATGCCACGATCTTTACAATGCGATGGATAAAGACTTTTCCGTTCAAATTGTATGGAGAAAGTTTAATCCACTCTGCGAAGTTTAATCAACAGTAGGCACGTTTAATCAACAGGTGTTGATTAAATGTAAAATTTAAACAGATGGCTTTATTTATATAGTAAGATAGGCGATCGTGGTATAAATGTCAATATCACAAGATGCTTTTAGAAGATGAGAATAACTGGTACTGATACTAAGCTGTTACTATTATTTAACATTTAACTGATATCCAGTGTAACTGTTTTGTTTTTAGTCCATCCGTCTGTCCCAAGCCTTAGTTTAGTTAAGGGGTTGATTACTTAGGGCATGTGGTTGTCCAGTGATTCTTAACAGACTTATGGGCATCTATTGATCTTAAAGGGGTACTGTACACTCAAATCCGGCCATTTATTCATTTTCATTATACTGGAGTCAGCTAATTCGTCCGTCCGTCTGTACGTCCGTCCGTCCGTGGACACAAACTTGTCCGGAGTTTTTCTCAGTCGTTTTTTGATCAATTTCCTTGAAACTTGGCACAGACATCAACCACCATGGGAACCTGTGCACCTGCGATTATGACGTCTGACAGACATTTTTTTTTTAGAAAATTTTCGCAACATGTATACTTTTGTCCGAGCTTTTATTCCTACATTTTTAGGTCAATTTTTTTAAAACGTGGCACAGATATTTAGTACCTTGGGAACTTGTGCACCTGCGATTATGACGTCTGTCCGACATTTTTTGGTGGAGTTAACCCCTTTTTCGACTTAGAAATGTTTTTTGCAACATGCATAATTTTGTCCGAGCTTTTATTCCTACATTTTTCTTTCGTAGTATCCGTAGTCCCATTGGGACAGTCACACCTCTAGTTATAATTACCATGTTGTTTGCATCATTCATAGAGCATATTGGTGTATTTTGCACTAATCCATGGCTCATATTAATATTTTTTTGCATATATTTTGTTGAGTATAAAAGGAGATGGCGGGATTCAGTGTACCCCTTTAAGATTTTTTTATTTTATTCGTCTTGGGCTGTTTTGGAATCTTTCTGAGATGCAATTTGGAACAAGCTAATGGGCATATTATGCCACCATGGCAAACCTGCAAATAGTGTGCCTATCATTTGCAGAATGAGGTTCCCAGAGGGTGAATTTAGTGATGCTATTCCCACACAAGGGGCTAGCATAACCAAATTCACCCTCTGGGGACCTCAATCTGCTTAGGCCACATCTTCTGGGAAGTATCATTAGCCTCAAGTCAACATTGTTTAGTTACTTTTTCCATTCTGTTCAGTTTCTATATCCCCTAATTTGCAGAAGACAAAATGCATAATCGAGGATACTAATGGGTGATTATCACCAACTTCAACTGGGGAACTTCAATCTGATCCTTGGTCTCCCCACAGCAGTTTGCCTAAGCAAAATGAGGTTCCCAGAGGGTGAATTTGGTGACTAGGGGGCTGTGTGGGATAGTGTCACTAAATTACCATCTGATTACCTCATTCTGTGAATGTCACACGCATTATACCCCTTTAGCCTAGTTCTTCATTTCCTTGTTCTTTATTTTCTAGGTTGAGAGAACCATGTTAATTTCTTTAACCCTTTACCCAACAGAACGGCCCTGTGCCAATGCATTCTCTTATATATGCGAGTCGACCATAGGTCGCCTCGCATATATAAGAGAATGCATTGGCTTAACACATTACAAATTATAAAATTGTTAAAGAATGTAAGAAAAAATGGTAAAAAAAGATTTTTTTTAGGCCAATGCATTCTCTTATATATGCGAGGCGACCTATGGTCGACTCGCATATATAAGAGAATGCATTGGCACAGGGCATAACTGTAACCATCACAATGTGGTCAATGAGCCGGTTCCAATGATATCCATATTTGTATGGTTCTATTGAGACAGACCCAAGATAATTTAGGCTGTTGAAGCTTTATTTGGCCGGTTTTGGCCGGTTTGTTGGGTAAAGGGTTAAAATAAAAAGCTAAAAATATGGTGCCGGGCATTTGCAGAGTCTTTTAGTGGGCTAGCTTCACCAAATTCACCCTCTGGAGACCTCATTCTGCATGGCCTCATCTGCTATGGGAGACCTAGACTCAGATTTTATTTCCCAGATAGTAATGTGCACCTATTGGGCTCCTCGATTATGCATTGTGTTGTCTGCCAATTAGGGGATATTACTAAAAAAGTTTCTAAAGAAAGTAAAAAAGTTGTTAATTTCACAATAAAGATACTTTCCAGAGAAAATGAGGCCTAATCAGAATGAGGTCCCCAGAAGGTGAATTTATTGATGCTAACCCACTGTGCGGGGTAGCATCTGTAAATTTACCCTCGGGGGACCTCATTCTGCAAATGTCCAGCACAATATTTTGAGGCCTGAAAAAAAAAAACTAATTATCAAGCCTGAGTTTAGTGTGCCTGTCATTTGCAGAATGAGGTCCCCCAGCGGGTGAATTTAGTGATGCTATCCCGCATAGCGGGCTAGCATCACCAAATTCCCCCTCTGGGACCTCATTCTTCTTGGACCTCATCTTCTCTGGAAAGTTTCTTTGTTATCAAATTCCTGTAGAAACTTCTTCACAAAGATTCTATTTCTTTTTTAGTTTAGTTTCTCTATGTCCCAAATTGGCAGCATAATTGAGGTTCCCAATGGGTGTACATCACAATATTCACCATTTGGGAACGTCAAATTTGAGTCTATGTCTCCCATAGTAGATAAGCTAAGAATGACTTCCCCAAAGGGTGAATTTTTTTATGTTAGCCCGTTATGAAAGTACTCTAATAATAATTTTGGAAAGGGTCCTCGGCCCATTGTATTTAGTAGAGTCGCTTATGTCCGATTTTGGGCTCCCGTGGGAAATTCATGAACAAATATAGAGACCATGTTTATGAGCCAATGGTCTCTACTGTTAGACCCCCCTGGAGTCACGACTGGTTGGTCTGATGATGTCACAAAGATGGCCGCCGTGTTCATTTCCTTAAGTTCGCTATTGTTGGATTTCATGTTACAAATTTATTTGAGATATAAAATATATGACAATCCTTTTGTAAAATGTATGGTGTGATGCAATGTTATTTGTTTATATAAAAATTTGTCCTCTTGATCAAAGATGGCCACCAAAATGGCGACCGGAAGTTGGTCAATTGATGATTTTCCATACATGTCGCCTACATCATTTCCGATTGCATCAAACTGATGATGATTATGGAATATACTTCTCTTCCATCTAGATAGCAAATCACTTAGTCATCACAATAGTTGATTTCTTGATCATAACCTTTATTTTCTTCTCCAAATGCGATGTTTTAAAGGAAGTGGTATGAATTTTCGCCAAAATATACTTTTTTATTTTCTAACTATTTCTTTAAAGAAAATTGCAAATAATCAGTGATGGAAATGCGTAGAATCATTACATAAGGTATTTACATCTAACTGGATCCAGAAACTGCCAATTTAATCCAAGATGTCTTCCAACATGGCGGCCAAAATACGACATTAGGCAAATTCTATCCTCTTTCACACAATTACGTTGTAGAAGGTGAATGTAGTAGACTAATTTGCTTCTTCCAAATAAATAATCGCCATATGACACATTCATTTTATTTGTCTTACCGCACGCAGTGACTCAAAATGCGAGTTCATATGACAATTATTTTCCAAATAAGCATCGTGAAAATTCACCAATATTATATTTTTTAAACGTCAAGCAACATGTCCACCACAGGAGAATGATATATCGGTGCTAGATATATGAATGAATGTACTCCGATTTAGATAGTCCGAAGTTACTAATATCTTATTGCAATGGAGATGGCCGCCAATGTGGCAGAAATGTAGAAATTTTACATTAAAATACACATATTTCCGCAATATATCCTAGTGTGTAAGAATGACACATATGCATATCATTATCATACATGGCCTTTCGGCGAGAACATACAATTCACTATTTAAAACCAAAATATATGTTCAAGCACGATTAACCTAATTCCCCATGATGGAATGCCAGGGCGACATTTGGTGGTGTAACGAACACTGACTTTTGCATTTTTACTGCCATTTTGGTAGCCATCTTGGGTGAAATTGAACAGTCTGTTGAAGTGTGATACTAATGTGTGTTAATAATTCCATATGCAACACAAATATTTCTTCCCCTCAATGAGTTCCGCTCATTTCTTTAAATCTATTGATAGAATATCGGAATTGATTTTTGATAAAATGCTATAATTCGGTTGTCTAAAGTGGATTTTTGACAGATCGAACATGTTGTGTACAATAACATTGGTGCACTGCATTGGTTAAGTATTAAATAAACACTGATTTATCACAATTCGCAGTCGCTACCAAAGGAAAGATCATTTACATGAGATTCTTGAAAATCGCAAAATTGTTGATATTCTGGTGCCATTTTGGCAGCCATCTTTGACTGGAATAACATTTTCCCGTGAATTTGGGTACTGTACTTTGAGATCTGCTATTGATGAATTGCCCTTACGGAGAAAAATGTATAACAATTAAGAAATATGTGCAGAATTCATCAGTTCTTAGGACAACCCTTCATCTGAACTGAACTGACAATGACGTCATTTTTGTGATGTCATAATTCTCTCCAGTCGCGGACCCATGAAGCCTAACAAAACTTTTTCCGACAAAGTAAGTGATACCCTTTCATAATATTATAGTCTCTACATTTGTTAAAAAAATTCCCTCGAAAGTACATAAGCGACTCTACTAATTGGGAAAGTTGGCTAATAATTGGGAATAGTTAAAGAACATACATTTTTGTTGTATTGCTAAATGTATTCAAACAGTTTAATGTATTTCATAGATTGTTTATTCCTTTGTTATGGAGGAGATGATTGTTTATTCCTTTGTTATGGAGGAGATGATTGTTTATTCCTTTGTTATGGAGGAGATGACCAGGGTTCGTGCTGCCACTTGTCAAATTTGCCAATGGCAAAAATAATTCATATTTGCCAAAAAATATTTTCACTTTTTAATTCCTCAATAAAGTTGAAAAATATCGGTCAGTCAATATTACTCAATAAATACCATTCATTTTAAGAAACTGTTACAATAGAATTATATTACTGGTGTTTTATATTGTTATAAAAGTTAACACCTCCATTAAGATGCAGTTAATCTGATAGCATAAGTATCGATGGGTGGAGGCACTACCCTTCTTTAGTGTGATGCTGATGTTTACATAGCTAAACCTCTTGTAATGTTCCCTTCCGATGAAGCAACCCTTCTACCATTTTATCTTTCTATTGTTGTATGATAAACCATCATTAAAACCGCGAGTGTCGAAACATAAGACTTGAATCAAGTTTGCAGAAAATGATACTATCAGTGATAACATTTGGCAAATTGTAAAAGAAAATTTTTTCGTTTAGCAAATTATTTGGCAAAAGTCAATTTCGGTCCAGCGTGGACCTTGGAGATGACTTGAAAATCATCATAAAATTAATTCATTGTCATATCTTTTGTTCAGCAAACAAGATATTTTTTGTGAATAGTGAATTGCGGGCTTAGAAATTAGGAATCGAAATGGTAGAACACCGAGCTGTCAGATACATCTTTAATATCTACAACTACCCAAGCAGCCCCACAAACATGCTACGCATTCTCAAATGGCCTACTCTTACCAGAAGAAGAGACTTTTCCTCTCTTATTCTCTTCTATAAAATCCGATATAACCTGACTCTGCTCCTCTTACACCCACATGAGACCACAAACTTCTCCGCCTCTTCTATCGACCTAAATACCTCAGCACTTCCTTCTATCCTCGAACAATTTCTCTCTGGAACAAAATCCCAACCGACACTGCCTATATTCAGGGCGCATCTATGTTTAAGGATGCCCTCCACAGTCATTTTTATGAACCCGGTAAAGGCAAGCAGGGCTTCTCCACAAAACCACCACCAGCCCGATCACCATAGTGCCAAATAAAAAGAATGGCACACAAAATTCTAATGCTCCAATTTTAATAATAAACAAAAAAAAACTAAAAATTCTTTTACCAATGTAAATATCTTGATTCATGCGCCCCCTAATAATCCTTAGTTCATTGAGGGTATGGGGTATACTGTAGAAGAAAAAAAGGAATAAACCTGATTAATTCCCATTGGGAATGTGGCCCATATTCAATCTGTCATTGCTTTAAAAATCCTTGTAATAGTATTACATTTATGTATATTCTAATTTACATCGTTCACACACATGCATCACTTGCCATTTGTAAGGGCTCTGAGTTTGTTGTATAATCATTCCATTACAATTCTGAATATATGTGTCATATGTTTAACCCTTTACCCAACAAACCGGCCAAATAAAGCTTCAACAGCCTAAAATATCTTCGGTCTGTCTCAATAGAACCATACAAATATGGATATCATTGGAACCGGCTCCTTGACCACATTGTGATAGTTACAGTTATGCCCTGTGCCAATGCATTCTCTTATATATGCGAGTCGACCATAGGTCGCCTCGCATATATAAGAGAATGCATTTTTTCTTACATTCTTTAACAATTTTATAATTTTTAATGTGTTAAGCCAATGCATTCTCTTATATATGCGAGGCGACCTATGGTCGACTCGCATATATAAGAGAATGCATTGGCACAGGGCCCTCCTGTTGGGTAAAGGGTTATGGTGCTATGATTTGTCTGTTGTTTATTTCTGTAAAATGAGTTTCTCACTAACGAGTATGTATCATGAATAACATTTGGTATTATATTTATGATATTATGCCAACTGACAAAAATATCTTCAAAGGAATTATTTCATAAAAAAGTATAATTAGGGGATAATGGTGTGGTGTTTTGTGATTTCGGAAAGGTACAGGGCGAATATACTGTGGCAAATTTAGTTAATGGGCGGAGCCGGAGCCCATTAACGGGCATTTGCCACAGTATATTAGCCCTATACCTTTCCGAAATCACAAAACACCACACTGTTATCCCCATTCTTATGCTCTTCGAACTTAAAACGTTATTTAGACAAACAAATGCCTTGCAATTATCAACGAAATGTGCGGCCATAGAAAACACTCAGCCAATTCATGACTTTTTATTTAAAATTTAATGCGCTAGATAAAATATAGTCCCCCAATTAACATCGCTCATATCATTAAAAATGCTGATAAAGATGAAAAATTGCCACCTCGAATAGAAATAAATATGCACAACAATTAGTTTCTGCATGTAGTTGATGTCTTTTTCAGAATTTTATCACTTAAAAATTGCGGTTTTGATTTTACCGCGAACTTGAAGTTGAATTGAAACAATGCGAAATTGTTTACTCAATGCGATGTATTTCACGCCGTGTCTGTCGCGGTTTCATGTCAAGAAATTTGGTCAAATGATATCGAGACACTGACATTGATGGGATATACCGGTGTTGTGTTTTGTGTTTTCTGAAAGTACATGTATACAGGGCGAATGTACTGACTGTCAAATATCGACAAAAGCGACCCCGCTGGTTTGTTTATATAGCAACGAGCTAGTAACGGAAGTACCAAGGGGCGCCAACTCTATACATCTACTCCGTAACGTCGCCGACATGTACTGCGTAAGGGTGACGTCATGGAGAGAAACGGAGCAGTGAGCGGGGCTGGATTGGGCATGGACGAGATTAGGAATTCAGCTGACGGCAATATTAGCACATAGGAATATCTAACATTGAAGCGGTGAGCCGGACTATATATTGCGACAGGTTATCGATAAATAACCCCCCCCGCAAATATGTGGTGTTTCCAGGGGTATATTGGCCTAAGTGCATTAGAATGATGGGATATACCGGTGTAGTGTTTTGTGTTTTCTGAAAGTACATGTATACAGGGCGAATGTACTGACTGTCAAATTTCGACAAAAGCGACCCCGCTGGTTTGTTTATATAGCAATGAGCGATCAATATGTCTTGTCCCTTTCATGATGGGAGTGGTGCTGGTGCAGCATTAAAGATCCTGTGCCAGTGCATTATCTTATATATCAGAGTCTCCCATAGGGAGCCTCACATATATAAGGGAAAGGATTGGCTTAATAGGTCAAGGTAAATATTGTTAGGACAATGTGTTCTACATGCATTGGAACATGGTTTTCTCGAAATTTTAGAAAGCTCAATTCATGGAAAGGATAAATAAATAACTCTTGCTATTCCGCCTCAATGCAGTCAATAGGTTAAAAGGGCCAACAACTCTGATGTATCTATATTTCGTGCTCCGCGTGTATACTAATGTAGAGATTCTTGTTTCGCCTGGGTGCGGGGGGTTTTATTTATAGAAATGGGACGGATTTAAAAGTCGAACTGCGACCCGGAGGCCGAGTCCGGTAAAAGGTGTAGTTGGGAATTTCAATTTCGTTATTGTCCTTTACATTATTATGTCAATAATTTTGATTTTTGGTTTGTGACAAGCTATGTCAATTACAAATAAAAGAAAAAGATAATTTGTAAGTCTTATATTTCAAATTTTATAGAAATTTTTCGCTCTGCAGCCCACTGGGGGTTGTGGTCGGAGATGGCCGAGTCCGCCGCCGGTTCGTTAATTAGTTGCTGGTTGTTATTGTTATTTTAACGGAATTCTGAGTTGGTCAATCGCGAAACCAATATATTTTATATTCTACAATTATAATCATGGGTATATAATATATGATCTTGAGCACGTTACCATTTCTGACATTGGTTTTCTTGTAAAGGTTGTACCAGAAGGGACTCGAGGTCTTTGAATTTGTTTCATGTGACATAAAATTTATAAAAGTCTGTAAAATAACTATCATCAACATGCAAAAATAGATTGATTTTGTTCTTATTTCATAGTTAATAACCTCCAATTTGAGATTTCGCTTGTCAAAATATTACCGATAAAAGTCCAGTTAATTCAATAAGATACCAAAGTTTAATCAAAACTTGATGGTAAACATAGAAAAGGTGAAAGCATTGAAAAAATATTCTGAATATAATATGTAGACTAATATATTTGAACTTACTACACGATTAGCGATGTTTGTTGACAAATCACTGTAGCGACTGTAACAGATTTGTCTACATAACAATGGTTACAGGAGAACTATCTATAATGAATTTAAAGACATATTATGGACTTGTTCGTGTCCGTGAAACTGATAAGTTAGTATGCATGTTTCTATGCCAACTGGAGGAATGTAGCATTCTATTAACATCACGGAAAATGTCAAGCAAATCGACCATAGAAAACATCATCTGAACTACGCTCATTTGTAAATATTTACTTCTCGATTCGGGACTCATCTATCTGCGACAAACTATCGAAAACGATTTCTTCATCGAGATTCACTGCATTTAATTAAAATATAAGAATAACTGTCTGTTTAGTCAATTTCGGATATAATATTTGTAAAAATAACAACTTTGAGCAAGATTATTCTCAGTTTCTATTTGATCACCGGAGTGTTTCACATTAAGAACAAACTTTATTTATTTATCCATGTTTTTGTTGGTGTTTGTACAGACTTTTTTAATTTTTGCACATTTACCCACTGTGAGAGCCTTTGTTCCCTTTAAAGTTGTTTACTAATGAATTGTTTCTATTCCATACATGCTCATGGTTGCTAGTCCATAGATATCACGAGTCATGCTTTTGAAAAAGATTCTCATTTTACAGAAATATGTTATTTTTTATAATTTGAGTAATTATGTCCAGTTATGAGAGTTTATTTTCAAATAAAGCGATCTTTTTTCTGTTGGTGTTATTTTATATTATTATACCCCCCGCAACGAGTTGTGGGGGGTATACTGAAATCAGCGTGTCTGTCCGTCCGTCCGTCCGTCAGTGGACACAAATTTGTCTTGAGTTTTTCTCAGTCGTTTTATGAGCATTTTCCGTGAAACTTGGCACAGACATCAACCACCATGGGAACCTGCGATTATGACGTCTGTCGGACTTTTTTTTGGTGGAGTTATCCCCCCTTTTTCGACTTAGAATTTTGTTTGCAACATTTGCTTAATTTTGTCCCAGCTTTTATTCCTACATTTTTAGGTCAATGTTTTTTAATCTTGGCACTGATATTTAGTACCATGGGAACCTGTGCACCTGCGATTGTGACGTCTGTCCGACTTTTTTTTTTGTGGAGTTATTCCCCTTTTTCGACTTAGAACATTTTTGCAACATGCATAATTTTGTCCGAGCTTTTATTTTTGGTGGAGTTAGCCCCCTTTTTCAATATACAAAATCTTCTCAAAATGCATAATTTTGTTCGAGCTTTTATTCCTACATTCTTCAGTCAATAGGTTTTAGGATTAGGATTAAGGGTTAAGAGGTTCAAGATTAGTGTTGGGGCTTAGGGGATTTAGGGTTACCTGTTCACATAATTTCAGTGCCCAATATACAGTAATGGCTACTACATTCAAATAACATGTTGAATATGTGGGGTATACCTCAGTCCCATCTGGGACAGGCCCATCTCTAGTTTACTATGGTCAGGGCAGATCTAAATAAAATTAGACTCTCGAACAAGCTCCGCGTTCTAGAGTTTAAAGGATTTCACTGTGTGTCACATTACAGCCACTATAAATAGCTTCTGATGGAATCCATTATCCATGCAGTATGATGTCACAGCGCACAAAAATAATTTTATGATTGACATAATGGTATAAGGCGAATAGTTTGTTATATAGGAATACCGACAATCAACTGATTGGCTTCATCAGTTTCATGTTAAAGACCCACTTAATTTTCGAGTCTCCGATTATTTTTTCATAGTGACTTTATATACGGTTTTAATAACAATCTATGCCATAAAATATGATTAAAATACTATAATTCATCACTATTTGAAACATTTGTGTCTCAGAAGATGCCCACAAAGAAATAGAAAACTGCTGAAGACTTCCCCCCCCCCCCTCTGGCACCCAGAATGCAACAGAATTCAAACTTTTTCAATGAAAGGGGAAGAACTCTATCTTTAATATATAGAGTTATTCCCCCTGCATTGAAAATAATACTGATTGTTACTTCAATCTTGATGACAAAAAGGCATTCGCAACTCAACAAAAACAACATGTTCACAGTTTATTACACCCGATAAGTTGATAATACAATGTTTTGGAGCTTCCTCTTTCAAATGGTATATAATATGGCATATATTTTATCTAAAGTAATCTGGGGTTCGAAAATTAAGTGGGCCTTTTAATGTTGCGATTGGCTGTCACTGACATAATGATTCTGGCTGGTAATATAAATCCCCGCTATTCTCTTTAGACACATGTGTGTGTGTTATTACGGTAATTAACCATGTTTAGACATGTGTGTGTGTTATTACGGTAATTAACCATGTTTAGACACGTGTGTGTTATTACGGTAATAAACCATTTTTAGACACATGTATTTGTGTTATTACGGTAATTAACCATGTTTAGACACATGTGTGTGTGTTATTACGGTAATTAAACATGTTTAGACACGTGTGTGTTATTACGGTAATTAACCACGTTTAGACACATGTATGTGTGTTATTACGGTAATTAACCATGTTTAGACACGTGTGTTATTACGGTAATTAACCATGTTTAGACAGGTATGTGTGTTATTACGATAATTAACCCTGTTTAGACCCAGGTATGTTTATTATTACGGTAATTAACGAAGTTTAGACACAGGTATGTGTGTTATTACGGCAATTAACCATGTTTAGACACAAGTATGTGTGTTATTACGGTAATTAACCCTGTTTAGACCCAGGTATGTGTGTTATTACGGTAATTAACCATGTTTAGAGACAGGTATGTATGTTGTTACGGTAATTAACCAATTTAGACACAGGTATGTGTGTTATGACGGTAATTAACCATGTTTAGACACAGGTATGTGTGTTATTATGGTAATTAACCATGTTTAGACACAGGTATGTGTGTTATTACGACAATTAACCATTTTTAGACGTATGTGTTATTACGGTAATTAACCATGTTTAGACACATGTATGTGTGTTATTACGGTAATTAACCATGTGTAGACACAGGTATGTGTGTTATTACGGTAATTAACCATGTTAAGACTCATGTATGTGTATTATTACGGTAATTAACCTTGTTTAGACACAGGTATGTGTTATTACGGTAATTAACCATTTGTAGACACAGGTATGTGTGTTATTACGATAATTAACCATGTTTAGACACATGTATGTGTGTTATTACGGTAATTAACCATTTTTAGACACAGGTATGTGTGTTATAACGATAATTAACCACGTTTAGACACAGGTATGTGTGTTATTACGGTAATTAACCATTTTTAGACACAGGTATGTGTGTTATTACGGCAATTAACCATGTTTAGACACAGGTATGTGTTATTACGGTAATTAACCATGTTTAGACACAGATATGTGTGTTATTACGGTAATTAACCATGTTTAGACACAGGTATGTGTGTCTTGGTAATTAACCATGTTTAGACACAGGTATGTGTGTTGTAATGACATCGCTATGGCAATGCACTTGGCGGAAAAAGTTACATGTTTTTACAGCGCCAAACCAACAAATTTATAGATATCGGTCCATGGCCATGGTAGTAAAATATGGAAACATGCAACCGCCAGTGGTGAGAACAAGCTGGGACTTCCAACAAGCTTAATATATATCAACCAAAATAAGGTCTTCTGTGCAGGCAAATCCCATTATCACACTGTCGGCATAGCATTGGTCTTATTCGTTTATCAGAAGATTGGATTAAACACACAGAGCTTTCCGTTGAATGGCAACAAGCCATATTTCCGACTAAATCATGAAAAATTACCCATAATTCTGCTGTGGTTAAGGAGTCGATTATTTAGGGCATTACTGTACTTACTACACAATTAGCGATGTTTGTTGATAAATTACTGCAACAGTTTTGTTTACATAACAATGGTTTCAATATGTGAAATTTCGTTATTGGAGAACGATTATATATATAATGAATATAAGAACAAAGTTGATCTCTATGTTCTTAATCTGGCACATTAGGAGCAAACTCCAATTCTTCATTCCTTAAAGGGGTACTGTACGCCAAATGTTGTTGTTGGTTTCTATAGTCTCCGAGTCGGAGAATAAGGTAACAATTTTTCCATTATTTGAAAGTCTGTTGAGTACGAAGTCAGTGTTACGGATGACAAATTTACCGGAATGCAAAAATACAAATTGTCGTTGTCGAGTAATTTTTGTAAAGTTTTCAAATAAAAGTTATATTATATGCATACTAGTCCCATATAATCATTTAAGTTATTGTATCGTCGCTAGTCGGTGAGTGGCTTGAGTGTTCTCCCCGTATCATCATAATATTTTAAGCGATCGGTTTAACAATCCAGTATCCCTCAATTACTGTTTTTGATTACGGTAATTCGTAATTTAATTGACGCCATTTTATGGCTCCAGTCATAAATTCAATTTATATCAAATTATTAACTTTTAAATTATTAAATTTTAAGATAGCCTATTAACCTGAGCGTTTACAGAATACATCTTCGACTCAAATTACTTATGTTTCTATATATTATCGATATTAGATCGTTGTTGTCACCGGAAATTTAATGAAAATGGCGTACAGTACCCCTTTAAGTGGTGTTGTTTTTACTTACTTTTATTGTTTTTTTGCACATTGATGCAATGTGTGCCTTTGGGTCCCTTTAATGAATTTAATGTGTTATTGGAGAACTCTCAATAATTATTATAAGAACAAAGTTTGTCTATTTCTGCATGTTCTTGGAAGAGTTAAACTCTTCATGTAGTTAAACTACCCTTATGGAGCCCCTCACCTATGTGAGCAGACGACACTCAGCAATACAAGCTGACACCTGCATGGGGCTCCCTACAGGAAGCTCCAGTCATGGAAGGGTTAAAGATCAATCTTTTTTTTTTATATACATCTGGGACCACTCGGGTTGTTAAGAGCATTGCTTGAATTTTAAGCTGCCTTCTTGAGGGCAGGACCGAGTCTCGTATACAGTAAATCTCGAAGTCTGCTGTATGTGATTGCAATCTAAGATGAAATTAATAATAGATGTGTTTATATAGCACTTTATGCAGAAACTCCTGTCGCTGTTGGTACATCATTATCTTTAGGTGTTTTTTTTTTGTGGAGATTATTTTAGCTCACGAAGTCTCCGGTGCAGCAAGAGTCATTACACCTCGTCAGTCTGTCCCAAAATCCCGGCAGAATTAGCTCCCATCGCTCCGCTGAGATACCACTGCCACAAGGACATTTTGTAAGGATTTCTGACATGAGCTTAGTTCTTATGTTTTAGGATTAAAATTGTCTATGTCTGTCTCAGGTCATATTGTTCTTATCAATACCGACAGAATTAGCACTATTGCAAACTTTTGGTGGACAAAATAAGACAATACATGACTAAATATAGTTCCGATGATGCGTAAGAATATATGTATCGGTCCGCAAAGTACCATCCTTGCAGCAGTGATCTATCGTAGTGATAATGGAGAGGGCGCTGCATGGAGATTGCGTCCGTCCATCAACAATTATTATCTTCTTCTCCAGAACCATAAGACCGAATTGGTTCATATTTGGTGTGGATGTTCTCCGGGTGACTCACGTTCAGATTTGTTCAAATGAGGTCACCGGGTAAAATAGTTGTTAATCAAAGACTACAATTCTGTCCCGTCCATAGTAATTATTAAAAGGTCACCAGGTCAAACAGTTGTGGATCCAGAACCATGACTCTTTCCCGTTATAGTAATTCTTAAAACAGCATCTTCTCAAGAACCATCAGACCGATTCAGCTTATATTTGGTATGGAGGTTCCTTGTGTTACTGGAATTCAAATTTGTTCAATTGGGTCACCAGGTTAAATACCAGCGATGCTAGGGACATAACTCTTTAAAAAAAACTAATGCCATAACACCCACCAGGGTTTAAATCAGTCTAAATCGAGAACATGCACCCAGCAGATACTCAGAGCTATGATGTGTAAGAATGAGATGTGAGGAGGGTGCCCGAGAACACAGACTATTACATAGAAGTCACACTTTGCTGGCTAAGGTTATTATAAAGTAATTATTGAGATATCATCGTTAAGAAAACAATGCATCAAGCAGTTATAATTGATATTAAATTTGCCTGGAGTGACAGCTCTGTTGTTGATATCCTAGAGCTCGCTGCCTGGCAGAGAGTGTGTATATTACTAACCTATGGCATGGCTTATGATAACTAACTTGTTCCCAAGTGTGAATCTGACAGTTATGCCATTAAAATAAATACCTGCTTTCTCATGCATATGGGAAACTGAATGATGGAGAGGCTCTTTCTTTTTTTTAGCTTACCTGAGACTAAGAATTCAGTCAAATGTGGATGTTCCCTGAGTGACTGGGATTCAGTTTTGTTCAAATGGGGTCAAAACGTGGTGTACTGATAGCTAGGGGACCTAACTCGTTCCATCCATAGTAATTCTTAAAACATTAACTCAAGAACCATCTGGGCTATTTAGCTTATATTTGGTATGGAGAGTCATTTTGTGATAAGGATACAGAATTTTTCAATGGGGTCCCAGGGTCATATAAGGACGGATCCAGGGACATAACTTGTCCATCCATTGTATTTCTTAAAACGTTTTCTTATCAAGTACCATCAGGCCTATTCAACTTATAATTGATATAATATCATACTCTCCTATATTACATGGTATAATATCATTACGCGCGCCGCGTGTATACAAATGTACAAAATCATGTTTCGCCTGGGTGCTAGAGTTTACGCTGGGGGTTTTATTTATAGAAATGGGAATTTTTGGGACGGATTTAAAAGTCGAACTGCGCGACCAGGAGGCCGAGTCCGATAAAAGGTGTAGTTGGGAATTTCAGTTTCGTTTATTGTCCTTTACATTATTATGTCAATAATGATGATTTTGTGATTTTGTGACAAGCTATCTCAATTACAAATAAAAGAAATGATATTTGTAAGTCTTTTATAGACATTTTTTCGTTCTGCAGCCCACTGAGTGTTGTGGTCGGAGACGGCCGAATCGGCCGCCGGTTCGTTAATTAGGTGCTGGTTTTATTGTCATTTTAACGGAATTCTGAGTTGGTCATTCGCGAAACCAATATATTTTATATTCTATAATTATAATCATGGGTATATAATATATGATCTTGAGCGCGTTACCATTTCTGACATTGGTTTTCTTGTACCCTCCTGTTTCACACTGGAGTATAACGCAGCCACAAATAGTTCAGCCCAAAGGACAATTAGTTTTACATGGAGGTCTGGTCCACTCAATAATGGAGCAATCAACTGGAAATAGGCCACAGTGTTAAGAGATATGTGGTCAGTTTCGATTTTGGTTATGAACCCATGACATAGAACTCATCTCAGCCCAATATGTCATTGATCAACAGGCATGACATGAATATTCCCAAATGTTGAATATTATTTATGGACGGTTGCCTTTCTGAATGAAAATATTAATGAAATTTCTTGAATTGAACAAAATTAAGTTCCCTCGCATGATCTCCAGATATGATATGATAGCTTGGATATAAACTGCACTCGTGAAGTTATTAATACTTGAAAATTTTAAAAATGTTTCTGTTATAAAAGTAAAGAAAGCCAACTTATAAATTCCAACTGATTGATGATTCTGTGTGGCAAGAACCAAATTTCAATAAGAATTCCAGACAGATTTTGAGAAAATCTATTTTGAAATATCAAGACGTTTAGTGCAAACGTACGTCTATGCCTTAACTAGTAGTATCACTCATGGCAGCGTGCGTACTCATGGGCCGTCATGGCACCGTGCGTGGACCCTTAACTGGTGGTACCACTAACAGACTGCGTGAACTCGTCAGATTGACCACCTGGTGTGTGTCCCATGCACTTGACTTGGTTCACGATAAGGAACGGTTCGACCCGGAAAGACGGTTTGGGATATAAGCATGACACCGTCTCCTTATCTTTCTTCGGAGTTAAATCACCATTCGTGAACAGGTAGGGTTTACTGTGCTCTTCTATCATTATGTGAGTATGTATATGTACTTCTGTGAATATGTATACGTAGGTCTGTTAGATTTCGTGAACAGGTAGGGTTGACACTTCTCGTTTAAGATTGAAATGCAGTAGTTTGAACTATGACCTACTGACTACAATGGTCCAAGGACTGAACTTCAATACGCCATGCCAAATGCTATTTTATCAGAAATACTCTTTTGTGTGAAGCACAGGAACTCAGTCATCGTGAAAATATTAAAATATTTGACGGGGTTCAAACATTTATCTCGAAAACAAAGCGATTTCCATAACGCTGTCATTTGTGGAAACTTCGTGAAAAGCATTGAAACCCTGCTGAGCGCGAAATTTACCCCATCTGTCATCTCACGGCCTAAGCAACACTATTTGTATGTTATTGTATCTAATCAGTTCCAACGAAATTATATGTATACATGTATCATTGTATACAATCAGCTCCAACTGGATTACATCCTCACTTTTCCCATAGTCTCTCTCTCTCTCTATCCCATATAAATTGTTTGCATCCTAATTGAACTATAACATATGTCCACAGCCTCAAGTTAAAACTGGGAGCATATAAAGGGGTCCCACAAAACAAAAGATATTCGTAACTTTGCCATCAGAATTTTGTAAAGTGCCAAAGGTTTCGGGAACCAACCCATCCATAAACATTGTGTATGTTCTGATATCACTACCCTTTGCCCATATCCTCGGTCAATATTTAGAGCAATCCTTTCAGTTTGTTCAACTTTAACATTTCAAGTCTTCAAATGTGTAGCGGGTTCCCGAAAACATAGCAAATTCGTCTTTCTTATTTATCAACCGCTTTGTGTAAAGCGACACAGGCACACGCCACTCATACAAATTATGTATTCTCTGATACAACTACCATCCAGTCACACTCTCTGTTAATATAGAGAGAATACAATTTCAATTCGTATTGTGTTCAGGACTTTAGATCGGGTGGGGCGTTGAGATCATATTCTGTCTGTTCGTGGTGTGTTCAAGACTTCTAATAGAGTAGGGGAACACCAAAACATGGAAATAATTTGAACTAAAGTTTGCCACCTTGGTCAGACTAGGTTATGAGATATAAAATACAATACCCATTGTTTCTATATTTTTGGTCGATTTAGAGGGACTCTAACAATCACTATGACAGCAACAATGAATTTGTTCTGTATATGATAGTCTATATTATGTGTCGTTTAGAACATGTACATTACTTCTACAAAGTCGCCATATATTAATATAAAATTGCATGCATGCTATCAATAACATGTGTTGTTGTTGTAACTGGGGGGTTTGGAAGCATGAGGACAGGGCTCGCTTTCCCAAAATCGTTAATTTCTGGAAAAAGTCACTAGTGGGTATCGTTCATCGACGATTTGACAATAGCCACCACCGATTCTTTTATTTTTCACTATAATTTTCGTCAACAGTATATATTTCTCGTTTAAAAATGGTTTCAACTTGTTCTACCGTGGGTAGGGATACCCGGCCACTTTTGGCCTTTGGCCGCTGCACTAGTATATGGAGTTCTGTGAATATGTATATGTAGGCCTCTTAGAATTCGGGAACAGGTAGGGTTTACAGTGATCTTAGTTCATTCTGTGAGTGTGTTCATGAAGGCATCTTAGGATTCGTATCCAACGAATTTGTCTTTCTGAATCACGAATTAATCGGTTTACGTATTTAGTAATAGATATATGCGAAATTCGGAGAATACACATGCATATCACCTAAACTATAGTGTATAGAGGATCTAACTCGTTATGTTGGGAAATAAGATTTTATGAAACTCGTTTATGAAACATCGTTGTTGTTTTTTTCAGAATGTGGACCATCATAGCATCAGTTCTTATTCTGGCCTCCTTCGTCCATGGGTGAGTTTAACTAACATAACCTATTGAGCCATAATCATCCATTGTATTCCTACATACATTACCATGGATCGGTTGCCATGGCCCCCTTCGTCCAGGGGTAAGTTTAACATGACATATCGAGTCATAAGCATCCATTGTATTCCTGCACCCATTACCATGGATCGGTTGCCATGGTCTCCTTAGTCCAGGGGTAAGTTTAACATGACATATCGAGCCATAAGCATCCATTGTATTCCTATATCCATTACCATGGATCGGTTGCCATGGCCTCCTTCGTCCAGGGTAAGTTTAACATGACATATCGAGTCATAAAAATCCATAGTATTCCTACTTCCATTACCATGGATCGGTTGCCACGGCCTCCCTCGCCCAGGGGTGAGTTTAACATGATATATCGAGTCATAAACATCAATAGTATTCATACTTCCATTACCATGGATCGGTTCCCGTGGCCTCCCTCGCCCAGGGGTGAGTTTAATTAACATAACATATCTAGTCATAGCTATCCATTTTATTCGTACATCCATTACCATGGATTGGTTGCATTGGCCGCCTGCGTCCGGGTGAGTTTAACACAACCTAACGAGTCATGGACATCCATTGTATTCCTATATCCATTACTACGGATCTGTTGTCATGGCCTCCTTTGTCCAGGGGTATGTTTAACATGACCTATCTAGTCATAAACATCCATAGTATTCCTATTATTACCACTGATCTGTTGCCATGGCCTCCTGCGTCCGGGGGTGAGTTTAACATCACTCTGAAATATATTGTGACTGAGAAAAAAGATTTTGAGAATCTATGATGAATATGATAGATTGTGTGTTTTTCCCAAAATCGGACTTGTGAACCTTGTCACTGTTACAGTATATATTAATATCTGGTATTTTCCTCCAGGGGCCTGTGCCCAAAAGGGCCTGTATTTGGCGATCAATCGGTAATTGATTAATTGTATTACTGGGATAACTATATATATGTGTGGCCCCTTTCTTTAAGATACTCTCTCGTGTGTGAAATATATAGCATTAAATCATTGGGTTATTTGGGGCGAGCTCTTATTTGCTTATGTGACAACAGCAGACTCTACTGACCGTGTCACTCTGTTCGAAAATGATACTCGAGGTATAGGCTGCGGACACACGTACCACAGTAGCTATGGCACAATAGGTGTGACAATTTATTATGGTGGAGTTTGGTGACAATTGGTTGTCATAATTGATATGCCATAGCAAGCCATGTCGCCCTCTGAAAATTCGCACAATGAGTCTACCAAGCTCTACCAGCGACGGTCGATCTCTCAAGGATGTATCTACCTGAATGTCTTGTCGATGTTGATCTTTACTCAACACGCAGTGTTATGTTCTGCATGCAAACACACAAGTCCACTTCAAAACTTGATGAATAACCCATCTCAACAGCCATGATTGTTCTTACTAATGAAATGAATATAAGTAGATAAACATGCATGCATTGAGATCATATAAAAAACGTACCACAATAATGATATATATGTGAGTCAATGTGGAATTGCCACCAGGCCACGGTCAAACACAATTTTGGACGATCCATCGCGCAATTATATATATCGTCGTGAATACAATCTAGCAAAACGTAATGAGTAGAGATCAATCTTGGTGAAAAGCAATGGCTAATTGGTCCAGTCGACTCATTGTGCGGAAAATCAGCGGGCGACATGGATAGCTATGGCACAGAATTATGACGGACCAATTGTCACCAAACTCCACCATAATAAATTGTCACACCTACCATGCCTTCGCTACTGTGGTACGTGTGTCCGCAGCCATTGACAATTATGTTATATAAAAGATGTCCTGAACACAAAATCCGGCCATTTATGGGACCTTCTCCTTTTATACCCAGCAGAATATATGCAACAAATGAATTAATTTGAGCCATGGATTAATGCAAAATACACTTATATGCTCTATGAACGATGCAAGCATCGTGGTAATTATAATGAAAATGAATTTATGGCTGGAGTCATACATGAATTCTCATTATAATTACAGGCATGTACCATGTTGTTTTCATATCGTTCATACAGCAAATGAGTGTATTTTGCACTAATCCATGGCTCAAATTCATTCATTTGTTGCATATATTATGAGTATAAAAGGAGATGATCCCATAAATGGCCGGATTTTGTGTTCAGAACCCCTTTAAAAGTCCACTTAATTATCGAATGCCCAGATCACATTACATACAACATATGTGACCCGCCATATCAAATCAAGTCGTAAGTCGGGATTTGTTTTACCCTGTGCCAATGCATTCTCTTATATATGCGAGTCGACCATAGATCGCCTCACATATATAAGAGAATGCATTGGCCTAACAATTTTTTACAATTTTAATTAATTTTTCTTGTATTCTTTAACAATTTTATAATTTCACCCATATAGAGCCCCAGACAAACATGAGCAGACGACACTCTTCTATATGCTTCTATATATGTGTGGGGCTCTCTGCAGGGTAATGGATGTTTTTTATTTTATGTCCTAAAAATTGTAAGAAACATTTATTTAAAAAAATGATAAAAAATTGTTAGGCCAATGCATTCTCTTATATATGCGAGGCGACCTATGGTCGACTCGCATATATAAGAGAATGCATTGGCACAGGGTAAAAAAAATCTCGACTTACGACTGGATTTGATATGGCGGGTCACATATTCCATATTCATCTGTATAATAATTATGTTCTCGTCTGTTTATGTTATTCGTTTGGTAAACCAGTACATATATATGACCTTCAAATTAAATCTGACGGGATAAACAAGTATATGAGCTGTGGAAATTCACATTACGCATCCAAAAAAATCTGTAACCTTTAAAATCTCATATTTATAACTGAAATTTAGAAGGAAAATAGGTAGAGATTGTGATCCGACATTGAACATCAAACACAGCTCAACAATTTAAAGGTACTCAATCCGATTCGATGGTCCCCATATAATTATATTCCAACAACAACAACATTTTTTGAAAGCCGCTTCAGTTGTTAGAATCGATTACTTGCCCAAAAATAATGATAACCACAGTCAACTATAGCATAAAATTGACAAACACCTGTTATTTATCTTTTTGTTCAACGAAATTTAGCCGGTTTGTCAAGTATCTGACACAGAAAAGCCACTTGATTTCAGAATTATCCATCTTCATCCGCAATTTGGTCTTCCCGTTGACTGTTTACTGTGCCACTTATTAAAATTAAAATAATAGATTTCAAACATCGATATCTGATCACTCTGAGCTTCGATGGGATGTTCCTCGACTCGAATCAAATAAATAGTAATTTAGGAGCGTTAATTCGGATTGTGCACCTTTAATATAATTATTCACAGAGATGGACCTACAGCCGCTGAATTGAAACACACCATCCAACTTGCGGTAGAGCAATTGTTCAAAACAGCTGATACTAACCACGATGGAGTTTTCGACCAATCAGAATTAGCAGCAATTTTCTCTGAATATGATCCCGACGGTAAGTAGATGTTGTTTTGTATTAAGGAGGCACCCTATTCGTGAATTTAAACCCCCTCAATTTCTAAGTATCAATTTGAAGGAAAAATCGTTAACCTTCATAACCAATGTTTGCTATAGCATTATATAAACACATGTTTACCATCACAATGTGAGAGATATGTTTATAAAAAAGTGGTTTTACAAAAACACAATTTGTCATGTATGTCAATAGAGAGTTTGACAGGAAATATGTGACCCGCCATATCAAATCAAGTCGTAAGTCGGGATTTTTTTTACCCTGTGCCAATGCATTCTCTTATATATGCGAGTCGACCATAGGTCGCCTCGCATATATAAGAGAATGCATTGGCCTAACCATGTTTTACAATTTTAATAATTTTTTCTTGTATTCTTTAACAATTTTATAATTTCACCCATACAGAGCCCCAGACAAACATGAGCAGACGACACTCTTCTATATGCTTCTATATATGTGTGGGGCTCTCTGCAGGGTAATGGATGTTTTTTATTTTATGTCCTAAAAATTGTAAGAAACATTTATTTTAAAAAAATGATAAAAATTGTTAGGCCAATGCATTCTCTTATATATGCGAAGCGACCTATGGTCGACTCGCATATATAAGAGAATGCATTGGCACAGGGTAAACAAAATCCCGACTTACGACTGAATTGGATATGGCGGGTCACATATTTGCAAAAAACACTGCATTATCTATCTCATTATACCAACTAGGGTCTCACTGCATTATCTATCTCATTATCTATCTCATTATCTATCTCATTATCTATCTCATTATCTATCTCATTATACCAACTAGGGTCTACACTCAGTCTACCAGCTGAAATCATGAATGTCTGCAATAAAATTAATGAGAAAGTCTTTTTGTAGTTTTTTTCGTAGCCATTTGCAAAACTATTTGTTTTTGGAGGAAAAGTCATCATGAAACAATATGTCTGAAAAGATGAATCAGTATTGAGTGTTTATGTCTGTCAGATAATTGAATAATATTTTCTATCAGACATTCATGATTTGAGATAGTAGACCGAGTGTAGACCCTAGTTAAGATAATGCAGTGGTTTTTTGTTTGTTTGGCAAATATTTCCTGTCAAACTCTCTAGTGACCTACATGGCAAATTGTTTATTGTTTTAAACATTAGTTTTACATAATTCAAACATATATATCATATTATGAGGGTAAACATGTGTTGTTATAATACTATAGCAAACCTTGGTTATGAAGGATAATTATTGGTTGCTTCAAATTGATGGTCAGAAATTGAGAGAGGGTGCCTTCTTAAGTTCATATTGGCCAACATTGCATTGGCACAGGGTGTTCGCAACATATCAGAAAGCTTCAGTCATGGAAAGGATATATCTCAGGGTTAGTTATAATAATGACAATAGTGACAATAATGATTATTAAAACTTCAACTTGTCAGCTATTCCTTCTGCCACCTAACCCCACTTAGTACTGTTAATGTGTTATTGTAATTCAATTCAGTATTTGTCACTAAAAACAAGCATTCTGATTTGCCGAGAGCGGCTAACTTTAGTTTTCGATTCACCGACATCGGCCGCTTCAACGTGCATCAAATCTGAATGTAGCACGGTAAAATTGTTACGGAGCAGTGTTCCGAGTAACACAATGAACAGACCCAACGATTTGTGCACGGTGAAACAGCAAAATGAAAGTCTCGATTCGTGTCATGAAAATGACTAAATGATTACTTTTTATAAAGTGCACTCGGTTAACAAATTACGTAAATAATGGCGACTCATTAGAAATGCTCTATATCAGTCAAACTTTCTTTTCATCAAGGTAACGGAAAGATCCCGAAAGCAGATTTCATAAACACGTTTACGGCGCATGCTCCGGGCTTGGCCATGGTTGCTAATGGGCTGTTTGTCGACCTTGACACTGATAAGGATGGTGTTATCGATGCAGGGGACAGAGCCAGATATTATGCCAAACTCGATAAAAATAGTAAGTGAAAATCTCTAGATAACTCGCCGATAGATTCTGCCATGACTATCTAATATGCGACGCGTCAGTGCTAAAACGTTCTATCTGCAATTTGGTGAACAATTAATTATTGGTATCATTAGTATCGCCTGGTCATTCTTAGTCAGATGGTACAAACATATCTGGGATCTGGTGGCTTATTTCATTGTAAAATTGTATTAACTACAAATATGACTAATTTGTGAGTGCTAAATGTTCAATGTGTTCACCCAATGAAACACATCGAATCAGATCACGTGATCAACGATTGACGAATGGCGTGGTTGAAAATACATTGCTAATACTTTTCGACTAGCCTGTGGTAATTTTTATCCCATTGAAAATATATCGCAATTTACTTGTCCAAAATGTTAGATCCCAGAAAAGTCATATCGTGTCATAAAAGGTACTGATCTATTAATTTTTTTTATAACCACATACTCGAAAGTTAAGACTAGACTAGACTACAATATGATTGTTCTGTGGTCTAACATTTTGTAGAAGTAAATTGGGTTATAACTGTTACGTAGTACTATTTTGGGAAAACCAGCCCCACACGGACTGGATGACGGACACACGGACTGGATGACGGACATAATTATCGCAAATGCATCAAAACCGAGGTCGACGTTCGACTCTGTATTGGCCTACCGTATACCTGCATGTCTACTATAAAACATACCTATTCGAGTGATAACGCTTTTTGCATCTCCAAAACACCACCATACATAGTATATGTCAGTCATATTAAATATGTTAAGCTTTAGATAATTTATCAGTTTTTATTGTACGATGTGCTATACAAAAAATATTATCAACCTTCAAAGTGTAAATATATGCTGCATCGGACATCCACCATGCAGAATTTTTATTAATTTTTTTGGCAATCATGTTGTCTTAATAACTTGGAAGGAGCTCCGTGGTCCAGTGGTTATGGTGTCGGAGCGCTGTCAACACATCGAGACGAGATCGCAGCGAATGGGTTCGCAGCCCGTCGCTGGTCAAATCCATCATCATCATCACCAGCATCATTTTTTATTGTCGAACATCTATATATAAGACATTTTAGACAAATTACAAATAATTATATACAATTAATGTATACAGTCACGTGTGCATCCATGTAATTAATTGCCGTGTTCAGTTTGGATCTTTCTAAGATGTATTCATTGTTAGAGATTTATTTGATTTATATCTATCATATATGTGGTTATTATTAAGCGCGTAGTTATAGCGCAGGACATTTTGCTGAGCTGGTCCGGTGCACCAAGCGTAGATATCGACGCTGGGCGAGCATGACCAGTTCAAGCCCATGTAAAGTTCTATGCTGTACACCGGACACATTGCCAACGGTAACTATAATTGTCATTTAATGCCGAATGAGTTGGCTGTGAATGGGATGGGCCCCCCGCATATGCATACACTGTTCTACGTTACTGAAAATACGCATCAATTGACCCTACCGTAATTATCTTTATGAGCCAATGCGATAATTGCACTTATTCAGCCCGGAGCTGCATGTGGTGGCTTCTGCTCAGCCTCGGTTAGACAAACACACTCATTTTACCGGCTTAATCAATGTCGCTTTGATTGTGTTTTGTATAAAAGATAGCAGATATGACAAGATGTTGAATTCTTTTATTTTCTCAACAAAGATGGTTTTATATAAAGATGGATACATACCAACACCCTGCTAAAAACAATAGGAACTGTTCCAAATTTCGCAACAACTTGCTTCTTGGTTGGAAAGCAATATAACTAATGGTACATCCTGTGAGAGTATGATAAAGCTTCGCCCTATGGGCATTTGGGCTTAGTAAATTAATTTGAAGGTGGGAAATGCCATGCTGAGCCAGGAGAGGTGACAAATGGAGATATGATGAGGGAATTAAGAAGTGCTAGATAAGCTAATTAGTTAACACTATCAAATCAAATTTACCCATTGGAGTTAATGGCCCACATAGTGTCATAATCTCCAAGGGACGATTTGTTGGGGAAAGTGGACACGAAAATGGCCAACGTATATGACAGCACCGTACATGTAGGTTTCAGCGCACCACACGACTCGCTCAGCAACTACAAACTACAAAAACATTAAAGGGACACATCGGGACTCTCCCGTACCCCGCATTAAAGCTCGTGGGCTCGTCTCCATACAACATTCGTTCAATTCAATTAAGCTTTTAGCAGGGTTGAGACATGACGAGTTTCTATGTTCAGATATCCTCACAACAACAAATCGTGGGGTGAAGGAGAAGATAACTCGATCGTTTCGACCATCCCGGGAGCTTCGCGCCCACCACACACTCTCTCCGGTTGCTAAACTCACCTGTTGTCGAGTAATACAGGTTGGTTAGGGTGCCTCTTCCTTATATATCTTTCGGATTTGTGGAGGCTAGATTTGATACACTAATCGGCTCAATTTTGTCGCGACGTGGAACTGAAATGTTTTGGGGGACTGACGTCACAGTGACGTGCACGATAGCTCTGATGGAACTTCTGTACAAAAGCTGCCATTGTTGCAGTGCAAGAATAACACCGACTACATGCGAATATCCACCGCCCGGCCATAACTGAAAAAAATATATATATTATTATATGTGTCTTGACATATTTTTTTTAATAAATCGTATTCAGGGGCATTAATACGTGGACTTACATACAACAATAAACATTATGACAGACCAATGGAACACTGGCGAACTGTGATATGAACAAAATAATTTCTCAATTTACAAAAAGATGTTTGTTCTACATACACGTACTGTGCCAATTATGACAAATTGTTAATTGTGGAACACTTTTAAATAGCAGTATGGTGCATCTTCGAAAATTTACAAAAACTAACTACACCGGATGAAAACATACATGGCCTCGAATTTTCATCGAAATGAGGGAAATTGTAAGGTACACCATGGATAAATTGATAGACCATGATTGTGTCTATTGTGAAGAGATATATCATAATAACATTGAATATGTATTATGTGTTACTTACCCAGCTGGACAATAACAGTGAATATCCGAAATTATCGAACAATTAATCTCAAAATCGACGCCAAGTGCAAGTTTATTTGTCCACATGCTTCGGTGGCATTTTGCCCCGATAAACAGTAATTCGCCGCAAATAAACATTGGCACTGAATGTATGTAGCCCTCACTAAATTACTTGTTTCCTTGTTGGCGAGATTTCAAAGAAGTACAAGTAGAATTGAAGAACACTCCAGCGAAATCTGGTGGCAATTTAACCAAAGTTTAAACACATCGTTCGTTGCGGTCAGACATATCGAGGTTCGTGTTATCTACATGTATAACCCGCTATATATTAGACAATACCTCACCACCGAAGCAGCGAAAAGACTGACAGTATCTTTTGTTCTGACAAGAATGGACTATTGCAATGCACTGTTGTTCCGAGCCCCAGACTACCAGCTTCGGCGAATACAGCGTCTGCAAGACTGTGCTGCAAGAATCGTGTTTAGGTTGAAGAAAGGCAATAGTCCAACCACCATGAGATCACAACTACATTGGCTGCCTATTCAGGATAGAATTTCTTTCAAAATTGCAACATTCGGATATAAACGTTTACAAAATTCAGAAACCGCCCCTACTTACATGAAAGAGCTCATTTCTCCTTATTTGCCAACAAGAAATGTTCGATCGAAGGATGCAGGCCTACTAACACCAAAAGGCGCCAACCTGAGAACTGTTGGAGATCGCGCATTTTGTGTTTCATGTCCGTTCACCTGGAATTCCTTACCACAACCCATCAGAGAATCGACATCATTCAGAGAATTCAAATCAACACTGAAAACATATTTGTTCGAGCGGAGGTATCGAGACATTTTGAACATTCAACGATGACATTCTGTACATTATGTATATATCACTGCATTTTCTCTCTATATATTTGAACCAACTCATGTGAAGCGCCTAGGGCCCATCATCACGGGGATAGGCGCTATACAAGAACAATTATTATTATTATTATATTCTTAAAATAGTAGTCATAGTTGCCGCCGGTCAAGTGATTAAACACGAATATTTCGCTTTTATCACACAAATGCATGGTGGTTACCATGAAGGCAATTTATCAAAATACAAAGGAGTACAATAGACTATCTTCAATAAATTCTGAACATAACCAAATTTGCCTACATACTCTGTGGCAGAGACTGTCTTTATACCTGGGAATTATATATGCTTAAATGCACTAAATTAAATGTCACATATACGCGAAACGTACTACCTTTTTTGCAATCGCATCGCCGCGTTTACCTATTCCCCCTAATTTTGTATCTGCTGCATACAAAACCATAATAGCAACATTGAGTGAATGGTAAACGCAGAACTAGTAACTTTAAACGCCGATGACCTGATATTTAGCGCAAGTTTGTGGTTGGCAATGGTAATATAATTTCAAACAACAAGATACTGAAAACTAATAGTGTGCATTGCGTGGTACATATGCATGTTGTAAAGTGCTGTTTGAAGTAATTTGAACAAAATTGTCTACTAAGAAACCGGTTTGGGAGCACCATGAAAATTAGTATTA
Source organism: Siphonodentalium dalli (assembly GCA_032622095.1). Lineage (NCBI taxonomy): Eukaryota > Metazoa > Mollusca > Scaphopoda > Gadilida > Siphonodentaliidae > Siphonodentalium > Siphonodentalium dalli. Next base: position 211,087,123 of record CP136069.1, read on the forward strand.
AATAAAATGTACGATATAGAGTCTCTTCGATCTAGTGAGATAGGGTACTATTCTGTTGAAGAGATGAGTGTTTCTCTACAGTAAATTCAGCATCACGACATACGTGTATGGTTTATTATCAAGGAGAGTGTTGGAAATTCGGGAAATGTAACTAGTATTTACACAGCAAGTTTCTGCGTTACATATAATAATTAATCACCATTCAAAATGAAACTACCACGCACTGTGTGACGAACTATTACTTCGTGTGTTAATTACCAATGTGTATTTTCGCTTATAGGTGGTTATCCAATATGTTGCTTTTGTCGTATCATGGATTGGAATTGCGGCCATTTTGACAGCCATTTCATCGCCGCGATTGAATTATTTTCTGTCCTTTCAATCTATTCGCCCCCTATACTCTAATTTCACACAAACTGGCATATATCGGATGGAGGATAGATGCTTTCTGGTGTCGCCGATGAGGGATATTGTACGAAAACCTACTACAAGGTCGAAAAATGGGCATTTTAAAAATCTCTGTAAAAAAAAGTTTGCTCAAAGCGGATTTTAGCGGATTTTGGATATGTTGTAGAGGATATATTCCTCTTCAAAATGGAATAAAAACCAACTTAGTCCAAATTTATTCTAGACCAGATAGTTATCTCCGCTGGGCGGTACGGCCAATTACTGACATAACATCATATTAAAAAGAGGTACTACATATATATCTCCCCCCCCCTCAGTGCACCTCTGCTGCAATAAGGAATGAGGACACTTGCGTAGACTCAGAAATGTTTTCGGCGTATAGCATTTTGACATTCCTAATGCATGCCTGCAAGTTAGTAACCGGTAACTGACGTGGCTATACCCCTGACTGTAAATAGTTGATTAACTCCATCAGTGCACGAGGCGTCAGTACAGTACATTATTTGTATAATATTCATATATGAACATACAATACTCTCCTCGCAATAGCTATATGTAGTCTTGATATCGGGATTTACAAAAACAAAATATGTTGTTGTTGTTGTAGTTGTCGCCCGAAGAGATAGATCATCTTTGATATCTTGGGTTACGAATGTTGTATTGTATTGTACAATTATGTATTATGTTCTCATAATATCATATAACATGATTTATTTGAGAAATAAACATTTGAAACATTTGAAACATTTGGAAACGGTTTGATATCGTGAATGTGGTTATGTGTGTTACATTTCTCTTTATTTCTTCAACAGATGATGGTCATGTTAGCGTTGTGTGTTACATTTCTCTTTATTTCTTTAACAGATGATGGTCATGTCAGCCAGCAAGAATTTGTTAATTATTTTACCGATGTGAGTATAACCCACATTCATTCTATTCTCCGACAAGCCACGATATAAACATGGGCGTAAATAACAAGAATCTGCCTAGAGGGTAGATCATGCCATGGATCTATACTCTATTGCTAACTCCCGTAGAGATCATATTCCACCAGTACAAAACCTGGGAAATTATTGAAGTTCTGACAGCGAACATTAAGAAGTTTAAAAATAACACAGGGAATATATTTCTTAGTTATGGTGGTACCCGAAACATTCCAACTGTTGGAAAGTTCCAAACTGACACCACCCCTTATAGACCAAAAATTTACCTATATATAGAAAATTATGCTACTATGGTCTAAAAACAACACATTCCCCACTAATTATTGGTTGAACAATCAAATAATGAGAACAATTTCAACCTATATGTGGTGTAAATTTTCCAACAAAATTAATGTAGTGTGAGCCAAGACATTTCCAACTGTTGAATTTTTTTAATTTTTTTTTTTACAAAAGCCACGTCCCTGGGACAGGGGTGAAGACCCCATTCATCTGTGGCCGGTATAGAAAGCTACATTGTGCCAGAAACCGAATGCACTCAAGGTTTATTATATATAATGCATCTATACCACTGTATTACCACAGCTTACTACAATAAATGTTTATTATATATAATGCATCTATACCACTGTATTACCACAGCTTACTACAATAAATGTTTATTATATATAATGCATCTATACCACTGTATTACCACAGCTTACTACAATAAAGGTTTATTATATACAATGCATCTATACCACTGTATTACCACAGCTTACTACAATAAATGTTTATTATATATAATGCATCTATACCACTGTATTACCACAGCTTACTACAATAAATGTTTATTATATATAATGCATCTATACCACTGTATTACCACAGCTTACTACAATAAAGGTTTATTATATATAATGCATCTATACCACTGTATTACCACAGCTTACTACAATAAATGTTTATTATATATAATGCATCTATACCACTGTATTACCACAGCTTACTACAATAAATGTTTATTATATATAATGCATCTATACCACTGTATTACCACAGCTTACTACAATAAATGTTTATTATATATAATGCATCTATACCACTGTATTACCACAGCTTACTACAATAAAGGTTTATTATATATAATGCATCTATACCACTGTATTACCCCAGCTTACTACAATAAAGGTTTATTATATATAATGCATCTATACCACTGTATTACCACAGCGTACTACAATAAATGTTTATTATATATAATGCATCTATACCACTGTATTACCACAGCTTACTACAATAAAGGTTTATTATATATAATGCATCTATACCCCAGCTTACTACAGCTTACTACAATAAATGTTTATTATATATAATGCATCTATACCACTGTATTACCACAGCTTACTACAATAAATGTTTATTATATATAATGCATCTATACCACTGTATTACCACAGCTTACTACAATAAATGTTTATTATATATAATGCATCTATACCACTGTATTACCACAGCTTACTACAATAAATGTTTATTATATATAATGCATCTATACCACTGTATTACCACAGCTTACTACAATAAATGTTTATTATATATAATGCATCTATACCACTGTATTACCACAGCTTACTACAATAAATGTTTATTATATATAATGCATCTATACCACTGTATTACCACAGCTTACTACAATAAATGTTTATTATATATAATGCATCTATACCACTGTATTACCACAGCTTACTACAATAAATGTTTATTATATATAATGCATCTATACCACAGCTTACTACAATAAAGGTTAAAACTATGTAGTTCCACTAATAACGATGCTATCGAAAAAATTCCTGCAGATATCCTACAATTATCTCGCAAGAATCAATCATACATGTATATTTTAAGGCTGTTAGTACCTCCGCCACGGTCATGTAGAACTACCGATACTGTGCTTCTCATGTCGTTAGCTTTGGTTAATATGTATCGCATAATTATGTATGTTGCCGTTCATATCCTGGTACCATAGTAGTTTCTACGAAAAAATGCCAGAAACAAATGCCTTGCAAAATTACCAGTGTGTGAACGTACCCTAATGGAGTGGGGGTCCTCTCGCGCTCTTTATCTGCAAATACCTATGTATTTCTCTATTTAATTATGCCATTTCTCTATTTAATTGTGTCATTTCTCTATTTAATTATGCCATTTCTCTATTTAATTATGACATTTCTCTATTTAATTATGTCATTTCTCTATTTAATTATGCCATTTCTCTATTTAATATGCCATTTCTCTATTTAATTGTGTCATTTCTCTATTTAATTAGGCCATTTCTCTATTTAGTTACGCCATTTCTCTATTTAATTATGTCATTTCTATATTTAATTATGTCATTTCTCTATTTAATTATGCCATTTCTCTATTTAAATATGCCATTTCTTTTTTGCAGGTGTTCATTCTCCTCATCGTCTTGGAAGAAACACAGCCATCTGCTTCTTAGGAAGGGCTTAGATAACCATGACTACCGCCATCGAGCTAATCATCAATAAAATCGATATTATTATGTTATAGGTTTTTCAGAATAAACTGATGTTAGATAATTCGCAAATATATTTTGACTTAAAAAATAGAATATTGTATACCAACGATTGCGAGTATATGGTCGAGGGCACCGTCCGTCCGAACATTTCACATTTTAGCTCTGGTGTGAATATTCGGATTTGGTTGTTCCGGTATGACATAGCCCAATTGGGCAAATAGGTAGCCACATATATCACGCTTGAATTGGTCATTGTCGCATGGATTCATACTAAAAGACAACCGGGATCTCATAAACGTGCAAAAAGACACCCATGATCTCCTAAACATCAAAGACACCCAGGATCTCCTAAACATCAAAGACACCCATGATCTCCTAAACATCAAAGACACCCAGGATCTCCTAAACACATGCAAAAAGACAACCAGGATCTTATAAACGTGCAAAAAACAAACCAGGATCTACTAAACGTGCAAAAAGACACCCAGGATCTTCTAACCGTGCAAAAAGACAACAGGATCTTATAAAAGTGCAAAAAGACAACCAGGATCTCCTAAACGTGCAAAATGACAACCAGAATCTACTAAATCTGATTGGTCCATGTGCTGTCACGTGCCGGGCGACAAATCACACTGTCGCCCGCTGACCCGGGAGACATTGTTTTTGTCACCCGCCTGATGTTATATTGCAAGAATATCTCCAAACACACACTGCAGTAGTTCATCTATTTCACATCACTACGACGTACTAAAAATCATAGATCTTATATACCCCACGGATTCGCAAAACACACCAGTTGTGGTGTTTGCTAATTTGCATATATTTAGTGAACACTAATATTCGAACTGTTAAGTTGGTACTTTTATCGGACAAGCGTTATTATTTACTTTTTACATCGAAACATCTCGGTGATTCAATTCGTTCATGTCGACATTATGATGCAAGATTGAAAGAGAGGATCCCTTGAGGTTGGTTGGTTATTAATGTTCGCTGGTAGACAACGTAATGCATATGTTTGTTGCGAATGAATGGTACTGTACGCTTATCCTCCGCGATGTCTGCAATGTGATCATAGAAGTATTTTATGTGAGGATCGCCATGGGCACTGACACATTAATGAAATTGACAACTTTCCAATAGCTTTCGAGGAAGACCGTCATGAAATGAACATCGCGAGTAAATTGCGCGCACAAGACGACATTGAATATGCCACATTGCAGAAGACGAGAACACACATATATGGCTTGCATGGCCCGATATTGACGATTTGATCACCAACATGATCGTAAATAAACGCGGATTATCAAACGCTTAACAGCTTGATTATCGTTTATGGAACAGAAATCCTATTGGATGATAAGTAGTTACTGAAATTATACATAATCGAGAAAGAAAGCACTCGTGACTCAGTGCAACATCGTGCGTGTGGATGGCAAGGATATTTTATGTGGTATAATCGGATAACAAAACAGTTGTTGCCCTTCTTCTCGGGAGACATTGAGATTTGTCACCCGCTCGAGAACGGAATGTCTCCCTTAGAGCTTCGCTCATCGGGAGACATTCCGTTCTCGAGCGGGTGACAAATCTCAATGTCTCCCGAGAAGAAGGGCGACAACTGTATATTGTTATCGCCTTCTGCAATGTGGCATATTCAATATTCGCGACAAACATATGCATTACGTTGTCCACCAGCAAACATTTATAACCAACCAACCTCAAGGGATCCACTCTTTTAATCTTGCACCATAATGTCGCCATGACCATATGGAATCACCGAGATGTTTCGATGTAAAAAGGACATAATAACGTTTGTCCGATAAAAGTATCAACTTAAAAGTTCGAATATTAGTTTTCAATAAATATATGCAAACTAGCAAACACCACAACTGGTGTGTTTTGCGAATCCGTGGGGTATATACGATCTATGATTTTAGTACATCGTAGTTATGTGAAATAGATGAGTTACTGCAGTGTGTGTTTGGAGATATTCTTGCAATATAACATCAGGCGGGCGACAAAAACAATGTCTCCCGGCTCAGCGGGCGACTGTGTGATTTGTCGCCCGACACGTGACAGGACATGGGCAAATCAGAAGGGTCGAAAATAGGGAGGAGGGTAACAATGATAGTGGACAATATGGATATAGGTCACTATGATAGAGGGGTTCTGCCAATGAATGAGTGGTGCATTATATAATAATGTGTATTTACATGACATGTTAGTCATGAGTGTTCCCACATGCAATTACCCAATACTCTCTATAAACTGACACCGTCACGTGTGGGAGATCCTGCATGGCAGGGCCGTAATTTATGGGGGTCTCAGGGTAGTGCTTTCGCCGGGTTTGTCGGGCAAATACATTGTAACTTCGGTCATATATGAAGGGCCTGACATAATTGTTATTTAATTTAGTATAACTAGTCAACAAAGACATAAATAGTATACATAAAATTATAAGAACCTGTTAGAATTTAGGATGCAGTAAACTGGCTCTATCTGTGTTAACCAGATATAAATTTTTGGCTGGGCAGGTTTATAAAATTATCCCGAATCACTGTAGATTTGGAGTAAATCCCAAGGAAGCCCGCTGTGAATTATCCTCTATGGTGATTACAAATTGTTTTATATCCTCATAATGAGGTGGTGGTCCTCTGGTACTGAATGTGGGCAGGGCGAGAGAGAGAGAGAGAGAGTGAGCGCGAGAGAGCGGGATGGAGAGAGATGGAGAGAGAGCGAGGAGTAGTGATGGATAGATAGATAGAGAGGGGTATAGGGAGGGAGAGAGAGGTAGGGAGAGGGATGGAGAGAGACGGAGAGAGAGGGAGGGAGATTGATGGATAGCGATAGGGAGATACATGGAGGGAGATAGAGGGGGAAAGAGGGAGGGAGAAGGAGGGGAGACAGGGGAGCGAGAGAGATAGGGGAGAGAGAGAGAAAGGGAGAGAGGGAGGGAGAGGGAGATATAAGTAGATATATGGAGGGAGATAGAGGGGGAAGGAGGGAGGGGCGAGAGAGGGAGGGAAGAGATCGAGAGAGAGAGGGAGGGAGAGGGGGAAGAGGGAGAGGGGGAAGAGGGAGAGGGAGGGAGATAGATGGAGTGAGATAGAGGGAGAGAGAGGGGAGGGAGATAGTGCGAGAGAGACTGGAGGGAGAGTGAGATGGAGAGAGAGGGAGAGAGAGGGTGGGGAGAGAGATGGGGATGGAGGGGCGAGAGGGGAGCGAGAGAGATATGATAGGAGAGAGAGAGAGGGGGAGAGAGATGGAGAAAGAGAGAGAGAGACGGAGAAAGAGAGAGAGAGAGAGAGAGAGAGAGAGAGAGAGAGAGAGAGAGAGAGAGAGAGAGAGGCGAACTTCTCGTAGAATATCCCCAGCTCAGGCCTTAGGCCTTCGTTAGTTGTCGTCAGTATGTCAATTATATAACGCCGGGAAATTTGACGGATCAGATGTCGGGCAAGCTTACACTCCCTAACATTTTGGGGAAATTACGCCGAGATGATGGGGGACATTTTGCACATTTGGGAGATCCTGATCATCCTGGGTGTCTTTTCTTTTTGTACGTTTGAGAGATCCTGAGTACCTTTTTGCGGGATACCATGCGACAACGATAAAATTCAGCCACGTTACGGATTTCGTGCATTTGTTCACATCTGAGTTATTGGGTGTGTTGAAATTAGAATCATGTGGGGATTTTCCATCCATAATACGTTTACTTTGTAATTCGGATGTTTATTAACGAATTTAGTTGTTGCCTTGTCATTTCGCCCAATTTGGGCGGTTCTCTAGTGGTGGTTAATTGTGCAACGTGTGTGCCAAGGAAAAACAGACGCAGCATTTGTGTAAATGGTAGCCCAAACTACATTTCGGCTACATTTGAAGTAACGACAGTTTTGTTATTTATTTCGAGAAATAATACCGCATCAGATGAATTCAGCCCAAATATGTTAACAGTTTTCGTGTAAAACATTTGCAGTAGGTTAGCGTTATTTGGTATTTGTGGATGTCCTTTAACATGGACTACTGCGCTTGAACGAGCATGTGAATTTGTCGTTTTTAATGTATAGCAACTTAATTATCAATAACAGAGGCATTCTCTGTCAAATACAGTCGCTCTATTTACGATATTAATTGCTGAACTTTCTAAATTAAACTACGCGTAAACGGGTACCTACTGTAATTTATAGAAGGTGTCGGAATCGGCCTAATCGCCACAGGGCCAACTCGCCCCAGTCGACTTCTGCCAATTCGGTACACACTATAAAATGTATCTGAGGCCGAGGTCGGCTCGAAATAAAAGTTGTATACGGGTGTTATATACATGTAGCGTTTGGTCCGTAGTTTCTGAATGAATATTATTGAAATTTGGTGTATATGTCTGGGCTGGGACATGGAATACAACAACGTTGAATTGTTTTTAAATTTACAAATTTGTTGATTTTATTTTTTTCGTTCTGAAACACACTATAAAGTGTATGCGCCGGCTCCAAAATAAAAGGCGTGAGCGGACTTGATGTCGCATTATCTTCTTTGTTTATAAATGGACAAGACTGAAATTTAGTACATATGTCCGGGTTATGACATGGACAACATTAACGTTTGAATTGTTCTTAAATTCACAAATTTGTTGATTTTATTAAACTTTTCGTTCTTTCGTTCTATAACTTGTAAACGGTCGGCCCCATTTAAAAGGTTAAGCGGCTAATGTGCTTAGTGTTGTAGGTAATCGGATTAACTAATTGGCGACTCTAAACTATCTTGTTTTGGGGTATTTGAGCTTTTTTGTGAAATAATAATTTAGGACGTGAATACATTTATGTTAAATGATAACTTTATTTAATGATAATACACACATAAAATATAATAACGAACATGAGACATACATGATTTATAAACTGTTAACAAAAGATATCAAATTCAATACATGACAAAGATGACTCAGTGAAGTTTATAAAGTGAACATAAAAACATTAAGGTAAGAATCTTTTTAAGGAATGTAACTTGGTTTAATGATAATAAACACATAAATTAAAATAACAAACATGAGACATACATGATTTATAAACTGTTAACAAAATATATCAAATTCAATACATGACAAAGATGACTCAGTGAAGTTTATAATGTGAACATAAAAATATTAAGGTAAGAATCTTTTAAAGCATTACTAAACCCTTTAGCACAGACCACAGTCCACTTCACTCATCCGATCATCACCAAACTTCATATTTATCTTGATATTGATCTATCAAATGAGAGCTATCAAATATTATTTGAATTTCATAGGAAAAAATGGTCGCCAGCGGCCATATTGCATTTACGTTATATTATCGCGTCATGTCGATATCTAGTATTACTTAGAAATTTCACCTTTCCAGATTCATAATTGCTCCATTGACTGTAACAGATGAAATTATCCCCCTCTTCGGATAGAGTGTCAATGAAACTTTATTTTGTCAGACTGTCTGTATAGTCACTGATTATATGTGGCAATAATCTGTAATAAGATGTAGCACTATTTTATTTTATATTTACATGTAGTGCTGTTTTTATACAACAATTCTACCCCCTAGATCATCATGTGATCGACCATACATCCCGTGTGAGGACCTGGTTGAATTAAGTGGGGTTTTATGGATCACTTCTGTCCTCCAGCTAGATTATACTCATGCCATTTAATGGCATTTTCTAACGTGGAGGGGTATATATGCTTGAGACCCCACCACTCTTCAATTCACACCAAGTTCTCAGCTGTCATGTTCGGATATTATAACCCATAGCCATGATATATGGTTTATTTTGTGTATACTAGTAATATAGTTATTTTTAGTAATGTTTTATATACCAGTACTGTGTATAACAGTGCATATAAATTAATCCATGTGTACAGTATATTGATTCAACGGATTCAGTGGTTTTGTCCATCAGTCTATTTTGCGGGGAAAACATGTCCACCAGCAATACACCCTGCTAAATTTCAAATTTGAATCAATTGGCGCACCCTGCAGCCAGCTTTTATTGGAGAACTTTTTCTCATGTGGATATTTTGGGTCACCACTAGATGTGAGCCATATTTTGTTCTCAGACTTTCCTTGTGAAAACATCACTGCCAGCGGTGATCTTGAATTTTACTATTTTTATGGCTAAATAATTTTGTTGATCCTACAGACGACATCCATTGTCCCATCGTCATCAAATTCCACAATGATCTTCTGGATAACCAGGGCGATAGTAATCTAATTTGTCCGAATTTCGTTAAAAAACATGACCACAGGCAGCAATTTGGTATCTTACTCTTTGCATTACTGAATTGTTTAGCAACTGTACAGACATATCCCTCATCTGATAGTCACCAAACTTCATATTGATTTTCGGGCTGACAACTAGATGGGAGCTATCGAATGCTTTGAATTTTTTTGGAAAACATTGTCGCTAGCAGTCATCTTCTATTTTGGTTTTTATATACATGTATATCTCTTCATGTGGATAGCCAGTATTACGTAGGTACTTCAACTTTCCGCATTCCTGTCATCATTTGAAATATAAAAATTACCTGATACATGCACCCACATGTTTGCCACTCGGGCGTGGGGGCTTTTTCATTTTATAGCGATTTTTATAAAACTACTGTGATTTTTTGCGATAAAATCCTTATTGGGGGTAGGGGAAATATTTCTCTCAAAATTAATACTAAAACTGTATGTATCTTCTCAAACTCAGTTTCATTCGAACTGAATATAACAAGTGTCTGCGTAGATATCGTCACATGGGCACCTGACTCGATATTTTTCTTAAAGTGACTCCGATGATATGATTTTTCGTTTATTTTGAAGATATATCTGAAAAAGTACAGTGTGTGAACTTACGCATGCATAACGTGATTGAACTATGAACAATACCGATGTTTTCATTATTTTCCACGAGAACATAGACCAGGGCAGTTTTCTATAACATTCCACGAGCACATGGATGCATATAGGTAGTCAATGTTCACATGTTTCGAGGCCATTGAATCCAAGATGGCCACCAAAATTGAATATCTGACTTGATAAATTTTAATTCGCAATCACTCGGGCAGTTTATGAGATATTAAGTCGTGCGAAATGTTATTCTATTGATAGTTGAGTAGTCCTCATTGAGAGGTATAAATAAATTTCATATATTCAAAATGGCCGCCAAAATGGCCACCGGAAGTAGAAAATATGACTATTTTTCACTCATATCTTCTTGATCAGTTTCTGCTGTTTGGAACTGGTTGAGGATTGTGACCTTATTTTTTATAGTTTTATATTAACTAATCATTGGGGTAATGAATAAAGCAATTATTGGGGTCCTAGCCCCCTCCGTTCCCTCAAAAGTTTGATTTTACAGAATGCGGTATAAAATTTCACCAAAAAATCACAATTGGGTTTCTGTTCAAATTTCAACAAAGAATGAGCACAACTGTGGAATGTAAGTGAGGAATACCATTATACATGGATACTCCAATTCATAGGAACAAAAGTTGTTACTTTGGATCAAAATGGCCACCAAAATGGCCGCCACAATATGGAAAATGGTAGATATTGCCCCAGTGTGTCCTGGAATCGCTTACAATTTGTGGTTGATGAATGAAATTGGCTATTCTGTCTTCTATACATTGAATACTAACATTGTTACTAACTATTGTAACAAAGACATTACCAGAAATATTGGATTTCACTCTCACAAACGTGACATAAATATCGGCAAAAAATCTTTTCTCATGTTTGAACCATTTTTTGCAAGTAAACTGTAACTATCTTTGGCATGAGAGGTGTTTATTGTTTTTATCTATCTTAAATGTGTCACAATAAGGTGTTTAATGACCAAATTACTCAAGGTGGCTTCCAAAATGGCAACTAAATTGGGTAAAAAGTTGATTTTCACATATATCCGGAACATAATTATCTGCTGTTCCGAAAAGGTAGCAAAGTGTGACTAACTTTGTTATTATACACGTTAGTTAATCGACTGACAACTACATTTTATATTCTGGTTGGCACTGTACATTATGAGGCAAGATCATTTAATTTTAAAATGTGCAGTGTACAATTGTGCCGAAAACGTCTTTTGGGATTCTGGCCAAGTTTTTGAAAATAAATGGGCAGAACTTTGAAACGGAACTGAGAGGGACCATCCGACCATAATATGTGGCTACTCTTGCCCATTAGCATAAACATTTATCAACTATTGTCAGGAAAATCGTTTAACATTTCCTCCATCGTGCATACACGCCAACAAGGAGGACTCTCTGGTGTGATCTCTATATCAAGTAACATATCATTGAGTTGTGGAAAGCGATAGCCACCCAAGGTACACATGTACAACCCACCAGGGCCATACAGTCACTCCAAATACAAATAAACAACACACATATGACTAGTCGCTCGCTTTATAAACATACACCTCACCCATAACCACACAGCCACACTTGTGTATATCCCTGCACACCACACATGATCATACATATGTCAATAACATTTAATGCGTACACACCAGGTATACCTCCTACAACTGACCAATGACCGTATCGTCACTATATGTATACATATTCACCACATTCATGATCACACAGTCAATCATTGTATACCTATTGACCTCACCATTGGCCATAAAGTCAATCCATGTGTACCTATGTTCCACACCCATTGCCAAATAGCCACTCAAGGTATACATATACACCCCACCATGACCATTGCATCGCTCCATGTATACATATGCACCTCACCAATGGTCATATAACACAACTAGCGTATACCCATACACCCCACACATTCATGGGTCAACATACATGTACACCATGTAAACTGTTACACTTGACCCATGATCATATAGCCACTCCATGTATTCACCACATTCATGATCATACAGTCACTACAGGTACACATATTCACATCACCATTGGTCATACGGTCAATCCCTGCATATCTACTCGCCACGCCAATTGCGAAATAGCCACTCAAGATAAGCATATACACCCCACGCATAACCATAGAGTGACTCCATGTATACATATGCACCTCAGCAATGGTCATATAGTCACACGTGCTATACATATATACCCCTCGCCCAAATGACCATACAACTACTTGGCGTATACCCGTACACATAACATATGACAATGAGTCACCATACATGCACACCAGGTATACTCCTACACCTGACCCATTTCACTCCGTGTATTCATATTCACCACATTGGTGATCACATGGTCACTCCTTGTACACCTATTCATTTCATTAATTGCCACACAGTCACTCCCTGTATACCTATTCACCATACCATGGTCATATAGCCACTCGATATATACATATGCAACACAAACATGCCAATAGAGTCACTCCAGGTGTACATTTACTCATCACCAATGACAATAAAGTCCTTCCATGTGTACCAATACTTCTCACACATGATCAATTATACATTCCAGACTTTTATATACACCCCACACATGACAATTCAGTCACTCGCTGTGTACTCATACACGCCATCCATGATCATACAGTTACTCCTTGTATACCTATACATCCACCGATGACAATATACATCCACGACATATATAAATATACATCCCACCCATTACCACCACGGCACTCCCTATATACCTACACGCTCGCCAACGACCACCCAGATATACTCAGGCATGTATAGTCATGACCGTGCTGTCAGTCCATGTACACCTATACACATTACACATATTCATCCAACCACTCCTATTTATCCATATACCCCACCCATGATCACATAGACACCAGATGTATACATGGTCACCCACATGTGGCAATACAGCCACCAAATATACACCTATACATCCCACCCATGACCATAGTCACTCCATATATACATAAACAACACATATATTTCATTGTAGCTACTCCCGTTATATCCGCACACAATATCATTGCCCGTACAGCCACATCGTGTTACCCGTACATCCACACATAACCATACAACCATACAGTCACTCCATGTAAACATATTCAGCTCACACATTACCATACGGCCACTACTTGTATACATATACATCTCACAATGGACATCCCACTCACGATCATAAAGACATTCCTTGTATATCTGTTCACATCATTCATGATCATAAAATAACTCCATGTATACCTATTCACCTCACCTATGACCATGCAGTAACTCACGGGCTACCATATTGACCTCCCTCTTGTATCGAGGTGATCAATTTTATCCTAATGAGTCAAAATAGCCAGAATAGTCACCACAGATTATGGTTCATCTTAGTTCCGTTTCAAAGATTCAAAGTGGCCAGAATCCCAAAAGAGGTTTTCGGCAAAATCCATAAGCAACTTTAAAATGAATTTGTCATGCCCCATAAGGAACCGGGACAGCCAATAATATTTAGTTGTCAGTTGATTACCTAACATGCATACTAACCAAGTAAGTTACAATTTGCTAACTTTTCGGAACAGCAGACAATAATGTTCCGGATATATGTGAACAATGAACTTTTTACCCAAGTTGGTTGCCATTTTGGAAGTCATCTTGAGTAATTTGCTCTATAATGACCTTAGTGTGACACATTTACATTAGACCAAAACGATAAACACCGTTCATATCAAAGTTAGTTACAGTTTACTTTTAATAAAAATGATAAAAACATGAAAAGTGAATTTTTGCCGATATTTATGTCAAGTGTGTGAGAGTAAAATCCAATATTTCTGGTAATGTCAGTGGTTACAATACTAAAACTTAACCAAGGTGAATCAGACATGTTAGTTTTCAATGGATATAAGGCAGAATAGCCAATTTACTTCATCGACCACCGATTGTAAGCGATTGCAGTGAACGCTGGGGCAATATATTTACAATATTTACAATTTTCCATATTTTGGCGGCCATTTTGGCGGCCATTTTGGCGGCCATTTTGATCCAAAGTAACAATTTTGGTTCCAATGACTTGGAATAATTACGGGTAATGGTATGTCTCACTTACATAACACAGTTCTGCTCATTCCTTGTTGAAATGTGACTAGAATCCCAATTGTGATTTTTTTGTGAAAATTTTATACCGCTTCCTGTAAAGTCAAATTTTTGAGGGATCGGAAGGGCCTAGGACCCAAATAATTTCTTATTTCATTGCCCCAATGATCAGTTAATATAAACAATACAAAATAAAGTCACAATTCTCAATCAGTTCTAAACAGCAGAAACTGATTAGTGAAAAAGTGTCACATTTTCCAATTCCGGTGGCCATTTTGGCGGCCATTTTAAATATATGAAATTTATTCCTACAAATAAATAAGGAGTTCTCAATTATCAATAGAATGGCATATCGCACGACATAATACCTCATAAACTTCCTGATTAATTGCGAATTGAAATTTACCTGGTTAGAAATTCAACGTTGGCGGCCATCTTGGATTCAAAGACCGATAACTCTATAAAGCCCCCATCGCCAGATGGCAAACAACCGGCAAATTGAAGGACTGATATAGTTCTACAAAGATATCATAACCACCAAAAATCCGCATAGGGGGGAGGGGGGTCTACATGCAGCTCAAACTCTAGTAATATTGATATAGATATATTTGTCAAACATTTCGTCGAAATCCGCCCGGCTTTACCCGATTTAACCTTGAATTGACAATTTTGAAGGTCAAGGTCAGGTCGGGGTCATGATTTGACCCATCCAAAACACTTCTGGGACAAACGTAACGATAAGTATCAAATTTCGTTGAAATCCTTCCGTTTTACCAGATTTGACCTTGAATTGATCTTTTTGAATGTCAAAGTCAGGTCGGGGTCGAGATTTGACCCGTCCAAAATAATTTCCCCTAGGTATCAAATTTCGTCAAATCTGTCCGGCAGTTTTCCCGGCCATAGCTAACAGACAAACAGACAGACAAAAGTCCCAAAATATATATTAGACTAGCTGATGTACCCGACTTCGTTCGGGCTGTTTAGGGATTTCTTTGTGATCGCCTCCATCTGGACAGTACCCAGTATATACAGCGTCTGGACAAACTATTGTTCAATTGGTCCAGAAACATGCCTATATCAGCACATTCGAGGACATGGTCCCACGTGAATTTGGACCCGTCCATATTGCTCCCTACATAGTCCTACACACAAACTTTTAGTCGGATCGGTCAAGGTCCAGAAACATGTCTATGAGCGAGGTCAAGTTGACACGTTAAATACCAAATCCGAGTCGGATCGGTCGAGCAGTGTTAGAGTCTATAACACATACACACATGCATTCACACATACACACATACATACATACAGACAGATATTCCAAAATGTATAATCGATAGCTACAACAATTATATGGTAGATAGTTCACGGGCGACCTGATGCATGCATCTTAGTTTTCTTGTTGGGTATGGTACGGGAAATACGACTTATGTTAGACTCGATCTGCAAAACAAGAGTTCAGTCCCCTCGCTATGCTGTTCTGATCACTGGCATTATAGGTTACAGTGAAGTAATTATTTCCCATAGGCCTCAGTGTTAACATATAATGGCCTGCAGCACTGACTATCCACGAATTGTGATAAATGAGTACATGGTCACCGGAATTGGCATCTGCGCAAAGTTTCTGCATGAAAAAAAATCATATCGTCGAGCATGGAATGTACCTTTAAATTTGGGATTTATAATCGAGAGTCAGAATTGCATGAAAAAAATATTGACATTTTTCACCTCACACCAAAAAAATTAAATCTAGGAACCACGTGCTTTACAATGTGCCAATGTTTTGTTTGGAGTCTGACATTTCAAGAGGAGTGATTGCATGTATTTTATATGTTTAAATATCGAAACTACTATTAACCAACCAGAGCCCAGAATTTGTTTAATTCTCTCCTGCATCTTGGTCCAAAATCCGTTGGAGGGAGCTACCAATCGAATTACTTCACTGTAACCTAAAGTGACAACAACGTCAATGACATGCCATCTGAAAATGACACAAATCGGTCACTGGACTCTTCACATTTGAAAATAAAATACAAAATCTCTATCCATGACTTTGTTTTCGTCTTATTAACCCTTTCCTGACCCCACCCCTGTTTACAATTGCAACACAAAATATCTTAAAATGAACACGAAAAGTCACCATGTGAGGCCCATGTCGATAAAGTAAACGATGGTAGCATATATACCCATCATTGGTGTGAAAGCTGACCAATCGAATTACTTCACTGTAACCTATACGTAAAAACGAAATTAAATCTAACATTTTTAATGAATAGTTTTGTTGGTTACAATTCATTCTGGTTATATCCTGCCAAATTACAATTGAATACGGATACAGTTCGGTTTCTCAACATAATGCAAAATGAATTGTAATCGACAATATTCTTAAAGGGGTACTGTAAATTAAATCCGACTATTTATGGGACCATCTACTTTTATAGTCAACAGAATATGTGCAACAAATGAATGAATTTGAGCCATTGATGAGTGCAAAATACACAAACGTGCTCTAAGAATGATGCAGACAACATGGTAATTATAATGAAAATGATTGTATGACTCCAGCCATAAATTCACTTTCATTATAATTACCATGTTGTTTGCATCATTCAGAGAGCACATGCGTGGATTTTGCACTCATCCATGACTCAAATTCATTCATTTGTTGCATATATTCTATTGAGTATAACAGTAGATGGTCCCATAAATGGCCCGATTTGGTGTACAGTACCCCTTTAAATAAATAAAAAATGAGTGATTTCCTGGTGGCAGTGCTCAGACCAGCGTAGCAGGGGACAGAACTCTACCTTGTGGTTAGCCGTAGAAAATGGCAAACAAGTCTTCCATAAAACATCCAGCAGTGACCACTCTCCAAACTGAGCGTCGGGTCACAAATATGCCACACTCGGTGCACAAATATGCTACACTCGGCGCACAAATATGCCACAATCGAAGCTGCACTTATACAAATTACATGTAGTGACTATCGTTGTCGAAATAATTCCAGTCGTTATCAGTGAATACATGGTTTAAAGATACGCGCGGGGTTGGCGGTGGGTATGCTGTTAAAATATTCACATCCGTCAAAAACCGCCATAAACAGAGAAGAATAGTAAAATATAGACATACTGTGTCCTTATACCAATCAGAAATATGGCATAAACAGTATGTTATTGTCAAATGTTTCTTTCCTTTGTTACAGAACCATGCTTTTGTTTAGATCCGGATATGGTAAACATAAAGAGCGTTGTTTGTTACTGTTTTCCTGATATGGAAATAATGAAGAGCGTTTATATCATTTGTGTGTGATTAACCAATATAATTGCGCTGTGTTATTTAAACAGAAGCAAAACTTCTGTAACACGAGCAGGCTCTTGTTTACGTACACCATCGTACGTCTTGTCGACAATATGCTATTTACGCGCTGATTATGTTTGGCATATGAACAAAACTATATATGTTTTAATATTCCTTCTGTTGATGGCGATTTGACCAAATATGAATATTTCTGCAACGAACGTCGCCCGTGCCTTTAAGATGCCATCTCTTATTTGATACCAACATTGACACCTTTCCGTGCAAAAGAAACTGAAACTGAAACAAACTATACCTGTAATTAACATCATTCGTATGAGACAGGCATCGAGAAAATCATCGCAACTATTCATCAGTAATTCGCCGAAAACGATCACATTATCTAATAATATCCATGGATCGACGGAATCATGGACGCTTGTTATTATCTACCACTATTGATCGACGGAATCACGAACGCTCTTTATTATCTACCACTATTGATCGACGGAATCATGGACGCTCTTTATTATCTACCACTATTGATCGACGGAATCATGAACGCTCTTTATTATCTACCACTATTGATCGACGGAATCATGAACGCTTGTTATTATCTACCACAATTGATCGACGGAATCGTGAACGCTCTTTATTATCTATCGCTATTGATCGACGGAATCATGGACGCTCTTTATTATCTACCACTATTGATCGACGGAATCACGAACGCTCTTTATTATCTACCACTATTGATCGACGGAATCATGAACGCTTGTTATTATCTACCACAATTGATCGACGGAATCGTGAACGCTCTTTATTATCTATCGCTATTGATCGACGGAATCATGGACGCTCTTTATTATCTACCACTATTGATCGACGGAATCACGAACGCTCTTTATTATCTATCGCTATTGGTTGACGGAATCATGGACGCTCTTATTATCTATCGCTATTGGTTGACGGAATCATGGACGCTCTTATTATCTACCACTATTGGTTGACGGAATCATGGACGCTCTTTATAAGAGACGGACAGTAGAAGTTTTGCTCGGCTGACAAAAATTCAAAACGTGTTAAAACAACAGGGGCGTGTCGTTAAAACGAGTAAAATATAAATTAAAAATGATATCAGTTTAAAACGAGTGCGCCACGTAAGAAGTATATCGATAAATAATACATAATTATTTAAATTTAAACGTTTTAAAGTGGCGCGCTCGTTTTAAACTGGTATACTTTACGTTTACCGACACGCCCCTGTGGTTAAAACTTCCTCTCATGGAAGTCGATTGGTAATCAAAACCTCATATTAACCCTTTCATAACGGGAGCTGCGCTGGTGCAGCATTAAAAGTCACGTGTCAGTGCATTCTCTTGTATATGCGAGTATCACACAGGGAGTCTCGAATATATAAGAGAATGCACTGGCTTACAATATCAAGTTACATATTGTTAGGCCAATTCATTATATTATATATGCGAGGCGTCATATGAGCGAATCGCATATATAAGAGAATGCATTGGCACAGGGTTTTCGCCAAAATTCAAGAAGCACCAGTCATGGTAGGTTAAATGGACTCATGGGTTCGATCTAATTAGTTCATGATATAGAACATGTACAGATGGTGGTTTTATGATGTCAAAAGGACATGACATCTGTACAGGTGTTG
The DNA here is from genome assembly GCA_032622095.1 of Siphonodentalium dalli. Classification (NCBI taxonomy): domain Eukaryota; kingdom Metazoa; phylum Mollusca; class Scaphopoda; order Gadilida; family Siphonodentaliidae; genus Siphonodentalium; species Siphonodentalium dalli. The sequence goes on from CP136069.1 coordinate 211,106,921, forward strand.
TCCGTGTTAAATAGTGACCAACTTTCTGAAATGTTTTCTAGCAGGTAACAAGTACACACACGAGTTGGCTGAACACTTCTTTATTCTTTATCAACGCCACAGATGTACCCTTTCCATACTCAATGGATTCTCCCAGTCAGTTAAAAAATGTACAACTGAATGGTCATTATTGAATATGGGGGATCCTAAAGTGGTACATGCTGGCGGCAGATAAATATAAGTGCAGAATGAGCCTATTTATTGAGGGAAATGTTTAGATAATAAGTTCAATAAATGATGATTTAGTATGGAAAGGGTTAACATTATTATCTGAAAATTTCATATAGGATAAATATTCATCAATGATGCTTTAGCATAGAAAGGGTTAAACTTATTATCTGAACATTTCCTATGGGATAAATATTCAATCAATGATGCTTTAGCATAGAAAGGGTTAACATTATTATCTGAACATTTCCTATGGGATAACTACTCATCAATGATGTTTTAGCATAGAAAGGGTTAACATTATTATATGAACATTTCCCATCGGATAACTACTCATCAATGATGCTTTAGCATAGAAAGGGTTAAACTTATTATCTGAACATTTCATATGGGATAAATATTCATCAATGATGCTTTAGCATAGAAAGGGTTAACATTATTATCTGAAAAATTCCTATGGGATAACTACTCATCAATGATGCTTTAGCATAGAATGGGTTAGCATTATTATCTGAACATTTCCCATGGAATAACTACTCATCAATGATGCTTTAGCATAGAAAGGGTTAACATTATTATCTGAACATTCCCTATGTAATAACTACTCATCAATGATGCTTAATATAGAAAGGGGTAAACTTATTATCTGAACATTTCCTTTGGGTTAACTACTCATCTATGATTCTTTAGTATACAAAGGGTTAAACTTATTATCTGTACATTTCCTATGGGATAACTACTCATCAATGATGCTTTAGTATAGAAAGGGGTAAACTTATTATCTGAACATTTCCTATGGGATAACTACTCATCAATGATGATTTAGCATATACAGGGTTAACATTATTATCTGAAAAATTCCTATGGGATAACTACTCATCAATTATGATTTAGCATAGAAAGGGTTAACATTATTATCTGAACATTTCCTATGGAATAACTAATCATCAATGATGCTTAATATAGAAAGGGGTAAATTAATTATCTGAACATTTCCTTTGGGTTAACTACTCATCTATGATTCTTTGGTATACAAAGGGTTAAACTTATTATCTGTACATTTCCTATGGGATAGCTACTCGTCAATAATGCTTTAGTACAGAAAGGGTTAAACTTATTATCTGAACATTTCCAATTGGATAACCACTCAGCAATGATGCTTTAATACAGAAAGAGTTAAACTTATCTGAACATTTCCAAAGGGATAACTACTCACCAATGACGCTTTAGTATATAGAAAGGGCTAACCTTATTATCTGAACATTTCCTATGGGGTAACTAGACATAAATGATACTTTGGTATAGAAAACTGCAGCATGGAAATGCTAAATATAAGTTTGGTGGAAAGTAATATGACCATACGTAAACGTAATAAAGCCCACGTAGATTAATTCCTTATGACAGTTTGCGGTCCAAAATACATTTATAATAATAACCGCTTTTGATTTATTCCGGTATCGAAATTAGTCGACGAAATTGCTTACACAGATACAGGGAAATAATGACATTTCTTCCTGCGTGTTCAAATATAACTTTCGAAGAGGTGTTCTTGTGTGCGACACTGTTCACATTTTCACAACACGGTATATACTGGTAACACCGAAGATCTGGTCTGCTTGATAGCGTGGAGATATAATAAATTTACTTTACAATATGCTCCATGTTGTGTGTTGAAATTCGGCAGCGTTGAAAAAATTCACACCGATAGTGTGACTTGCAAGTTAATAAGAAAGTGATGTGACACACAACCGTAAGTTACATGTGGAGTGATTACAGAGTATGCTGTATAGCTGATGATATGTTCTACACAGCTAAGTCATTTAGTCCCAAAATATCCAACGTCTAATCAAATCTGAGATGCAAATGCGTATTTGCATAAGTTGGAGGGAATCGAGTGAGCACATGGTGACGTCTTATAGTATAGTACAGTTCGCAATCTGAAGCAACAAGGCCTGTGTCGCAAGCATATGGGTGCTCGTCCCATATCCCAACTCAAGAACACATTGTGGCATTAAGAACTAACCACGATTGAACATAGTGACATTAACGGATTGACAGACCCATGTCATAGTGTACATGTATGTCGCAAGCATATGAACACATTTTACACTATATCAATATTTGGGATATATACACAAAATCGCACGCGTGTGTTACTGGTGTCAGTATATCGAAATGATTGCAATGTGTAAGGACAGCACGTTCAGTCAATACCATAACTGTTATCCTTACGCGACGCAGGCATGCACATAATCACCAAAATTTAGTCATACCAGAGTCGAGAATATTGTACCCAATTACAGGCTACCGGTATGTCACAACGTTAAGGCTTTATTTGTTTGTGTGTAGTCTTTATCTTTATCGTTACTAGGACTGACCCCGCAGTTTATAAGGGTATATGTCTTGCATGGATGGTAATTTGGCGCCTATAAAAATTACTATTTCAGAGTACACTTTGAACTTTAGCCAGAATGGGGACTCCGTACTATTATGACTTTGATCTTAATAAATATGAACCCTACGATGACTCGAAAGACCTACCCAAGACTGAAGCGAAACCTGGAAAACTTATAAGGAAACCCGGAGCTAAGAAGATAAAAGTTAAAGAGATAAAAGGAGGAAGAGCGAAGAAGACAAACATTGGAAAATTTAGGTAAATTACTCATTTTAGTTCAGTGAATATGTCGTTTGGAGTTTCTATAGAGGGGGATGAATCCGAACGTGTTATAGATAATCGACTGGCCGGCAGAAAGCCAGCGCGGGTCATGTCAGGACATGTTTTAATCGATAATTTATACAGAAGCACTCTTTCCCCATCGTCGAGAGTAAATCGATATTGACTCGTAGTATGTGACGTGAGAATGCGTGGACGGTGTTCAGAACGTGTCTGAACATGTCCGGCCAAAAATATACCTATTCTTCCGTATAATAATATGCTAATGGGGATCATAAACCACAAATAGACCATGATACAATGCGTGGGCGGAGAATATAGGTCAAAGTTTCAAACTGTCTAGACTAACACCAACAGGAGTACTGCTGAGAATGTAGGTCGTGTACTTCGGATAGAGTTATCGTTCCTGAAATGGCCCCAACTGGGCCCTGTATCATCAATTGTTCTCCTAAGAGATGCATGCAGGAGTGTCATACATGTACACTATCGGCCAGTAACACAAATGTGGGTCTGCTTACCACACGCTCGACCGATTTATTCTAACTGACTCTTCCCCACCAATGTTTCTACATCCGTGCAATATGGATGTTGACTAACACAATTTCTTCAATGGAAATGCTCAATTTCAAGTAAAAAGGCATATATTTAACCATAAAACCTGGAAATGTTAAGCATTTTAGTGATTTCATTTGGAATTTTCTTGCTATAATTGCCATATCTGCTTAAATTTAATACAGGCACCAAACAACATCAGCACCAACATTCAGTCATACCAGTAGTCGATAATAATGTACCCAATTACTGGTTATGTAACCATTTTAGGGCTTTTTTTTGTACAATACTGTGTGCACTGTGCTACTACGTCAATAAAGCAATGTTCACTCCATATGCCAGGGTACATTGATCAATGTCGCAACCATGTGAGCGCCCCTTCCGGAATATCGACTTATCCCAACTCTTGAACGCAATGAGAAATTAAATATTATCCACGATTAAACATAGTACATGTATACCACTAACGGATTGTCAAACTATTGCCATACTGTATGTCGCAGGCACTTGACACGATATCAATATAGCACGCTTCGTATGGAATATATACACAAAATCGCATGCGCGAGTTACTGTTGTCCACATATCGGACGAGTGCAATGGCGTAATGATCGCACGATCCGTCAAATACAAATTGTTATCCTTACGCGACGTATGTAAGTATGTCATAAACTAGCGGCCAGTAACACACATATGAGGGGCTATTAACCACACGTTGAAACGGCATATTCTAACTGACCCTTCCCCACAAGTGTCTCTACATCTCTGCAATATGGGTGTTGCTTAACACTGTTTCTTCAACAAAAGTGCAAAATATCAAGTTCTAAACTCATAGATTTAACCAAACAACCTGGGAATTTTAAGCATTTTCGTGAATATTTGTATTTTCCCTGCAATATCTGTGCTACTACGTCAATAAAGCAATGTTCACTCCATATGCCAGGGTACATTGATCAATGTCACAACCATGTGAGCGCCCCATCCAGAATATCGACTTATCCCAACTCTTGAACGCAATGAGAAATTAAATATTATCCACGATTAAACATAGTATACCACTAACGGATTGTCAAGCTATTGCCATATTGTATGTCGCACACATATGGACGCACTTGACACGATATCAATATCGCACGCTTGGTATGGAATATATACACAAAATCGCATGCGCGAGTTACTGTTGTCCGCATATCGGACGAATGCAATGGCGTAATGATCGAACAATCAGTCAAATACAAATGTTTATCCTTACGCGACGTATGCAAGTATGTCATAAACTAGCGGCCAGTAACACACATATGCGGGGCTGTTAACCACACGTTGGAACGGTATATTCTAACTGACCCTTCCCCACAAGTGTATCTACATCCCTGCATTATGGGTGTTGCTTAACACTGTTTCTTCAACAAAAGTGCAAAATATCAAGTTCTAAACTCATAGATTTAACCACTCAACCTGGAAATTTTAAGCATTTTCGTGAATATTTGTATTTTTCCTGCAATATCTGTGCTACTACGTCAATAAAGCAATGTTCAGTCCATATGCCAGGATTCATTGATCAATGTCACAACCATGTGAGTCCCCTTCCGGAATATCGACTTATCCCAACTCTTGAACGCAATGAGAAATTAAAAATTATCCACGATTAAACATAGTATACCACTAACGGATTGTCAAACTATTGCTATATTATATGTCGCACGCATATGGACGCACTTGACACGATATCAATATCGCACGCTTGGTATGGAATATATACACAAAACCGCGCGTGTCAGTTACTGTTGTCAGTATATCGGACGAGTTTAATGGCGTAGGATAGCACAATCTGCCAAAAAACATTATTGTTCTCCTAAGAGACTCATGCAGGAGTGCCATACCGGTACATGTACACTATCGGCCAGTAACACAAATGTGGGTCTGTTTACCACACGCTCGACCGATATATTCTAATTGACTCTTCCCCACCGACGTCTCTACATCCGCGCAATATGGATGTTGCCTAACACAATTTCTTCAACGGAAATGCTCAATTTCAAGTGAAAAGGCATAGATTTAACCATAAAACCTGGAAATGTTAAGCATTTTAGTGACTTAATTTGGATTTTTCTTGCTATAATTACCATATCTGCTTAAATTTAATACAGACACCAAACAACATCAGCACCAACATTCAGTCATACCAGTAGTCGACAATAATGTACCAAATTACTGGTTATATATGTAACCATTTTAGGGCTTTATTTTTTTTTTTACAATACTTTGTGCACTGTGCTACTACGTCAATAAAGCAATGTTCAGTCCATATGCCAGGGTACATTGATCAATTTCGCAATCATGTGAGGGCCCCTTCCGGAATATCGACTTATCCCAACTCTTGAACGCAATGACAAATTAAAAATTAACCACGATTAAACATAGTATACCACTAACGGATTGTCAAACTATTGCCATATTGTATGTCGCACGCATATGGACGCACTTGACACGATATCAATATCGCACGCTTGGTATGGAATATATACACAAAATCGCATGCGCGAGTTACTGTTGTCCGCATATCGGACGAGTGCAATGGCGTAATGATCGCACGATCAGTCAAATACAAATTGTTATCCTTACGCGACGTTTGCAAGTATGTCATAAACTAGCGGCCAGTAACACACATATGCGGGGCTGTTAACCACACGTTGGAACGGCATATTCTAACTGACCCTTCCCCACAAGTGTCTCTACATCCCTGCAATATGGGTGTTGCTTAACACTGTTTCTTCAACAAAAGTGCAAAATATCAAGTTCTAAACTCATAGATTTAACCACACAACCTGGAAATTTTAAGCATTTTCGTGAATATTTGTATTTTTCCTGCAATATCTGTTTAACCTTTTAATGATGGGAGCTGTACTGTTGCAGTATTAAAGACCATGTGCCAGTGCCTTCTCTTATATAGGGACTAGGGAGCCTCGTACATGTAAGAGAATGCGTTGGCACGGGGTTTTCGCACTATTTCCGGAAACTCCAGTCATGAAAGTGTTAAATTTAATAGACACCAAGCACCATCAGCATCAAAACTCTGCATAGCAGGTAGCGTCGAGAACAATGTACACAAAATTACTGGTTATGTCACAATTCGAAGGCCGTGTTATATATTTTTAAGGCGTTCTTACATCACTTATTTTCACACTGCGCTGGTACATCGATAAAGGACTTTCAGTCTATATTCTAGGACGCGTTGATCAATGTCGCAACCATATGGGCGTCCCTTCCGGAATATTGACAAACCGAACGCTGGAACACATTGTGAAATAAGAAATAGCCACCATTGAATTTAGTACCACTAATGGATGGACAGACTATTTCCATATTGTATGTCGCAAGTATATGAACGCACTTGCCACCATATCAATATCACTCGCTTGGTATGAACTATGTTATACAAAACCGCATGTGTGTGTTCATGTCGTCAGTTTATCTGACAAGTGCAATGGCGTAATGATAGCTTGGCCTGTCAAATACACTTCCACGATCACAGGAATTTCATAAACATTCCACCCAACATCTTAACATCTTTGCAAGGTGTGTGTTCCTACAAAGGAATCGCGAAATTACAAGTTAGAAACTGGAAATTTTAAGGATTTTAAAGCAATTGTTTGTAATTACCTGCTTAAATATAACTGACACCACAACCATCAATATCAAACCACAATCACACCAAGTAGAGCTGAGAACAATGCAACCAATTACTAGTACTTGTATACCACAATGGTAAGGTTGTAGTTTTATTTTGGTTATACTGAGTTAATACGTCAATCATTTTCCACTGCACTACTGCATCAATAAAGGATCTTTCAGTCCGTATGTCAGGACGTGTTCATCAACGTCACAACCATATGGGCACACCTCCCAAAATATTGAAACATCACGAGTCTGGAACGCATTGTTAAGTAAAGAACCAAATTAGTAGACTCTTGTCATAGTGTATGTCGCAAGCATATGGATGCATGTGCCACTATAGTGACTATACCAATGTGAAACGTTGGTTAGAAATATATACACACAACTGTTTGTGTGTGTTCCTTTCATCAGTTTACCATACGAGAGCAAGGGCGCAAGTTAATCACAAATTTCTGCACGAAGAGTGAAATACCATAGATGTGTTATTCTTATGGGATCGCATGAGTTTCATAAACTTGCGGCCAGTAACACTGGTGTATGTTCTTTCTTTGAGTGTCTAATTGAACATAACAATTGCTATTTGCAGTCATGTTTCATGAACTTATATAGCTATAGTAGTATATAGTAATATATGTATAACATTATGATATCCACTCTAGACTCACAAATTTACCATTAAAATATATAAGTAATAAATACATGTACAAATTTAATTTACTTTTTTCAACTAACGTTCCACGCCAAAGTGAAAGTCACTCGTATTTGCTGTATAAGGAAGGCACTAAAAAGGATCATTCGTTATTGATACATATGTAACCTTCATATCACCTTCATTGTTATGTCGGATTGAGTGTAATTGGGGTTACACATTATTGAAGGGACTTCATATTGAAGTTATTGAACGTATCATCATATTTTGTTTTATTTTGACGTTCTTATGACTTTACAAGTATTATATTTGTTCTGCAAGTTTGCATAACCTTCAATCAACACAATCGTTTAACTGAGAAGTCAATCCATTTTTGGTGGGGGTAACATACATGTAGGTGTGGTAGGGAGGCTCAAACACAATCATATTGGCCTATTTGTATTTATTGCACACACTGTCCCCTGGAACATAACAAACGTGGCTAGAATGAAAAAATACCAACCGGTATCTCATTCTAATAACAATATACCCCACTCACTGTGGAGGATCTATTCCTAGGAATGTGGTGCTCTCCCGAGCAATATTTACGTGCTTAGCGAGCAAATATTCCGGTGTTCTGTCACATTTTGCTCATTGTGCGACAGAGATGACATGCGTGTGTAATAAACACGCGTTTTAGTAATGTTTTAAACGCAAATATTTGACGAATGAATACGAGATGGACGTGCCAAAGAAGGTGAGTAATATATGTTGTAACATTATGCCACTATATTGGCATACTGCCCAGTAATATAAATAAATTACTCGATATTTTGCGTTTTTTGGGAAATTCGTCACTTCAACGGCGTATTACCGACTTAATACTGAATACTGTAACTTTGAATGCCTGTTCCTCAATACATTCCTGAAGTCAATACAACATGAAAATATCATTAATAACATACCAAATCGAAGAAAACGACCATAAAATAGGTCTACATGTGTATTCCGGTGGTTTACTGCGTCATTTCGGTGCTTTGTGAGTTGAATAATCGTTATTCCAGTGCTGTACTGAAAACTCAGCTGGCTGAAATCCTACTAAAACAACCTGCCGGGATACAAATGAAGTAGCTCACCCGTTCTGTAGTTAATATATAACGTCAATTATTTTGACAACACGCTTATGCTCACAAAATAGTCAACTTAATAAACTATATATAATATATAAATAATTAGATGTTAGTTATGCCTACATATAAATATACGCGTGTATTATGGATGCTATAAGAACACCATATAATGTATTTTCCTGCTGACATTGCGGTGACAGTTTGTCAAAGAATAATGCAAGTTATAAAAGGGGGCGAACTAATTAGCTCGTCCACGAAAGGATATCAGGACATGCTAGAATAGGGATTCATGGTCTGATGTCCGTCCGCGGGCGAGTTGATTACTTCACCTATGCATGAATACACACCTTCACGTTATAATTTTTACAGTTTCATGTTTTTATTCTTCAGAAATGGCGATGCTACTACTGTCAAAAGAAAGTTGGAGATGGGAACGCCACACTACAACACACACTCGCCAATCACGGTGATCGTGAGATCACGCTCCTCTACTCAGATTGCGATGGCACACGTTATACTGCCAAACATTTTGGTGTATACCCTGAAGCAATATCGAGCGATATGACCCTCGTAACGATCACAGAGGATCTCATGCTGAACTTCCCCAATGACATTTCTGAAAGTCCTGCTCGGACTAGAGCAGGACTGAGCTCCAGGACTGAGACACCAAAGCTTCAGTAATTACACACCATTTTTTGGACAGGGATGTTGATAATATGAAAATAGGGTTTTTTCCCCCTGATTTAAGTCAATAAGTAAACCACACAGTATTGCTCTAATTAATCAACTCCTTAACCACAGCAGAATTATGGATAACTTTTCAGGATTTAGTCCGAAATATGGCTCGAGAGCTTTTCGATGAATGGCAACAAGCCACATTTCCGACTAAATCTTGAAAAGTTACCCATAATTATGCTGTGGTTAAGAAGTCGATTAATTAGAGCATCACTGTATGAGGTAAGAGAGCCCTCATGCAGTGACACCGCATGCATGTATAGGATATTACCATAGTAAAGGCTAAAATATGTGCAAAAATACATTAAAAACATCATACCAAAAAATACTAGAGTTCCGAGAAGGAGACATCAATTCTTTGGATAGAGGGATGCTGCTAATATGTAATTAGGGATTCTCATTGTTGAACACAAACTCACAGTTGACTGTTGAGTACAGGTTAAAATTAGCTCAATGCTCATCTTGTGTTGCTAGGTGATACACCAGGTCATGCTAATAGTTTATGGGTAGGTTAGATAGTAGTCACAATTACGCTTTTAAAAGCGCAATTGATTGCGCTTAAGTGCAATTGATTGCGCTTAAGCGTAAATTGCGCTTAAGCGTAAATGCCCTATTTGCGCTTAAGCACAATTCATTATTAAATGTGAATTTGGCCTCCCATACAATGCATATGACTCACACCCAAGTGGATTATCCATATGAATGTGATGCCCACAAGAACACACATAGCGAAGACAAATAGTATAAATATAAAATAATTGCAAAATGGCTTTAAGAATAGACATGTAATCCATACAACTGACCCCAAGCATGTGGTGTAAACCACTAAGGTCCATGACAATAAATATATGAATACATGAATATATAAATACGAATAATGAAAATCCAACATTGGTGCATACACACATGATGGCGTCACAAATCAGAAACAGAGCACTGACCACCAAAACGACGCAAATGTCGAAATAAAACAATTATACATACAAACGTGCACTCAAATACACACATAAACATATATATATACACTTACACATTTGCGGGTTTGTAATTTGGCGGGTTTGTAATTTGGCGTTCAAGTTCGCAATGAAAATCTGGTCAGGATTATCGGGGAACATCACTGAACGATGAGAATAAAAACACCCACTGGTCCATCAACGTTCTATCACCCCGTGATACACATGTAAAGTGTAGTTTAGCTCTTTTTTAGCCACAGCAGGAACAGTAGCGTGGGATTACTCTATTAAAACACTCTTACTACCTGATTGTGTTGAAAGTTTTGCTCGAATGGACCTAATTGCATGAACCTGTGTATAGTCGGCATACCTGATATCGTGTTTAGTTTTTCGCGGTTATTCCACCAAACTACGTAAGAATGTTTGAGGTTTTCCGGTTTCGACTGCTCGGTTGTTTCAAATGTCAGCATGATATTTTACATGAAACATGATATTTGTGAACACTGGTGCAACAGTTTCTGTTAGGGATATAACAAGGATAATGACCTATTAATTGCCATAAACCAACCAACTATGTCACATTTCAAGATTGGCCACAATTACAGTTACACAATAAAAATACGTTCGACAATCATTTCCTCAACAAGAATTGAGCGTTTGTTATCAGTTATATCCAATAGAACACATGGAAATAATTATATATTACATAGTTCATGCATATACTCCCCATTGCGTTTTTGCTACCCCTGAAATACGTGATTAAACGAACAAAGTATGCCTTTATGGACGTATATGCGACGCAAAATAACATATTAAGTTTATTACCCCCTAACCAACGCATAATATTTATTATTTATTCGCTTTTTTGCTTGTTATAGCACAATACATGATCCTGGGGAGAGCACTTGACTATTGGGAGAGCACTGAGCACTCTGTAAAATATCGGAATATAATTATAAAATGTCGATTTACGGGCATTCCTATGGGATTTCTTACATTTTCTCACATATCAATGTGAACATCAATATAAATAATCCATTGGTTAAAAGAAACCTGCGATATACTTACATAATCTGTAATTTTTCTTCACTTTTGTGCGGCGAAAATAAAAAATTCCCAGTAAAGCACCGGAATGTCACGATAAAAATTGCTCAAAAAATTGGTAGAGCACCACATTCCTAGGAATAGATCCTCCACAGTGTACCCCACTGTTGCTTGTCAAACTGTTGAATTTGGATTTAGTTCAAAATAATATGATCATATTGTTGGCACCAATATTTTATTAATCAGAAGGCAATCATATCACCCAGGAGTCTTCATGTCTTTTTTATTACACTTTCTGTTAGACATACAGACACCTTCAAGTGTAACTTATGGCACTTTCCAAACGTAGTAGAGCGAGATTTACATTCTTCAGAATTCAAGCAGTGTATATTTTCCTTAGAACAAGTGGATCAATACCCTGTACTTTCATACGATGTTTTGCACTGGAGAAATATATACACATCAGCTTCTGGAGTGAATTCCTTTGTGACAGCAGGTCAAGAATCACTATAGCGTGTACACAAACTACACATGGATGCCTCCATCCCAAAAGTATCCATTGCACAAATGACTACGGTACCTCAAATATAATTTAGAATAGATGATGTGTTTCCTGCTATCCTGTTTTCTCATCACTTCCTTCTTGTATAATAAGGAAGCTGAAATTGCAAATTATTAAAAATTTGGGTCCTTGGTGTTGATATTGTCTTTGGGTGTGCAGAACATTCCACCACGAGAGCCCACAGAAAATACTGGATTTGACCTTTGTGTCATCATAGTCACAATACAACAGTTCAATTTAATCTCTGATAGTGAATTTGAATTTTACACCTGTCCAAGTAAATTGTCTGATGCCTTTTGGAAATGTATTCAGAACCAGTAAATGTCGATCACAGAGTTGAACTTCTGATAGTTGATCTACGGTAGTTTGTGTGATAAGCAGGATGTAGATCCGAAATATCCCTGAAAATAGAACATAAAACACTTTAAGTATACAATAATACAATACAGACATGATTTTAACAAGTCTGGTTGCACAACTAATCAATTGATCAAGTGTATGCTGCATTGTAAGTATTATTTCTTTCATTATTATTTCATTGTAAGTATTACTTCTTTTCAGGAAGTTTGAACTGTTGAATAAAAGGAACGACTACATTCCTTTCTTTTGATGCTGAGCGGTTTGAACAACTGAGTACAACCATGTAAATTTTTGCTCACATCTAATTTAATATTATTGCTGTCAACATTAAAAACAACATTAGTAACTACTAGCTGGGATACCAGGAGTTTGCTTTAATGAGGGTTAAATAATTATTGCGCCTACATGTCATTCAAGTTAATTATCAGTGTCTCTTTGAGTTAACTGGTGTAAACCGCACCTATTCCATGAGACACCTGGGAAAGGTCCCCCTACACCCATCCATATATTCTAAGCTGATGATAAACGCTCTTTATTGCTAATTATTAGTGCCACTTTAAAAGTATTTGAGAACCACAGCACCTACCCCACGACAATCCGTGGGTCAAGTTACAGTACCCCTGTGTATTAATTTTCCTACATATATCAATTATCTTTTAAGCTGATACTGCTTCTAAGCTGATGCTATTTATTAACCTCTTACTGACTGGAGCTTCGTGAAATTTTGCGAAAACCCTGTGCCAATGCATTCTCTTATATATGCGAGTCGCCAATAGGGTGCCTTCCATACTAGTATAAAAGAGAATACACTCATATTTCGGTGATGACTGTATTCTGTGAAAAGATTGGTCACACTGTTTTTATCACATTCTAACATCAAATCAACCAGTATAACCAGGGACGGGGTGCTCGCATCAAACGCACTTATGCCAGACATTCCCTCGTGGAATCGGACTACTTTCTTCAATGTTTCATACCCAGGTTGCCATGCACTAAAACACCAATACATAGCAGACGGCGGTGGGTTAATCATAAGAGTCGTGTTGTGAATTAAAATTGGATACGAAGTAAGCCTTCCGATCCGAAGCCATAGCAGTGAAGGGGTGCCTAAAGCCCGGCTCATTAACTGAAATCCAGTGACCTCAGAGTATTACGCTCTTCATAGGGCCTTGTTGGAGGAAATACTTCAAACGATAGCGGAGGACAACGGATTTAAGCGTGTAGCTCGTATAATGGCGCTAAATGCACGGAACATACAGCGCCATCGTGAGAACACCACATACCGGAAGTTTGCGACGACGGTGCATTCGCAAGTGGAGATGTTCGGGGTGTTTAGCGGATACGAACCACATCCCAGAAGAGAAGCTAAGCTACAGCTTGGACTAAACAAGTGGCAGAGTAATATTGTCTGGGCCTCAGGACCCCCCCCCCCTTGATATTCCAGGTTCTCACATGTTTTATTTTAATTTTGTGTTTGGATACCTAGAATATTGAGGGGGCCATTTAGTCATCAGTTGTATCGAAATTCCGAAAAATAGGCGTATGCGTTATATCGAAGGTAAGTGGTTAATTTACTGATTCTATTGCAAACGAAATCTCAACAGCGAAAGTGTTAAAACCCACCCGACTCAAGTACATATAATTTGCTTTAAAACAGTTAACAAAATTTTCCGGAATAATTAGTTTGATTGAAAGTTAAAACCTCGTTGATACCACCCTCAATGGCTTAATACTAAAGCATACACAGCCGAGGCATCAATAATTGGAGTTTAGATCAGTTCATTCGAAAAGTGGGGGTATCAATAAAATTAGTGGCCTAGTCGAAGGTAAACTACCCATATTATAGGTAATTGCGTAAACTATACTCGATATCTACATATCTAGATATCTACGTATCTATATAGGCGGTGGGTTAATCATAACAGTCACAGCGAAGATATTCTGAAGAATAAGTATAACACTCATATTTCTGTGATGACTGTATTTTGTGAAAAGATTGGTCACACTATCACGCTGGTCATCCGTGTAACGAGGACCCGGGTACGTAACAAAGGACGCGAGTTCCGTATGAAGAAAATTTCGCGGGCTGGTCAACGAAATCGGTGAGTAAATGCCTTTAAAAATAATCTACCTATGTTTCAGTGTGCGTAGTGTTTTGGTACTATATTAGTCTAAATCGGTGGGTGCTAAATTGATGTAAACGTGTCCACAATTATTATATAAAGAGGAAAGTTGTTGGAAAATCCAGAAATAGCACGCAAATTGACCCAAAAAATGATGTTATAACGTGCAAATCTGAACAATTCATGACGTTGAGGAACCGCCGGGACCCCTGTCATTGAAATATAAGCAACAGAACCACCGCCAAGCAATCAGTTTCTAGCAAATCGAATATTTAACATTATCAACGAGTAACGAGGACCCGTTATCATGTAACGTTGGACGCGCATCAGATATCACATTGAGTAACGGCGGATGCGAATATTCCTACAAACAATTATTTAGAAACATTAATGTTTTGAATGTATAAGAAATCACATGTTTATGTGTTTTACCATTATTTGTCGCATTGTTAACCATCTGTTTCACAGCAAATTTTAAACAGACGAAACGTTGTCAGGAGACTTTTGTGCTTCCTCTCGCCATTACTCTGTTTTTCTTTGCACAACTAAGAGTGTATACATGTTTGCTATCGATAGGCACGTGGTTGGGTGGATTTCGGACACTTGCCATCGGCGAGATAATATAACTGAAGCTGATATGGGACCATGGTGCAAATTACACGTGTATGGAGATCACTATCACTTGCCAGTAGGCATGTTGTGATACTGAAACAGTAAATTTGTTGTTGAACATTTCATGCCTTATAAAATGTCCAAACTATATAAGACTTGTTAAGTTATCCATTTATTAGAACCAGTGTGAGTTTTGACATATTAGAAGGAAAATTCCAAGGGGTCGCACATTAAATACAGTCTAACGCTTGAATTCTCTTATTCTACAGGAATGGACGAGATAACACCTACCCCATTCCGATGTTACACCTGCAAACTACCATTCACCACCTTGGCTGACACGGTTGACCATGCCACCACATCACACCCGAGCACGGAACTAAATTACTTGAAGCTAAATCTGAACAACACAACAGGAAAGCTTGGATATCAAATAATAAGCCACCCAGGAATAATACCATCGGACAACAGTAAAGAAATCATAGTATCCAGCGACAACAACATCATTCTGCGACATAAAAATGCCATAAAGAAAAGAAAAATTACAACGAACAAACAGGAACATCAGTATGAAATGAATAACATCTACAACCATGACACCACCAATGATAGCACACACAGCAACATCGACAACACCATTCGTCATGCACACGGCAACAGCTGCAACTCGGACAGTGCCGACATCACTGACACCAACAGTGACAACAACACCAGCCTTGATAAAGAACCAGAGTCACTGGATTTCGACACCTTCCGTGTGCAGCTTAATAAAGTATTGCCAACATTTTATCGCCGACTGACTGAGTGTGGACACACAGAAATATTTTTAGTTTTTTGCCAACTTATAGCATGTTGTCTTTTATGTGAGATAATGAATGCTGCCGTAATGATTGCAATTATTTATACTTCTTGCCACATTCGTTGCACTGGTTCCCAGCACCAGAAGGCGGGATCGCTTGGGAATCTTGGCTGCCATCGACTTCAACGAATTCACCTTCAATAGGCACTAATATTTCTCCGTCTGCAAATGAAAAATAGGAATTTATAAATAACAAGACGTGTCTTCTCACTCGTGGCTACAGTTAATATATTGGGGTGCAACTGTTATTTTGGAAACTTTTAGGAGTGTTTGGCTTGGTTCAAGGGGATACAGTTGGAAAAATCCAGGTCGACATGCATCAACCGCCCCAACGGAGACGATATGGACACTCCCCGGTGTGTTACACTATATTTCCCATTATGTTGTGCAAAAAAACAAATCGAACTATTATTTGGACATATTTGAATATTTTAGCTTGATTGTTTTTCAAACATAACCATATATGCCCATGACATCATGGGAAGGTAAATATTTTTTAGGAAAAAAAACGCGTCCGTCGTTACAAATTTTCGCGTCCAGTTACTTTCCCCCAGAAAATTCAACGGGTCCTCGTTACTACCAGAGTTGCTGGAAACGCGAATAAAAGTTCATTTTACTTGCATCTATAGCAATCCTGAAATTTCTACGGTATTTTATATATGTGAAAGGTACACATATCATCCGGCACAACAACATATATTATGGAGGAGGTTTCGTATTTATGAATTTTCATTAGTTATTTGAACATATTTTCTTCGATAAATCGAAACCTCACAGTTTATGGTCACAAATGATGCTAAAATATCGAATCCAGCATGACATAACAAGTTGTAATTGGAGAACCAACTATTGTTAATGATAATAATACAACATATTCGTCTGCTGAACCCGACAAGGTATTATAATAACGATCTGTGTGTACCTACCTGAACTCATCGCTCGTGGACAGCATGAGGGATTAGTCGCGTCCTTTGTTACGTACCCGGGTCCTCGTTACACGGATGACCAGCGTGACTATTCTTATCGCATTCTAACATCAAATCATCGAGTATAATCAGGGTCGGGGTGTTCACATCAAACGCACTTATGTCAGGTATTCTTTCGTGGAATCGGACTACTTTCTTCAACGCTTCATACCCGGGTTGCCATTCACTAAAACACCAATATATAACAGACGGCGGTGGGTTAATCATAACAGTCGTATTGTGAATTAATCTAGATACGAAGTGCGTCTTTCCGCAAGTGCTAGGACCTGCGGCTATAGCAGTGAATGGGTGTTTAAACCTCGGTTCATTAACCGAAATCCCGTGATCCATTATAGCGAGTGAAATAGTTCGATTAAAGCACCGCCTTATATCAATAATTTTACATCCATTCGTCACTTAATTCTAAAACACACAGCCGAGGCATCAATAATCGGAGTTTAGATCAGTTCATTCGAAAAGTAGGGGGTCAATACAATTAGTGGACTAGTCGAAGGTAAACTACCCGTATTATAGCTAATTGCGTAAACTATACACTATATCTACGTATCTATATATCTAAGTATCTACGTATCTATATATATACGTATCTATATAACTACTTATTTAATTATATATAGGGATTAAAACAATATCGATTTTATCTTCCTCCTCCTCCGCAATCTCCAGCCCCAAACCTCTACTCTAGGGGACTCTCTTACTACTACTATAGTCAGCATTTAACGAGATCACCACCCTTGTGTAAACAAATAACAATGAGCAATCGGTGTTAAGTAGCTATCAACATACTAGTAGTAAAGGTAAATTACCACTGTACACCATCACCTGCCACACCGTGTGGACAATTATATAGTCAGTTTGTGCTTGGAGTCAGAAGTTGTTCAATCTAATCCTGTCCAGTAACCAAATAAAAAATCCCTTTTAAAGCCAATTACAGTGGAATTTCAAACAAAACGTGTTTTGTTCATGATACGACAGCTGTACAATGCGTCGGGTGAAGGTCATTTCATCAAATTTCGAGCAGGGCGTCGATGAACATCGTGCGAAAATTGTATTATTGTATTATCATGTTCAATACTATATTTAAACGCAATGGTCATGTGTGTCTTGCTTATTGTCACTATGTATCGTATTATTATGCCATTACCAGTGTGTTATCACTATTTATAGTTAACATTGTCATGCAGTTCTGCAATAATACATCATACGAAAGAAAAACAATCCACCATTATAGTCTGACAACACATACGAATTGTCAATATGCTATAGTTACGCTAATGTCCTTCCTGTTACCAATGACCAATTGCGGCGTGTATTTCATAAATTGCACCTATATTTTACTATCAGAACGTTAGCTTTTAGTTATCCTGTGCCTGGTCGAATACTGTATTGTGTTCTTGGTCATATTTTGTATGCGTGAGTCCTTCCTGTTACTATCAGTCCCTCCTGTTACCAAATGATGGCATAAAATGCATCAGACTCTCAGTTAATTCATTTTGTTTCCAGTTGTTGTAAACATTTTGTCCAGTTGGATCTCGTTCACGTATAGAAAGTTACATTTTGTTTTATTGTTAGAAATAATGTTTCCACAAGTATGTGCATAATAAAACTGTCCCTTCTGTTACTTCAAGTGTCTCTCCTGTTACTGGTTTGTCACACATGTTACCGTGGATCTTTTCTGTCGTATCGAGATTGATTTGAATTAGATTCCCTCATCCCGATAGAATTGTGGAGTATTTACCTTACCCTTCGGAAAAATATATGGCCATAATAAAATAGAAATGCAATCGATCCCTGGATATCGGAAATTTATGCATATCACGTATACATTATCATAACTCGTTATGCACATAATGTTTTTAGTGTTTATTTTTTGCTGATTCTGATAACCACACAATGCACACGTTGCAGATTTATTATTTTCCACCTCTATATCACACAAAATCAGTAGGGACACTAGGTGTGGGTGCATCGTCGTTGGACCTGATCCGGACAGGAGATAGGGGTGATTAAGGTTGCACTTTACTTTCCTCAGTTCTACTGGATATCCCTCAACCAGGAAAACAGGTAAGATACTTTCTTTCGTAGAAATAATTTTTTGATTCTTGAATACCCAAATCGGCCACATTTTTTGAAAAATGCCCATATAAGAGAATGCATTGCCTAAAAAAACCTTTTTTTTAACACTTTTTACCATTTTTTCTTACATTTAAAAAAAATTATAATATTTTTCTACATTCTTTGACAATTTTATCATTTTTAATATGTGTTAAGCAAAATGCATTCTATTATATATGCGATGCGACCTATGGTCGACTCGCATATATAAGAGAATGCATTGGCATAGGGCCGTTCTGTTGGGTAAAGGGTTAAGGAACAGATAGTACCTAAGAAATATATTCTCCGCGAGATTGTTTCGACTTTATAAGGTTCCCTGTCAAAACTTCAAAAAGTTCCAAGGTTTTGTGGAATATGATCTCTAGGGGCGTTAGCCAGAGTAGAGATTCATGGTATGATCTACTAGGTTCCATACGTTGCGTAGAACACAAAGAACCACCATTCGGCAAACCTCGTCAGATTCCGTCACCGTTTCAGACTCTGCTTTAATACAACGCCATGATTGGTTCGAACTATCACGTTATTTTTAGCTCGGTGACTGGGCCAAGTACAGGCGCGCTAATTTGAATTTAGTTATATTCCGTCAGTTCGTGGGTAGGAAAACATTTACATTTAACGTCGAATTAAGCAATATAAAAGTGTTGTTTTACAACACTGATATAGAATAGTCCATAAAATATCTATATGAAATTATAGCAATACCTAAATTGACTTTTATAGACACGTCCAACAGAACAATTGTTGCGAGGTGACATAATCGGCACGATACTTGGTAGTTGGTGGACTCAACTATTCAAACAGAGCTAAACGCTCTCATTATAAACGTCAGGTTTACGGACTAGATACGAGGCGGATACTTGGTAGTTGGTGGACTCAACTATTCAAACAGAGCTAAACGCTCTCATTATAAACGTCAGGTTTACGGACTAGATACGAGGCGGATACTTGGTAGTTGGTGGACTCAACTATTCAAACAGAGCTAAACGCTCTCATTATAAACGTCAGGTTTACGGACTAGATACGAGGCGGATACTTGGTAGTTGGTGGACCCAACTATTCAAACAGAGCTAAACGCTCTCATTATAAACGTCAGGTTTACGGACTAGATACGAGGCGGATACTTGGTAGTTGGTGGACCCAACTATTCAAACAGAGCTAAACGCTCTCATTATAAACGTCAGGTTTACGGACTAGATACGAGGCGGATACTTGGTAGTTGGTGGACCCAACTATTCAAACAGAGCTAAACGCTCTCATTATAAACGTCAGGTTTACGGACTAGATACGAGGCGGATACTTGGTAGTTGGTGGACCCAACTATTCAAACAGAGCTAAACGCTCTCATTATAAACGTCAGGTTTACGGACTAGATACGAGGCGGATACTTGGTAGTTGGTGGACCCAACTATTCAAACAGAGCTAAACGCTCTCATTATAAACGTCAGGTTTACGGACTAGATACGAGGCGGATACTTGGTAGTTGGTGGACTCAACTATTCAAACAGAGCTAAACGCTCTCATTATAAACGTCAGGTTTACGGACTAGATACGAGGCGGATACTTGGTAGTTGGTGGACTCAACTATTCAAACAGAGCTAAACGCTCTCATTATAAACGTCAGGTTTACGGACTAGATACGAGGCGGATACTTGGTAGTTGGTGGACCCAACTATTCAAACAGAGCTAAACGCTCTCATTATAAACGTCAGGTTTACGGACTATAGATACCAGGCGGATACTCAATTGTCGAGTCATAACATACACCGTAAATCGGTGTTATCAATGGCATTAAAATCTGATGGTTGGCCCATGTTTCTGGATATTTGGTGATCAAAGAACACGAGCCATACATAATAATTGTATCGAATAACTCGTCAAATAACACTACACTTATTTTATGCGGAAGGTCGACTATAGAGTGGTGACACATTTCTTCCAGATCTGGGAATAATCATCCGCGAAAATGAGTTCTAATTGGCCCCAAAGGTCATAGGTCGAGGAGTCCAGAATGAAAGAACCACGAAATTATACATCCACAAATGTTTGCGTCCAGCGTCGATGAGACCGTCATGAATTACATGTGGCACAAAGGGAAATATAGGACTGCATTGGGGATTTATCTGAAAACCTCTACATATGACACGTTTGCTAGAAGATGAATTCGAAGTTGCGTGGGATTATTTCAACAACACGATGGAGATCTTAACCCTTTACCCAACAAACCGGCCAAAACCGGCCAAATAAAGCTTCAACAGCCTAAAATATCTTCGGTCTGTCTCAATAGAACCATACAAATATGGATATCATTGGAATCGGCTCCTTGACCACATTGTGATAGTTACAGTTATGCCCTGTGCCAATGCATTCTCTTATATATGCGAGTCGACCATAGGTCGCCTCGCATATATAAGAGAATGCATTGGCCTAAAAAAAATCTTTTTTAACACTTTTTACCATTTTTTCTTACATTCTTTAACAATTTTATAATATTTAATGCGTTAAGCCAATGCATTCTCTTATATATGCGAGGCGACCTATGGTCGACTCGCATATATAAGAGAATGCATTGGCACAGGGCCCTTCTGTTGGGTAAAGGGTTAATTAATTGAAAACATGCTCAGAAGGAAAGTTTAAATTTAAAGAAATACAGAATAATCTATGGGTAAAACAAGACGTCATGGTTTAAAGGCCCACTTCATTTTCGAACCACCAGATCACATTATATACAACATAATCCATGCTATATACCATTTGAAAGCTCCCAAAACATTGTATTATTAACTAATGCGGTCGAATAAACTAGGAACATGTTGTTTTTGTCGTGGTACCAATGTGTGTACTGCATTTAATTTTGATCCGAACTGTACTATAAAGTCTATTATACTGTACATAAACAATCTATTTGTTTAACTTAATACGTATCAAAATGCATAAAATGGCTCGTATCTTTCTGGAAAGTCGAAAACCCACCATTAATATCGCGATGTAGCATTTCGAAATCCATTCTCCACTTAGCACCGATAATGGCCGTAACCGTAGGTGCGCCGAACAGTAATATTAGAACAATTACCTGATAACAGATTCTGATTTGCCACATCACGTCCATAATTATCTGGACCAGCTTCCATTTCTTTGTCTGGTAAATCTGGGTCGCTCACACCGACAAAGTATTCAACACCTCCTGGGAGAAGGGTCCCTCTAATCATAACGTTTCAAACAATAAGAATGACGGTGTGTTGTCAATTTGGATATAATATTTGTAAAAATAACAACTTTGAACAAGATTATTCTCCATTTATATTTGATCACCAAGTGTTTCACATCACTTTAACAAACCAAAAATGCAAAATGACATAAGGAATCGGACTAATGCACAACAGGAGAAAGTGCAGGCTTCAGAACGGTGCGGTGCCGCAGCGGTAGGGTGGCCAACCCCAAGTTTTGTTAGAGAACCCGAAAACCGCATCCTTCTTGGCGTGCTGTTGCCACAGAAGTGGCAAAAAGAGCACCCATTGACGTTTCGGTATTTATGGACAGATTTTTACCAAGTAAAGGGTGCGATAAGGTGCCCGCCCCATGTTATAATATAACAACTGTAAAACGCATCCCTCTGGGCCGCGCGGTTGCTACAGGAGACGGTATTTATGGGCAGATTTTGACCAAATAAACGGTGCAGTGCATGGGTTTCTCACCCCAAATTATACTACGAAAATTGAAAACCGACCTCTCTATATTCCGTGTGGTTGCCACCGGAGATGGCAAAAATGGCACCCCATTGCCGTTTCGGTATTTATGGACGGATTTTGCCCAAATAAACGGTGTGGTAAGGTGGCCTAGACACCAAGTTATGTTTGAAAAACAGAAAAGCGCACCATAAATATCTAAACGGCAATGAGTGTCCTTTTTGCTACCTCCTGTGGCAACCACACTGGATAAAGAGGTATTGTTTTCGGTTTTATAGTTTAACTTGGGTGTGCCACCCTATACCGCACCGTTTATGTTATCGAAATTGGTCTATAAATACGAAATAGCAATATGTGTTGGGGTTTTTTTTTTGCCACCTTCTGTGGCTATCGGGTGCGGTTTTCGGTTTTTATAGCATCACTTACAGCGCCGTTTATTTGGTCAAAATCGGTTTATAAATAACGAAACTGCAATGGGTGTCCTTTTTGCCACCTCATGTGGCAACCGGACGGACTAGAAGGGTCCGGTTTTTCGGTTTTTCTAACATAAATTGATGTGGGCCATCCTACCGCACCGTTTATTTTGGGCACAATCGGTCCATACGTAACGAAACGGCAATGGGTGTCCGTTTTGCCACCTCCTATTGCAACCAGACGGGTTAGAGGGTGCGGTTTTCGGTTTTTATAGTATAATTTGGGGTGGGCCACCCTACTGCACCGTTATTTTGTCAAAATTGGTCCATTAATACCGAAACGGCAATGGGTATCCTTTTTTGTAACCTCATGTGGCAACCGCACGTGCTAGAAATGTGTTGTTTTCGTTTTTGCTGTCGGTTAATCTTAACCACATGATTTAACACGGGTATACCATGATATAAAAGTGGTATTTGAAGAAGAATTGAGTTGATATTATAATGCAGTTCACTGTATTCACATTCTATTTTAATTTTATATATCCTTGTATTTTGAAGAACCAAATATTGGACCGAGTTTCATTTCTAAATGAATTAAAAACCTATAGCGCTAGCACCATAGTAAGGCTGAAGGGGTCACTCTCACCAAAAAAAGTGCTGAAAGGGTACACAGGGTTTGAAAATGTGCTGAAGGGTACACAGGGTTTGTGATCGCCACTAACATCGTTACTTAAACTGTGTTTCTGAAAGTCTGGTGCCCATTAGCAGTTTGTTTTCAGTTCATTTTAATGTTCATTGTAACGTAAACAATTATTCTCTAACAGAAATCATGGCAGATAGGAAAACAAAACGTCATTTAGAACGACATTTCAAACCCTGTGTACCCTTCAGCACATTTTCAAATCATGTCACCCGTCAGCACTTTTTTTGGTGAGAGTGACCCCTTCAGCCATAATAAGGGGTATACTTACGCCCTATATAATACGGCATATATAATACGGCATATAATACGCCCTATATAATACGCCCTATATAATACGGCATATATAATACGGCATATATAAGCCGCAATTAAACCCAGCACGAAGTACTTAGGGTAGGATAGGATAATTTATTTGCAATACACACATGAATAATACAATGGCAGCAACACATAATAAGACAATGTTATATATTGTTGGGGGTTAGCCTAGCCCTATCGGGCTGTCTTCCTGCTACCCCCTAAAACAAGTATTACTATAATTAATAGAATAGATGGCTTGTATTTCATGTCCACGCACAAGTACAGACTATAATCATATATAAAACTATCTAAAACCTAGTATTTAGGGCATATCACAAACAAGTATTGGTGTGGTTGTACGACAATCCAGACAACACTAATGCTTGATATCAGAGATGGATGAACATGTTGTGTGGTGGATACAGTTTTAGTTCGTAGTCTCGTATTTCTAAGTGTAATAAGACAGAAATTAATATAATGTTATTGTGCCCTACACTAAAGGTGTCTAGTGCTACGCTGATCTGGTCGTGCCAATTGGGCGATGGGGATATCTCGCAGGACAACATAGTTCGGGTTTCGCGCGATGCGAGTTATTTTAGGAAATGAAGTAACGGTGATATAACGTGTCATTGAAGCAATAGCGATGAGGATATCTCGCCGGACAACACATTTCGGGTTTTCGCGGATGTATCTTCGCGGATGTCTAACTTTTATGACCGCGTTATTTGCTTACGATTTTTAGTTAATGGACACTGTCTGGTGTTATACGCCAGTTTTCAATAACATATAGAGATCATAAGTACTTTCCTGATTGAACGTGCATTTATCACAAAGTGCCCAGAGGCACACAGTTTAGCGCCATAACGAATTAAGCATTGATAATTATGTCAGTAAACTGTAAGCCGACGGATTTAGAAATCCGAGTCGTGGACTAAACCGATAAATTAATGAATGACCGAAGATCTCAACTCAACCCGCAGCATGTTGCCATTTCACCCATACAGAGCCCCAGACAAACATGAGCAGACGACACTCTTCTAAATGCTTCTATATGTGTGTGGGGCTCCCTGCAGGGTAATGGATGTTTTTTTATTTTATGTCCTAAAAATTGTAAGAAACATTTATTTAAAAATAATTATAAAAAATTGTTAGGCCAATGCATTCTCTTATATATGCACACCTGCATGGGATATATATATCTTTTCGTTTCCATACTTTCCATATTTTCAGGTAAGTTTTATCGATGGCGCTAATTGTAAGCCACCAGAAATTTACATTCATACCTTACAAAAGTGCGAAGTTCATATGATTACGACTTTGATACAATGTTGAGTATTTTACTTTGATATGAACACCGAATCAGTATGCATGCCATTTGTTGCTGATTTATAGCAATAATATCCATGCGGTTTTGGGTTCACTCGGAGTCATTTTGGCAGAGTTGTTGCCATTTTTAGACATAGAATCGTACATTCTGGGACGCATCTTTTGTCCGAGTCTGCATTCCGCCATTTTCGAGTCAATTTTGTTTAACTCGGCACACGTCAACAAGTATAAGAACATGCGCACCTGCGATTTTGAGTTCAGTCGGAGTCATTTTGGCGGAGTTATAGACATTTTTCTTTTAGAGTTATTGACCCTTTCTCGACACATTGAATATGTGTAACATATTAAGTGAATATTCACTTTCTGTCATATTGGTGTAATCAATTCCTCCTACAATTTGAAGTATAGTGATCTGACTAAAAACCGAATTCCTTCAAACCTGCCCAACTTCGTCGGGGGACATTTTGGCCTGGACACTTTTTGAACCTAAACAAAAAAAAAAATTCTGGAGGTTTCAGGATCACATAATCAAATAAACTAATGTGTGAGAGGAAAACAAATTGTTAATTTGAGAGTAACTAATCAGTCCTCATATGATAGTCTCAACCCAGATTGCGCAGTCACATTGTTCAATGATTTATTCGGCAGGGCTGGTATATATATATATATATGTTTATTCTCTCATCCAACATACATGGTACAGAGACGGTGCTACCACCAATGATAGACCAGAACCCATTAAAGACGGACTGATAATTAAGCACAAACTTAATAACGAAGAAATAACGCCAAAGGAAGTTATTAATGCACTACGAGATATTAAGAATAAAAAATCTCCTGGTAAAGACGGGATCCGTAATGAACTGCTCAAAACGATCATTCCAATCTTAATTGATGATGTCACACGACTCTTCAATCCTGTGTACCAATCATCCCATTATCCCGTCTCTTGGAGCGAATCTGTTCTCAACCCGATCCACAAGAAAGGGGACCGTACCGACCCCAATAAATATAGAGCTATTGCTCTTAGTATCTCGCTTGGGAAATTGTTCAATAAAATAATTAACAACAGGATTACGGCATTCTTAGAAGAAAACAATTTGATCAGTGAAAACCTATTTGACTTCCGTAAAAACAAAAGTACTATTGAAAGCGCCTTCATTTTGAAAACAATGATAACCAGATACATAAAGCAATCAAAACAACTGTTTGCAGCATTTATAGACTTCCAAAAGGCGTTTGATTCCGTGGACAGGGAGATTTTATTCCGAAAAGTTAGTAATATAGGAATAACTGACAAAACACTCCATACTAAAGTCAATGTACAATTCTAGCTATTATATGACAAAGACTCGAGATGGTGTTGGGCTATCAAATATTGGGGTAAGACAGCGATTTATTCTATCCCCCAGAATTGTCGATATCTTTGTAGACGATGTATCAAATGGTTTTGACAAGTCGTGTGCCCCTATAGAGGTTGACGTGTCGTGTTCCCCTATATAGGTTGGACAAGTCGTGTGCCCCTATAGAGGTTGGACAAGTCGTCTGCCCCTGCAGAGGTTGACAAGTCGTGTGCCCCTATAGAGGTTAGACAAGTCGTGTGCCCCTATAGAGGTTGACGTGTCGTGTGCCCCTATAGAGGTAAACGTGTCGTGTGCCCTATATAGGTTGACGTGTCGTGTGCCCCTATAGAGGTTGGACAAGTCGTGTGCCCCTATAGAGGTTGGACAAGTCGTGTGCACCTATAGAGGTTGGACATGTCGTGTGTCCCTATAGAGGTTGACGTGTCGTGTGCCCCTATAGAGGTTGACATGTCGTGTGCCCCTATAGATGTTGACATGTCGTGTGCCCCTATAGATGTTGACATGTCGTGTTCCCCTATAGAGGTTGACGTGTCGTGTGCCCTTATAGAGGTTGACGTGTCGTGTGCCCCTATATAGGTTGGACATGTCGTGTGCCCCTATAGAGGTTGGCGTGTCGTGTGCCCCTATATAGGTTGACATGTCGTGTGCCCCTATATAGGTTGACATATCGTGTGCCCCTATAGAGGTTGGAAATATCGTGTGCCCCTATAGAGGTTGGCGTGTCGTGTGCCCCTATATAGGTTGACGTGTCGTGTGCCCCTATTGAGGTTGACGTGTCGTGTGCCCCTATATAGGTTGACGTGTCGTGTGCTCCTATAGAGGTTGGCGTGTTGTGTGCCCCTATAGAGGTTGGCGTGTCGTGTGCCCTATAGAGGTTGACATGTCGTGTGCCCCTATAGAGGTTGGCGTGTCGTGTGCCCTATAGAGGTTGGTGTGTCGTGTGCCCCTATATAGGTTGGCGTATCGTGTGCCCCTATAGAGGTTGGCGTGTCGTGTGCCCTTATATAGGTTGGCGTGTCGTGTGCCCTTATATAGGTTGACATGTCGTGTGCCCCTATATAGGTTGGCGTATCGTGTGCCCCTATAGAGGTTGGCGTGTCGTGTGCCCCTATATAGGTTGGCGTATCGTGTGCCCCTATAGAGGTTGGCGTGTCGTGTGCCCCTATATAGGTTGGCGTGTCGTGTGCCGCTATATAGGTTGACGTGTCGTGTGCCCATATATAGGTTGGCGTGTCGTGTGCCCCTATAGAGGTTGGCGTGTCGTGTGCCCCTATAGAGGTTGGCGTGTCGTGTGCCCCTATAGAGGTTGGCGTGTCGTGTGCCCCTATAGAGGTTGGCGTGTCGTGTGCCCCTATAGAGGTTGGCGTGTCGTGTGCCCCTATAGAGGTTGGCGTGTCGTGTGCCCCTATAGAGGTTGGCGTGTCGTGTGCCCCTATAGAGGTTGGCGTGTCGTGTGCCCTTATAGAGGTTGACGTGTTGTGTTGCCCCTATAGAGGTTGACGTGTTGTGTGCCCCTATAGAGGTTGGCGTGTCGTGTGCCCCTATAGAGGTTGACGTGTCGTGTGCCCCTATATAGGTTGGCGTGTCGTGTGCCCCTATAGAGGTTGATGTGTCGTGTGCCCATATAGAGGTTGGCGTGTCGTGTGCCCCTATAGAGGTTGGCGTGTCGTGTGCCGCTATAGAGGTTGACATGTCGTGTGCCCCTATAGAGGTTGACGTGTCGTGTGCCCATATAGAGGTTGACGTGTCGTGTGCCCCTATAGAGGTTGGCGTGCCGTGTGCCCCTATAGAGGTTGGCGTGTCGTGTGCTCCTATAGAGGTTGGCGTGTCGTGAGCCCCTATAGAGGTTGGCGTATCGTGTGCCCATATAGAGGTTGGCGTGTCGTGTGCCCCTATAGAGGTTGGCGTGTCGTGTGCCCCTATAGAGGTTGGCGTGTCGTGTGCCGCTATATAGGTTGGGGTGTCGTGTGCCCTATAGAGGTTGGCGTGTCGTGTGCCCATATAGATGTTGACGTGTCGTGTGCCCTATAGAGGTTGGCGTGTCGTGTGCCCATATATAGGTTGGCATGTCGTGTGCCCCTATAGAGGTTGGGGTGTCGTGTGCCACTATAGAGGTTGGCGTGTCGTGTGCTCATATATAGGTTGGGGTGTCGTGTGCCCTATAGAGGTTGGCGTGTCGTGTGCCCATATAGATGTTGACGTGTCGTGTGCCCTATAGAGGTTGGCGTGTCGTGTGCCCATATATAGGTTGGCATGTCGTGTGCCCCTATAGAGGTTGGGGTGTCGTGTGCCACTATAGAGGTTGGCGTGTCGTGTGCTCATATAGAGGTTGGCGTGCCGTGTGCCCCTATAGAGGTTGGCGTGTCGTGTGCTCCTATAGAGGTTGGCGTGTCGTGAGCCCCTATAGAGGTTGGCGTATCGTGTGCCCATATAGAGGTTGGCGTGTCGTGTGCCCCTATAGAGGTTGGCGTGTCGTGTGCCCCTATATAGGTTGGCGTGTCGTGTGCCGCTATATAGGTTGGGGTGTCGTGTGCCCTATAGAGGTTGGCGTGTCGTGTGCCCATATAGATGTTGACGTGTCGTGTGCCCTATAGAGGTTGGCGTGTCGTGTGCCCCTATAGAGGTTGGCGTGTCGTGTGCCCCTATAGAGGTTGGCGTGTCGTGTGCCCCTATAGAGGTTGGCGTGTCGTGTGCCCCTATAGAGGTTGGCGTGTCGTGTGCCCTTATAGAGGTTGACGTGTTGTGTGCCCCTATAGAGGTTGACGTGTTGTGTGCCCCTATAGAGGTTGGCGTGTCGTGTGCCCCTATAGAGGTTGACGTGTCGTGTGCCCCTATATAGGTTGGCGTGTCGTGTGCCCCTATAGAGGTTGATGTGTCGTGTGCCCATATAGAGGTTGGCGTGTCGTGTGCCCCTATAGAGGTTGGCGTGTCGTGTGCCGCTATAGAGGTTGACATGTCGTGTGCCCCTATAGAGGTTGACGTGTCGTGTGCCCATATAGAGGTTGACGTGTCGTGTGCCCCTATAGAGGTTGGCGTGCCGTGTGCCCCTATAGAGGTTGGCGTGTCGTGTGCTCCTATAGAGGTTGGCGTGTCGTGAGCCCCTATAGAGGTTGGCGTATCGTGTGCCCATATAGAGGTTGGCGTGTCGTGTGCCCCTATAGAGGTTGGCGTGTCGTGTGCCCCTATAGAGGTTGGCGTGTCGTGTGCCGCTATATAGGTTGGGGTGTCGTGTGCCCTATAGAGGTTGGCGTGTCGTGTGCCCATATAGATGTTGACGTGTCGTGTGCCCTATAGAGGTTGGCGTGTCGTGTGCCCATATATAGGTTGGCATGTCGTGTGCCCCTATAGAGGTTGGGGTGTCGTGTGCCACTATAGAGGTTGGCGTGTCGTGTGCTCATATATAGGTTGGGGTGTCGTGTGCCCTATAGAGGTTGGCGTGTCGTGTGCCCATATAGATGTTGACGTGTCGTGTGCCCTATAGAGGTTGGCGTGTCGTGTGCCCATATATAGGTTGGCATGTCGTGTGCCCCTATAGAGGTTGGGGTGTCGTGTGCCACTATAGAGGTTGGCGTGTCGTGTGCTCATATAGAGGTTGGCGTGCCGTGTGCCCCTATAGAGGTTGGCGTGTCGTGTGCTCCTATAGAGGTTGGCGTGTCGTGAGCCCCTATAGAGGTTGGCGTATCGTGTGCCCATATAGAGGTTGGCGTGTCGTGTGCCCCTATAGAGGTTGGCGTGTCGTGTGCCCCTATAGAGGTTGGCGTGTCGTGTGCCGCTATATAGGTTGGGGTGTCGTGTGCCCTATAGAGGTTGGCGTGTCGTGTGCCCATATAGATGTTGACGTGTCGTGTGCCCTATAGAGGTTGGCGTGTCGTGTGCCCATATATAGGTTGGCATGTCGTGTGCCCCTATAGAGGTTGGGGTGTCGTGTGCCCCTATAGAGGTTGGCGTGTCGTGTGCCACTATATAGGTTGGCGTGTCGTGTGCCCCTATAGAGGTTGGCGTGTCGTGTGCCCCTATATAGGTTGGCGTGTCGTGTGCCCCTATAGAGGTTGACGTGTCGTGTGCCCCTATATAGGTTGGCGTGTCGTGTGCCCTTATAGAGGTTGACGTGTCGTGTGCTCCTATAGAGGTTGACATGTCGTGTGCCCCTATAGAGGTTGACATGTCGTGTGCCCCTATAGAGGTTGGCGTGTCGTGTGCCCCTATAGAGGTTGACGTGTCGTGTGCCCCTATATAGGTTGGCGTGTCGTGTGCCCCTATATAGGTTGACGTGTCGTGTGCCCCTATAGAGGTTGACGTGTCGTGTGCCCCTATAGAGGTTGACGTGTCGTGTGCCCTATAGAGGTTGGCGTGTCGTGTGCCCTATAGAGGTTGGCGTGTCGTGTGCCCCTATAGAGGTTGGCGTGTCGTGTGCCCCTATAGAGGTTGGCGTGTCGTGTGCCCATATATAGGTTGGCGTGTCGTGTGCCCCTATAGAGGTTGGCGTGTCGTGTGCCCCTATATAGGTTGGCGTGTCGTGTGCCCCTATAGAGGTTGGCGTGTCGTGTGCCCCTATATAGGTTGACGTGTCGTGTGCCCCTATAGAGGTTGGCGTGTCGTGTGCCCCTATAGATGTTGGCGTGTCGTGTGCCCATATAGAGGTTGGCGTGTCGTGTGCCCCTATAGAGGTTGACATGTCGTGTGCCCCTATATAGGTTGGCGTGTCGTGTGCCCCTATAGAGGTTGGACGTGTCGTGTGCACCTATAGAGGTTGGCGTGTCGTGTGCCCCTATAGAGGTTGGCGTGTCGTGTGCCCCTATAGAGGTTGACATGTCGTGTGCCCCTATATAGGTTGACATGTCGTGTGCCACTATAGAGGTTGGCGTGTCGTGTGCCCCTATAGAGGTTGGCGTGTTGTGTGCCCCTACAGAGGTTGGCGTGTCGTGTGCCCCTATAGAGGTTGGCGTGTCGTGTGCCCCTATAGAGGTTGGCGTGTCGTGTGCCCCTATAGAGGTTGGCGTGTCGTGTGCCCCTATAGAGGTTGGCGTGTCGTGTGCCCCTATAGAGGTTGGCGTGTCGTGTGCCCCTATAGAGGTTGGCGTGTCGTGTGCCCCTATAGAGGTTGGCGTGTCGTGTGCCCCTATAGAGGTTGGCGTGTCGTGTGCCCCTATAGAGGTTGGCGTGTCGTGTGCCCCTATAGAGGTTGACGTGTCGTGTGCCCATATAGAGGTTGACGTGTCGTGTGCCCCTATAGAGGTTGGCGTGTCGTGTGCCCTATAGAGGTTGGCGTGTCGTGTGCCCCTATAGAGGTTGGCGTGTCGTGTGCCCCTATAGAGGTTGGCGTGTCGTGTTCCCCTATAGAGGTTGGACATGTCGTGTTCCCCTATAGAGGTTGACATGTCGTGTGCCCCTATAGAGGTTGACGTGTCGTGTGCCCCTATAGAGGTTGGCGTGTCGTGTGCCCCTATAGAGGTTGGCGTGTCGTGTGCACCTATAGAGGTTGGCGTGTCGTGTGCCCCTATAGAGGTTGGCGTGTCGTGTGCCCCTATAGAGGTTGACGTGTCGTGTGCCCCTATAGAGGTTGACATGTCGTGTGCCCATATAGATGTTGGCGTATCGTGTGCCCTATAGAGGTTGGCGTGTCGTGTGCCCTATAGAGGTTGGCGTGTCGTGTGCCCTATAGAGGTTGACATGTCGTGTGCCCCTATAGAGGTTGGCGTGTCGTGTGCCCATATAGAGGTTGGCGTGTCGTGTGCCCTATATAGGTTGGCGTGTCGTGTGCCCCTATAGAGGTTGACATGTCGTGTGCCCTATAGAGGTTGACATGTCGTGTGCCCTATAGAGGTTGGACATGTCGTGTGCCCTATAGAGGTTGACATGTCGTGTGCCCCTATAGAGGTTGGCGTGTCGTGTGCCCATATAGAGGTTGGCATGTCGTGTGCCCCTATAGAGGTTGACGTGTCGTGTGCCCTATAGAGGTTGACGTGTCGTGTGCCCCTATAGAGGTTGACATGTCGTGTGCCCATATATAGGTTGACGTGTCGTGTGCCCTATAGAGGTTGGCGTGTCGTGTGCCCTATAGAGGTTGACGTGTCGTGTGCCCTATAGAGGTTGACATGTCGTGTGCCCATATATAGGTTGACGTGTCGTGTGCCCTATAGAGGTTGACGTGTCGTGTGCCCTATAGAGGTTGACGTGTCGTGTGCCCCTATAGAGGTTGGCGTGTCGTGTGCCCATATAGAGGTTGGCGTATCGTGTGCCCTTATAGAGGTTGACGTGTCGTGTGCCCTTATAGAGGTTGGCGTGTCGTGTGCCCATATAGAGGTTGACGTGTCGTGTGCCCATATAGAGGTTGACGTGTCGTGTGCCCTATAGAGGTTGGCGTGTCGTGTGCCCCTATAGAGGTTGACATGTCCTGTGCCCTATAGAGGTTGGCGTGTCGTGTGCCCTATAGAGGTTGGCGTGTCGTGTGCCCATATAGAGGTTGACATGTCGTGTGCCCTATAGAGGTTGGCGTATCGTGTGCCCCTATAGAGGTTGACGTGTCGTGTGCCCCTATAGAGGTTGGCGTGTCGTGTGCCCTATAGAGGTTGGCGTGTCGTGTGCCACTATAGAGGTTGGCGTGTCGTGTGCCCTATAGAGGTTGGCATGTCGTGTGCCCCTATAGAGGTTGGCGTGTCGTGTGCCCTATAGAGGTTGGCGTGTCGTGTGCCCTATAGAGGTTGGCATGTCGTGTGCCCCTATAGAGGTTGGCATGTCGTGTGCCCCTATAGAGGTTGGCGTGTCGTGTGCACCTATAGAGGTTGGCGTGTCGTGTGCCCCTATAGAGGTTGACGTGTCGTGTGCCCATATAGAGGTTGGCGTGTCGTGTGCCCCTATAGAGGTTGGCGTGTCGTGTGCCCTATAGAGGTTGGCATCTCGTGTGCCCCTATAGAGGTTGGCATGTCGTGTGCCCATATAGAGGTTGACATGTCGTGTGCCCCTATAGAGGTTGGCATGTCGTGTGCCCATATAGAGGTTGACATGTCGTGTGCCCTATAGAGGTTGGCGTGTCGTGTGACCTATAGAGGTTGGCATGTCGTGTGCCCCTATAGAGGTTGGCATGTCGTGTGCCCCTATAGAGGTTGGCATGTCGTGTGCCCCTATAGAGGTTGGCGTGTCGTGTGCACCTATAGAGGTTGGCGTGTCGTGTGCCCCTATAGAGGTTGACGTGTCGTGTGCCCTTATAGAGGTTGACGTGTCGTGAGCCCCTATTGAGGTTGACATGTCGTGTGCCCCTATAGAGGTTGGCGTGTCGTGTGCCCCTATAGAGGTTGGCGTGTCGTGTGCCCTATAGAGGTTGGCGTGTCGTGTGCCCTATAGAGGTTGGCATGTCGTGTGCCCATATAGAGGTTGACGTGTCGTGTGCCCATATAGAGGTTGGCGTGTCGTGTGCCCATATATAGGTTGGCGTGTCGTGTGCCCCTATATAGGTTGGCGTGTCGTGTGCCATATAGAGGTTGACGTGTCGTGTGCCCCTATAGAGGTTGACGTGTCGTGTGCCCCTATATAGGTTGGCGTGTCGTGTGCCCTATAGAGGTTGGCGTGTCGTGTGCCCCTATAGAGGTTGACATGTCGTGTGCCCCTATAGAGGTTGGCATGTCGTGTGCCCATATAGAGGTTGGCGTGTCGTGTGCCCCTATAGAGGTTGGCATGTCGTGTGCCCATATAGAGGTTGGGGTGTCGTGTGCCCATATAGAGGTTGGCGTGTCGTGTGCCCCTATAGAGGTTGGCGTGTCGTGTGCCCTATAGAGGTTGGCATGTCGTGTGCCCTATAGAGGTTGGCGTGTCGTGTGCCCATATAGAGGTTGGCGTGTCGTGTGCCCCTATAGAGGTTGGCGTGTCGTGTGCCCTATAGAGGTTGGCGTGTCGTGTGCCCTATAGAGGTTGGCATGTCGTGTGCCCCTATAGAGGTTGGCATGTCGTGTGCCCCTATAGAGGTTGGCGTGTCGTGTGCACCTATAGAGGTTGGCGTGTCGTGTGCCCCTATAGAGGTTGACGTGTCGTGTGCCCATATAGAGGTTGGCGTGTCGTGTGCCCCTATAGAGGTTGGCGTGTCGTGTGCCCTATAGAGGTTGGCATCTCGTGTGCCCCTATAGAGGTTGGCATGTCGTGTGCCCATATAGAGGTTGACATGTCGTGTGCCCCTATAGAGGTTGGCATGTCGTGTGCCCATATAGAGGTTGACATGTCGTGTGCCCTATAGAGGTTGGCGTGTCGTGTGACCTATAGAGGTTGGCATGTCGTGTGCCCCTATAGAGGTTGGCATGTCGTGTGCCCCTATAGAGGTTGGCATGTCGTGTGCCCCTATAGAGGTTGGCGTGTCGTGTGCACCTATAGAGGTTGGCGTGTCGTGTGCCCCTATAGAGGTTGACGTGTCGTGTGCCCTTATAGAGGTTGACGTGTCGTGAGCCCCTATTGAGGTTGACATGTCGTGTGCCCCTATAGAGGTTGGCGTGTCGTGTGCCCCTATAGAGGTTGGCGTGTCGTGTGCCCTATAGAGGTTGGCGTGTCGTGTGCCCTATAGAGGTTGGCATGTCGTGTGCCCATATAGAGGTTGACGTGTCGTGTGCCCATATAGAGGTTGGCGTGTCGTGTGCCCATATATAGGTTGGCGTGTCGTGTGCCCCTATATAGGTTGGCGTGTCGTGTGCCATATAGAGGTTGACGTGTCGTGTGCCCCTATAGAGGTTGACGTGTCGTGTGCCCCTATATAGGTTGGCGTGTCGTGTGCCCTATAGAGGTTGGCGTGTCGTGTGCCCCTATAGAGGTTGACATGTCGTGTGCCCCTATAGAGGTTGGCATGTCGTGTGCCCATATAGAGGTTGGCGTGTCGTGTGCCCCTATAGAGGTTGGCATGTCGTGTGCCCATATAGAGGTTGGGGTGTCGTGTGCCCATATAGAGGTTGGCGTGTCGTGTGCCCCTATAGAGGTTGGCGTGTCGTGTGCCCTATAGAGGTTGGCATGTCGTGTGCCCTATAGAGGTTGGCGTGTCGTGTGCCCATATAGAGGTTGGCGTGTCGTGTGCCCCTATAGAGGTTGGCGTGTCGTGTGCCCCTATAGAGGTTGACGTGTCGTGTGCCCCTATAGAGGTTGACGTGTCGTGTGCCCCTATAGAGGTTGGCGTGTCGTGTGCCCCTATAGAGGTTGGCGTGTCGTGTGCCCCTATAGAGGTTGGCGTGTCGTGTGCCCATATAGAGGTTGGCGTATCGTGTGCCCCTATAGAGGTTGGCGTGTCGTGTGCCCCTATAGAGGTTGGCGTGTCGTGTGCCCCTATAGAGGTTGACGTGTCGTGTGCCCCTATAGAGGTTGGCGTGTCGTGTGCCGCTATATAGGTTGGCGTGTCGTGTGCCCCTATATAGGTTGGCGTGTCGTGTGCCCTATAGAGGTTGGCGTGTCGTGTGCCCCTATAGAGGTTGACGTGTCGTGTGCCCCTATAGAGGTTGGCATGTCGTGTGCCCCTATAGAGGTTGACATGTCGTGTGCCCTATAGAGGTTGACGTGTCGTGTGCCCCTATAGAGGTTGACATGTCGTGTGCCCCTATAGAGGTTGACGTGTCGTGTGCCCTATAGAGGTTGACGTGTCGTGTGCCCCTATAGAGGTTGGACATGTCGTGTGCCCCTATAGAGGTTGGCGTGTCGTGTGCCCTTATAGAGGTTGGACATGTCGTGTTCCCCCATAGAGGTTGGCGTGTCGTGTGCCCATATAGAGGTTGGCGTGTCGTGTGCCCCTATAGAGGTTGGCGTGTCGTGTGCCCCTATAGAGGTTGACGTGTCGTGTGCCCCTATAGAGGTTGACATGTCGTGTGCCCCTATAGAGGTTGGCGTGTCGTGTGCCCCTATAGAGGTTGGCGTGTCGTGTGCCCCTATAGAGGTTGACATGTCGTGTGCCCCTATAGAGGTTGATGTGTCGTGTGCCCCTATAGAGGTTGACATGTCGTGTGCCCCTATAGAGGTTGGCGTGTCGTGTGCCCCTATAGAGGTTGACGTGTCGTGTGCCCCTATAGAGGTTGGCGTGTCGTGTGCCGCTATATAGGTTGGCGTGTCGTGTGCCCTATAGAGGTTGGCGTGTCGTGTGCCCATATATAGGTTGGCGTGTCGTGTGCCCCTATAGAGGTTGGCGTGTCGTGTGCCCCTATAGAGGTTGGCGTGTCGTGTGCCCCTATATAGGTTGGCGTGTCGTGTGCCCTATAGAGGTTGGCGTGTCGTGTGCCCCTATAGAGGTTGACGTGTCGTGTGCCCCTATAGAGGTTGGCGTGTCGTGTGCCCTTATATAGGTTGGCGTGTCGTGTGTCCCTATAGAGGTTGACGTGTCGTGTGCCCCTATATAGGTTGGCGTGTCGTGTGCCCCTATAGAGGTTGGCGTGTCGTGTGCCCCTATATAGGTTGGCGTGTCGTGTGCCCATATAGAGGTTGGCGTGTCGTGTGCCCCTATAGAGGTTGGCGTGTCGTGTGACCATATAGAGGTTGGCGTGTCGTGTGCCCCTATAGAGGTTGGACGTGTCGTGTGCCCATATAGAGGTTGACGTGTCGTGTGCCCCTATAGAGGTTGACGTGTCGTGTGCCCTATAGAGGTTGACGTGTCGTGTGCCCCTATATATGTTGACGCGTCGTGTGCCCATATAGAGGTTGGCGTGTCGTGTGCCCCTATAGAGGTTGGACGTGTCGTGTGCCCATATAGAGGTTGACGTGTCGTGTGCCCCTATAGAGGTTGACGTGTCGTGTGCCCTATAGAGGTTGACGTGTCGTGTGCCCCTATATATGTTGACGCGTCGTGTGCCCATATAGAGGTTGACGTGTCGTGTGCCCCTATAGAGGTTGACGTGTCGTGTGCCCTATAGAGGTTGACGTGTCGTGTGCCCATATAGAGGTTGACGTGTCGTGTGCCCTTATAGAGGTTGGCGTGCCGTGTGCCCTTATAGAGGTTGGCGTGTCGTGTGCCCATATAGAGGTTGGCGTGTCGTGTGCCCATATAGAGGTTGGCGTATCGTGTGCCCTATAGAGGTTGGCGTATCGTGTGCCCCTATAGAGGTTGGCGTGTCGTGTGCCCTATAGAGGTTGGCGTGTCGTGTCCCTATAGAGGTTGACGTGTCGTGTGCCCCTATAGAGGTTGACGTGTCGTGTGCCGCTATATAGGTTGGCGTGTCGTGTGCCCCTATAGAGGTTGGCGTGTCGTGTGTCCCTATATAGGTTGGCGTGTCGTGTGCCGCTATAGAGGTTGGCGTGTCGTGTGCCGCTATATAGGTTGGCGTGTCGTGTGCCGCTATATAGGTTGGCGTGTCGTGTGCCCCTATAGAGGTTGACATGTCGTGTGCCACTATAGAGGTTGACGTGTCGTGTGCCCCTATATAGGTTGATATGTCGTGTGCCCTTATAGAGGTTGACATGTCGTGAGCCACTATAGAGGTTGACGTGTCGTGTGCCCCTATAGAGGTTGGCGTGTCGTGTGCCCATATAGAGGTTGGCGTGTCGTGTGCCCCTATAGAGGTTTGACATGTCGTGTGTCCCTATATAGGTTGACGTGTCGTGTGCCCCTATAGAGGTTGACGTGTCGTGTGCCCCTATAGAGGTTGGCGTGTCGTGTGCCCCTATAGAGGTTGACGTGTCGTGTGCCCCTATATAGGTTGGCGTGTCGTGTGCCCTATATAGGTTGGCGTGTCGTGTGCCCCTATAGAGGTTGACGTGTCGTGTGCCCCTATATAGGTTGGCGTGTCGTGTGCCCTATATAGGTTGGCGTGTCGTGTGCCCCTATAGAGGTTGGCGTGTCGTGTGCCCCTATATAGGTTGGCGTGTCGTGTGCCCCTATAGAGGTTGACATGTCGTGTGCCCCTATATAGGTTGGCGTGTCGTGTGCCCCTATATAGGTTGACATGTCGTGTGCCCCTATAGAGGTTGACGTGTCGTGTGCCCATATAGAGGTTGACGTGTCGTGTGCCCATACAGAGGTTGGCGTGTCGTGTGCCCCTATAGAGGTTGGCGTGTCGTGTGCCACTATAGAGGTTGGCGTGTCGTGTGCCCCTATAGAGGTTGACGTGTCGTGTGCCCATATAGAGGTTGACGTGTCGTGTGCCCATATAGAGGTTGGCGTGTCGTGTGCCCCTATATAGGTTGGCGTGTCGTGTGCCCCTATAGAGGTTGACATGTCGTGTGCCCCTATATAGGTTGGCGTGTCGTGTGCCCCTATATAGGTTGACATGTCGTGTGCCCCTATAGAGGTTGGCGTGTCGTGTGCTCATATAGAGGTTGACGTGTCGTGTGCCCATATAGAGGTTGACGTGTCGTGTGCCCCTATAGAGGTTGACGTGTCGTGTGCCCATATAGAGGTTGACGTGTCGTGTGCCCATATAGAGGTTGACGTGTCGTGTGCCCCTATAGAGGTTGACGTATCGTGTGCCCCTATAGAGGTTGGACATGTCGTGTGCCCCTATAAAGGTTGGGGTGTCGTGTGTCCCTATAGAGGATGACGTGTCGTGTGCCCCTATATATGTTGACGTGTCATGTGCCCATATAGAGGTTGACGTGTCGTGTGCCCCTATAGAGGTTGACGTGTCGTGTGCCCCTATATAGGTTGGCGTGTCGTGTGCCCCTATAGAGGTTGGCGTGTCGTGTGCCCCTATATAGGTTGACGTGTCGTGTGCCCTATAGAGGTTGACGTGTCGTGTGCCCCTATAGAGGTTGGCGTGTCGTGTGCCCTATAGAGGTTGGCGTGTCGTGTGCCCCTATATAGGTTGACGTGTCGTGTGCCCTATAGAGGTTGACATGTCGTGTGCCACTATAGAGGTTGGCGTGTCGTGTGCCCCTATATAGGTTGACGTGTCGTGTGCCCTATAGAGGTTGGCGTGTCGTGTGCCCCTATATAGGTTGACGTGTCGTGTGCCCTATAGAGGTTGACATGTCGTGTGCCACTATAGAGGTTGGCGTGTCGTGTGCCCCTATAGAGGTTGGCGTGTCGTGTGCCCTATAGAGGTTGACATGTCGTGTGCCCCTATATAGGTTGACGTGTCGTGTGCCCTATAGAGGTTGACATGTCGTGTGCCACTATAGAGGTTGGCGTGTCGTGTGCCCTATAGAGGTTGGCGTGTCGTGTGCCCCTATAGAGGTTGACGTGTCGTGTGCCCCTATAGAGGTTGGCGTGTCGTGTGCCCTATAGAGGTTGGCGTATCGTGTGCCCCTATAGAGGTTGACGTGTCGTGTGCCCCTATAGAGGTTGGCGTGTCGTGTGCCCCTATATAGGTTGGCGTGTCGTGTGCCCCTATATAGGTTGGCGTGTCGTGTGCCCCTATAGAGGTTGACATGTCGTGTGCCCCTATAGAGGTTGGCGTGTCGTGTGCCCATATAGAGGTTGGACATGTCGTGTGCCCCTATAGAGGTTGGCGTGTCGTGTGCCACTATAGAGATTGGCGTGTCGTGTGCCCATATAGAGGTTGGCGTGTCGTGTGCCCCTATATAGGTTGGCGTGTCGTGTGCCCCTATAGAGGTTGGCGTGTCGTGTGCCCATATAGAGGTTGGCGTGTCGTGTGCCCCTATATAGGTTGGCGTGTCGTGTGCCCCTATATAGGTTGGCGTGTCGTGTGCCCCTATAGAGGTTGGACATGTCGTGTGCCCCTATATAGGTTGGCGTGTCGTGTGCCCCTATAGAGGTTGGCGTGTCGTGTGCCCCTATAGAGGTTGACATGTCGTGTGCCCCTATAGAGGTTGACGTGTCGTGTGCCCCTATAGAGGTTGGCGTGTCGTGTGCCCCTATAGAGGTTGACGTGTCGTGTGCCCCTATAGAGGTTGGCGTGTCGTGTGCCCTATAGAGGTTGACGTGTCGTGTGCCCCTATATAGGTTGGCGTGTCGTGTGCCGCTATATAGGTTGGCGTGTCGTGTGCCGCTATATAGGTTGGCGTGTCGTGTGCCCCTATAGAGGTTGACGTGTCGTGTGCCCATATAGAGGTTGACGTGTCGTGTGCCCATATAAAGGTTGACGTGTCGTGTGCCCCTATATAGGTTGGCGTGTCGTGTGCCCCTATATAGGTTGACGTGTCGTGTGCCCCTATAGAGGTTGGCGTGTCGTGTGCCCCTATATAGGTTGACGTGTCGTGTGCCCCTATAGAGGTTGGCGTATCGTGTGCCCTATAGAGGTTGGCGTGTCGTGTGCCCCTATAGAGGTTGGCGTGTCGTGTGCCCCTATAGAGGTTGGCGTGTCGTGTGCCCCTATAGAGGTTGGCGTGTCGTGTGCCCCTATAGAGGTTGGCGTGTCGTGTGCCCCTATATAGGTTGGCGTGTCGTGTGCCCCTATATAGGTTGACATGTCGTGTGCCCCTATAGAGGTTGGCGTGTCGTGTGCCCCTATAGAGGTTGGCGTGTCGTGTGCCGCTATAGAGGTTGGCGTGTCGTGTGCCCCTATAGAGGTTGGCGTGTCGTGTGCCGCTATAGAGGTTGGCGTGTCGTGTGCCCATATAGAGGTTGGCGTGTCGTGTGCCCTATAGAGGTTGGCGTGTCGTGTGCCCATATAGAGGTTGACATGTCGTGTGCCGCTATAGAGGTTGACGTGTCGTGTGCCCCTATATAGGTTGGCGTGTCGTGTGCCCCTATAGAGGTTGGCGTGTCGTGTGCCCCTATAGAGGTTGACGTGTCGTGTGCCCCTATATAGGTTGACGTGTCGTGTGCCCCTATATAGGTTGGCGTGTCGTGTGCCCTTATATAGGTTGGCGTGTCGTGTGCTCCTATAGAGGTTGGCGTGTCGTGTGCCCCTATAGAGGTTGGCGTGTCGTGTGCCCTTATATAGGTTAACATGTCGTGTGCCCATATAGAGGTTGGCGTGTCGTGTGCCCTATATAGGTTGGCGTGTCGTGTGCTCCTATATAGGTTGGCGTGTCGTGTGCCCCTATAGAGGTTGACGTGTCGTGTGCCCCTATAGAGGTTGGCGTGTCGTGTGCTCCTATAGAGGTTGGCGTGTCGTGTGTCCCTATAGAGGTTGGCGTGTCGTGTGCCCCTATAGAGGTTGGCGTGTCGTGTGCCCCTATAGAGGTTGGCGTGTCGTGTGCCCCTATAGAGGTTGGCATGTCGTGTGCCCCTATAGAGGTTGGCGTATCGTGTGCCCATATATAGGTTGGCGTGTCGTGTGCTCCTATATAGGTTGGCGTGTCGTGTGCTCCTATAGAGGTTGGCGTGTCGTGTGCCCCTATAGAGGTTGGCGTGTCGTGTGCCCCTATAGAGGTTGGCGTGTCGTGTGCCCCTATAGAGGTTGGCATGTCGTGTGCCCCTATATAGGTTGGCGTGTCGTGTGCCCCTATAGAGGTTGGCGTGTCGTGTGCCCCTATAGAGGTTGGCGTGTCGTGTGCCCCTATAGAGGTTTGACATGTCGTGTGTCCCTATATAGGTTGACGTGTCGTGTGCCCCTATAGAGGTTGACGTGTCGTGTGCCCCTATAGAGGTTGGCGTGTCGTGTGCCCCTATAGAGGTTGACGTGTCGTGTGCCCCTATATAGGTTGGCGTGTCGTGTGCCCTATATAGGTTGGCGTGTCGTGTGCCCCTATAGAGGTTGACGTGTCGTGTGCCCCTATATAGGTTGGCGTGTCGTGTGCCCTATATAGGTTGGCGTGTCGTGTGCCCCTATAGAGGTTGGCGTGTCGTGTGCCCCTATATAGGTTGGCGTGTCGTGTGCCCCTATAGAGGTTGACATGTCGTGTGCCCCTATATAGGTTGGCGTGTCGTGTGCCCCTATATAGGTTGACATGTCGTGTGCCCCTATAGAGGTTGACGTGTCGTGTGCCCATATAGAGGTTGACGTGTCGTGTGCCCATACAGAGGTTGGCGTGTCGTGTGCCCCTATAGAGGTTGGCGTGTCGTGTGCCA
Source organism: Siphonodentalium dalli (assembly GCA_032622095.1). Taxonomy (NCBI): domain Eukaryota; kingdom Metazoa; phylum Mollusca; class Scaphopoda; order Gadilida; family Siphonodentaliidae; genus Siphonodentalium; species Siphonodentalium dalli. The sequence goes on from CP136069.1 coordinate 211,149,784, forward strand.
CTATAGAGGTTGGCGTGTCGTGTGCCCCTATAGAGGTTGACGTGTCGTGTGCCCATATAGAGGTTGACGTGTCGTGTGCCCATATAGAGGTTGGCGTGTCGTGTGCCCCTATATAGGTTGGCGTGTCGTGTGCCCCTATAGAGGTTGACATGTCGTGTGCCCCTATATAGGTTGGCGTGTCGTGTGCCCCTATATAGGTTGACATGTCGTGTGCCCCTATAGAGGTTGGCGTGTCGTGTGCTCATATAGAGGTTGACGTGTCGTGTGCCCATATAGAGGTTGACGTGTCGTGTGCCCCTATAGAGGTTGACGTGTCGTGTGCCCATATAGAGGTTGACGTGTCGTGTGCCCATATAGAGGTTGACGTGTCGTGTGCCCCTATAGAGGTTGACGTATCGTGTGCCCCTATAGAGGTTGGACATGTCGTGTGCCCCTATAAAGGTTGGGGTGTCGTGTGTCCCTATAGAGGATGACGTGTCGTGTGCCCCTATATATGTTGACGTGTCATGTGCCCATATAGAGGTTGACGTGTCGTGTGCCCCTATAGAGGTTGACGTGTCGTGTGCCCCTATAGAGGTTGGCGTGTCGTGTGCCCCTATAGAGGTTGGCGTGTCGTGTGCCCCTATATAGGTTGACGTGTCGTGTGCCCTATAGAGGTTGACGTGTCGTGTGCCCCTATAGAGGTTGGCGTGTCGTGTGCCCTATAGAGGTTGGCGTGTCGTGTGCCCCTATATAGGTTGACGTGTCGTGTGCCCTATAGAGGTTGACATGTCGTGTGCCACTATAGAGGTTGGCGTGTCGTGTGCCCCTATATAGGTTGACGTGTCGTGTGCCCTATAGAGGTTGGCGTGTCGTGTGCCCCTATATAGGTTGACGTGTCGTGTGCCCTATAGAGGTTGACATGTCGTGTGCCACTATAGAGGTTGGCGTGTCGTGTGCCCCTATAGAGGTTGGCGTGTCGTGTGCCCTATAGAGGTTGACATGTCGTGTGCCCCTATATAGGTTGACGTGTCGTGTGCCCTATAGAGGTTGACATGTCGTGTGCCACTATAGAGGTTGGCGTGTCGTGTGCCCTATAGAGGTTGGCGTGTCGTGTGCCCCTATAGAGGTTGACGTGTCGTGTGCCCCTATAGAGGTTGGCGTGTCGTGTGCCCTATAGAGGTTGGCGTATCGTGTGCCCCTATAGAGGTTGACGTGTCGTGTGCCCCTATAGAGGTTGGCGTGTCGTGTGCCCCTATATAGGTTGGCGTGTCGTGTGCCCCTATATAGGTTGGCGTGTCGTGTGCCCCTATAGAGGTTGACGTGTCGTGTGCCCCTATAGAGGTTGGCGTGTCGTGTGCCCATATAGAGGTTGGACATGTCGTGTGCCCCTATAGAGGTTGGCGTGTCGTGTGCCACTATAGAGGTTGGCGTGTCGTGTGCCCATATAGAGGTTGGCGTGTCGTGTGCCCCTATATAGGTTGGCGTGTCGTGTGCCCCTATAGAGGTTGGCGTGTCGTGTGCCCATATAGAGGTTGGCGTGTCGTGTGCCCCTATATAGGTTGGCGTGTCGTGTGCCCCTATAGAGGTTGGCGTGTCGTGTGCCCATATAGAGGTTGGCGTGTCGTGTGCCCCTATATAGGTTGGCGTGTCGTGTGCCCCTATATAGGTTGGCGTGTCGTGTGCCCCTATAGAGGTTGGACATGTCGTGTGCTCCTATATAGGTTGGCGTGTCGTGTGCCCCTATAGAGGTTGGCGTGTCGTGTGCCCCTATAGAGGTTGACATGTCGTGTGCCCCTATAGAGGTTGACGTGTCGTGTGCCCCTATAGAGGTTGGCGTGTCGTGTGCCCCTATAGAGGTTGACGTGTCGTGTGCCCCTATAGAGGTTGGCGTGTCGTGTGCCCTATAGAGGTTGACGTGTCGTGTGCCCCTATATAGGTTGGCGTGTCGTGTGCCGCTATATAGGTTGGCGTGTCGTGTGCCGCTATATAGGTTGGCGTGTCGTGTGCCCCTATAGAGGTTGACGTGTCGTGTGCCCATATAGAGGTTGACGTGTCGTGTGCCCATATAAAGGTTGACGTGTCGTGTGCCCCTATATAGGTTGGCGTGTCGTGTGCCCCTATATAGGTTGACGTGTCGTGTGCCCCTATAGAGGTTGGCGTGTCGTGTGCCCCTATATAGGTTGACGTGTCGTGTGCCCCTATAGAGGTTGGCGTATCGTGTGCCCTATAGAGGTTGGCGTGTCGTGTGCCCCTATAGAGGTTGGCGTGTCGTGTGCCCCTATAGAGGTTGGCGTGTCGTGTGCCCCTATAGATGTTGGCGTGTCGTGTGCCCCTATAGAGGTTGGCGTGTCGTGTGCCCCTATATAGGTTGGCGTGTCGTGTGCCCCTATATAGGTTGACATGTCGTGTGCCCCTATAGAGGTTGGCGTGTCGTGTGCCCCTATAGAGGTTGGCGTGTCGTGTGCCGCTATAGAGGTTGGCGTGTCGTGTGCCCCTATAGAGGTTGGCGTGTCGTGTGCCGCTATAGAGGTTGGCGTGTCGTGTGCCCATATAGAGGTTGGCGTGTCGTGTGCCCTATAGAGGTTGGCGTGTCGTGTGCCCATATAGAGGTTGACATGTCGTGTGCCGCTATAGAGGTTGACGTGTCGTGTGCCCCTATATAGGTTGGCGTGTCGTGTGCCCCTATAGAGGTTGGCGTGTCGTGTGCCCCTATAGAGGTTGACGTGTCGTGTGCCCCTATATAGGTTGACGTGTCGTGTGCCCCTATATAGGTTGGCGTGTCGTGTGCCCTTATATAGGTTGGCGTGTCGTGTGCTCCTATAGAGGTTGGCGTGTCGTGTGCCCCTATAGAGGTTGGCGTGTCGTGTGCCCTTATATAGGTTAACATGTCGTGTGCCCATATAGAGGTTGGCGTGTCGTGTGCCCTATATAGGTTGGCGTGTCGTGTGCTCCTATATAGGTTGGCGTGTCGTGTGCCCCTATAGAGGTTGACGTGTCGTGTGCCCCTATAGAGGTTGGCGTGTCGTGTGCTCCTATAGAGGTTGGCGTGTCGTGTGTCCCTATAGAGGTTGGCGTGTCGTGTGCCCCTATAGAGGTTGGCGTGTCGTGTGCCCCTATAGAGGTTGGCGTGTCGTGTGCCCCTATAGAGGTTGGCGTGTCGTGTGCCCCTATAGAGGTTGGCGTATCGTGTGCCCATATATAGGTTGGCGTGTCGTGTGCTCCTATATAGGTTGGCGTGTCGTGTGCTCCTATAGAGGTTGGCGTGTCGTGTGCCCCTATAGAGGTTGGCGTGTCGTGTGCCCCTATAGAGGTTGGCGTGTCGTGTGCCCCTATAGAGGTTGGCATGTCGTGTGCCCCTATATAGGTTGGCGTGTCGTGTGCCCCTATAGAGGTTGGCGTGTCGTGTGCCCCTATATAGGTTGACGTGTCGTGTGCCCCTATAGAGGTTGGCGTGTCGTGTGCCCCTATAGAGGTTGGCGTGTCGTGTGCTCCTATATAGGTTGGCGTGTCGTGTGCCCCTATATATGTTGACGTGTCGTGTGCTCCTATAGAGGTTGGTGTGTCGTGTGCCCCTATATAGGTTAACATGTCGTGTGCCGCTATAGAGGTTGGCGTGTCGTGTGCCCCTATATAGGTTGGCGTGTCGTGTGCCCCTATAGAGGTTGGCGTGTCGTGTGCCCCTATAGAGGTTGGCGTATCGTGTGCCCTTATATAGGTTAACATGTCGTGTGCCCATATAGAGGTTGGCGTGTCGTGTGCCCCTATAGAGGTTGGCGTGTCGTGTGCCCCTATATAGGTTGGCGTGTCGTGTGCCCCTATAGAGGTTGGCGTGTCGTGTGCCCCTATAGAGGTTGGCGTGTCGTGTGCCTCTATAGAGGTTGGCGTGTCGTGTGCCCCTATATAGGTTGACGTGTCGTGTGCCCCTATAGAGGTTGACGTGTCGTGTGCCGCTATAGAGGTTGACGTGTCGTGTGCCCCTATAGAGGTTGGCGTGTCGTGTGCCCTATAGAGGTTGGCGTATCGTGTGCCCCTATAGAGGTTGGCGTGTCGTGTGCTCCTATAGAGGTTGACATGTCGTGTGCCCTATATAGGTTGGCGTGTCGTGTGCCCCTATAGAGGTTGGCGTGTCGTGTGCCCCTATAGAGGTTGGCGTGTCGTGTGCCCCTATAGAGGTTGGCGTGTCGTGTGCTCCTATATAGGTTGGCGTGTCGTGTGCCCTTATATAGGTTAACATGTCGTGTGCCGCTATAGAGGTTGGCGTGTCGTGTGCCCCTATATAGGTTGGCGTGTCGTGTGCCCGCTATAGAGGTTGGCGTATCGTGTGCCCTATAGAGGTTGACGTATCGTGTGCCCCTATAGAGGTTGACGTATCGTGTGCCCATATAGAGGTTGGCGTGTCGTGTGCCCCTATAGAGGTTGGCGTGTCGTGTGCTCCTATAGAGGTTGACGTGTCGTGTGCTCCTATAGAGGTTGGCGTGTCGTGTGCCCCTATAGAGGTTGGCGTGTCGTGTGCCCTATAGAGGTTGGCGTGTCGTGTGCCCTATAGAGGTTGGCGTATCGTGTGCCCCTATAGAGGTTGGCGTGTCGTGTGCCCCTATAGAGGTTGACGTGTCGTGTGCTCCTATAGAGGTTGGCGTGTCGTGTGCCCATATAGAGGTTGGCGTATCGTGTGCCCCTATAGAGGTTGGCGTGTCGTGTGCTCCTATAGAGGTTGACATGTCGTGTGCCCCTATAGAGGTTGGCGTGTCGTGTGCCCTATAGAGGTTGACGTGTCGTGTGCCCTATAGAGGTTGGCGTGTCGTGTGCCCTATAGAGGTTGGCGTGTCGTGTGCCCCTATAGAGGTTGGCGTGTCGTGTGCCCTATAGAGGTTGACGTGTCGTGTGCCCCTATAGAGGTTGGCGTGTCGTGTGCCCCTATAGAGGTTGACGTGTCGTGTGCCCTATAGAGGTTGACGTGTCGTGTGCCCTATAGAGGTTGGCGTGTCGTGTGCCCTATAGAGGTTGGCGTGTCGTGTGCCCCTATAGAGGTTGGCGTGTCGTGTGCTCCTATAGAGGTTGACGTGTCGTGTGCCCCTATAGAGGTTGACGTGTCGTGTGCTCCTATAGAGGTTGGCGTGTCGTGTGCCCATATAGAGGTTGGCGTATCGTGTGCCCCTATAGAGGTTGGCGTGTCGTGTGCTCCTATAGAGGTTGACATGTCGTGTGCCCCTATAGAGGTTGGCGTGTCGTGTGCCCTATAGAGGTTGGCGTGTCGTGTGCCCCTATAGAGGTTGGCGTATCGTGTGCCCCTATAGAGGTTGGCGTGTCGTGTGCCCCTATAGAGGTTGGCGTGTCGTGTGCCCATATAGAGGTTGGCGTATCGTGTGCCCCTATAGAGGTTGGCGTGTCGTGTGCCCCTATAGAGGTTGGCGTGTCGTGTGCCCATATAGAGGTTGGCGTGTCGTGTGCCCATATAGAGGTTGGCGTGTCGTGTGCCCTATAGAGGTTGGCGTGTCGTGTGCCCCTATAGAGGTTGACATGTCGTGTGCCCATATAGAGGTTGACGTGTCGTGTGCCCCTATAGAGGTTGGCGTGTCGTGTGCCCCTATAGAGGTTGACGTGTCGTGTGCCCCTATAGAGGTTGACGTGTCGTGTGCCCCTATAGAGGTTGGACATGTCGTGTGCCCCTATAGAGGTTGGCATGTCGTGTGCCCTATAGAGGTTGGCGTGTCGTGTGCCCCTATAGAGGTTGGCGTGTCGTGTGCCCCTATAGAGGTTGGCGTGTCGTGTGCCCCTATAGAGGTTGGCGTGTCGTGTGCCCCTATAGAGGTTGGCGTGTCGTGTGCCCCTATAGAGGTTGACGTGTCGTGTGCCCCTATAGAGGTTGGCATGTCGTGTGCCGCTATAGAGGTTGGCGTGTCGTGTGCCCATATAGAGGTTGGCGTGCCGTGTGCTCCTATAGAGGTTGGCGTGTCGTGTGCCCCTATAGAGGTTGGCGTGCCGTGTGCCCCTATAGAGGTTGGCGTGTCGTGTGCCCCTATAGAGGTTGGCGTGTCGTGTGCCCCTATATAGGTTGGCGTATCGTGTGCTCCTATATAGGTTGGCGTGTCGTGTGCCCCTATATAGGTTGACGTGTCGTGTGCCCATATAGAGGTTGGCGTATCGTGTGCCCCTATATAGGTTGGCGTATCGTGTGCCCCTATAGAGGTTGGCGTGTCGTGTGCCCTATAGAGGTTGGCGTATCGTGTGCCCCTATAGAGGTTGGCGTGTCGTGTGCCCTATAGAGGTTGACGTGTCGTGTGCCCCTATAGAGGTTGGCGTGTTGTGTGCCCCTATAGAGGTTGGCGTGTCGTGTGCCCCTATAGAGGTTGGCGTGTCGTGTGCCCATATAGAGGTTGGCGTGTCGTGTGCCCATATAGAGGTTGGCGTGTCGTGTGCCCATATAGAGGTTGGCGTGTCGTGTGCCCTATAGAGGTTGGCGTGTCGTGTGCCCTATAGAGGTTGGCGTATCGTGTGCCCATACAGAGGTTGACGTGTCGTGTGCCCCTATAGAGGTTGGCGTGCCGTGTGCCCCTATAGAGGTTGGCGTGCCGTGTGCCCCTATATAGGTTGGCGTGTCGTGTGCCCCTATAGAGGTTGGCATGTCGTGTGCCCCTATAGAGGTTGGCGTGTCGTGTGCCCCTATAGAGGTTGGCATGTCGTGTGCCCCTATAGAGGTTGGCGTGTCGTGTGCCCCTATATAGGTTGGCGTGTCGTGTGTCCCTATAGAGGTTGGCGTGTCGTGTGCCCTATAGAGGTTGGCGTATCGTGTGCCCCTATAGAGGTTGGCGTGTCGTGTGCCCCTATAGAGGTTGGCGTATCGTGTGCCCCTATAGAGGTTGGCGTGTCGTGTGCCCTATAGAGGTTGGCGTATCGTGTGCCGCTATAGAGGTTGGCGTGTCGTGTGCCGCTATAGAGGTTGGCGTATCGTGTGCCGCTATAGAGGTTGGCGTATCGTGTGCCCCTATATAGGTTGGCGTATCGTGTGCTCCTATAGAGGTTGGCGTGTCGTGTGCCCTATATAGGTTGGCGTGTCGTGTGCCCCTATAGAGGTTGCGTGTCGTGTGCTCCTATATAAAGGTTGGCGTGTCGTGTGCCCTATAGAGGTTGGCGTGTCGTGTGCCCCTATAGAGGTTGGCGTGTCGTGTGCCCCTATAGAGGTTGGCGTGTCGTGTGCCGCTATAGAGGTTGGCGTGTCGTGTGCCCCTATAGAGGTTGACGTATCGTGTGCCCTATAGAGGTTGGCGTGTCGTGTGCCCCTATATAGGTTGGCGTGCCGTGTGCCCTATAGAGGTTGGCGTGTCGTGTGCCCCTATATAGGTTGGCGTGCCGTGTGCCCCTATATAGGTTGGCGTGTCGTGTGCCCCTATATAGGTTGGCGTGTCGTGTGCCCCTATAGAGGTTGACGTGTCGTTTGCCCCTATAGAGGTTGGCGTGTCGTGTGCCCTATAGAGGTTGGCGTGTCGTGTGCCCTATATAGGTTGGCGTGTCGTGTGCCCCTATAGAGGTTGGCGTGTCGTGTGCCCCTATATAGGTTGGCGTGTCGTGTGCCCCTATATAGGTTAACATGTCGTGTGCCCTATAGAGGTTGGCGTGTCGTGTGCCCCTATAGAGGTTGGCGTGTCGTGTGCCCCTATAGAGGTTGGCGTGTCGTGTGCCCCTATAGAGGTTGGTGTGTCGTGTGCCCCTATAGAGGTTGGCGTGTCGTGTGCTCCTATATAGAGGTTGGTGTGTCGTGTGCCCCTATAGAGGTTGGTGTGTCGTGTGCCCCTATAGAGGTTGGCGTGTCGTGTGCTCCTATATAGAGGTTGGCGTGCCGTGTGCTCCTATATAGAGGTTGGCGTATCGTGTGCCCTATATAGAGGTTGGCGTGTCGTGTGCTCCTATATAGAGGTTGGTGTGTCGTGTGCCCCTATAGAGGTTGGCGTGTCGTGTGCTCCTATATAGAGGTTGGCGTGCCGTGTGCCTCTATAGAGGTTGGCGTGCCGTGTGCTCCTATAGAGGTTGGCGTGCCGTGTGCTCCTATATATAGGTTGGCGTGCCGTGTGCTCCTATATAGAGGTTGGCGTGCCGTGTGCCCCTATATAGAGGTTGGCGTGCCGTGTGCTCCTATATAGGTTGACGTGTCGTGTGCCCCTATAGAGGTTGGCGTGTCGTGTGCCCCTATAGAGGTTGGCATGTCGTGTGCCCCTATAGAGGTTGGCGTGTCGTGTGCTCCTATATAGAGGTTGGCGTGCCGTGTGCCCTATATAGAGGTTGGCGTGCCGTGTGCTCCTATATATAGGTTGGCGTGCCGTGTGCCCTATAGAGGTTGGCGTGTCGTGTGCCCCTATATAGAGGTTGGCGTGCCGTGTGCTCCTATATAGAGGTTGGCGTGTCGTGTGCTCCTATATATAGGTTGGCGTGCCGTGTGCTCCTATATAGAGGTTGGCGTGCCGTGTGCCCCTATAGAGGTTGGCGTGCCGTGTGCTCCTATATAGAGGTTGGCGTGCCGTGTGCTCCTATATATAGGTTGGCGTGCCGTGTGCCCTATAGAGGTTGGCGTGCCGTGTGCTCCTATATAGAGGTTGGCGTGCCGTGTGCCCTATATAGAGGTTGGCGTGCCGTGTGCCCCTATATATAGGTTGGCGTGCCGTGTGCCCTATAGAGGTTGGCGTGCCGTGTGCTCCTATATAGAGGTTGGCGTGCCGTGTGCCCTATATAGAGGTTGGCGTGCCGTGTGCCCTATATAGAGGTTGGCGTACCGTGTGCCCCTATAGAGGTTGGCGTGCCGTGTGCCCCTATATAGAGGTTGGCGTGCCGTGTGCTCCTATAGAGGTTGGCGTGTCGTGTGCTCCTATATAGAGGTTGGCGTATCGTGTGCTCCTATATAGAGGTTGGCGTGCCGTGTGCCCCTATATAGAGGTTGGCGTGCCGTGTGCTCCTATAGAGGTTGGCGTATCGTGTGCCCCTATAGAGGTTGGCGTATCGTGTGCCCCTATAGAGGTTGGCGTATCGTGTGCTCCTATATAGAGGTTGGCGTGTCGTGTGCTCCTATATAGAGGTTGACGTGCCGTGTGCTCCTATATAGAGGTTGGCGTGCCGTGTGCCCTATAGAGGTTGGCGTGCCGTGTGCTCCTATATAGAGGTTGGCGTGCCGTGTGCTCCTATAGAGGTTGGCGTGCCGTGTGCTCCTATATAGAGGTTGGCGTATCGTGTGCTCCTATATAGAGGTTGGCGTGCCGTGTGCTCCTATATAGAGGTTGGCGTGCCGTGTGCTCCTATATAGAGGTTGGCGTGTCGTGTGCCCCTATATAGAGGTTGGCGTGTCGTGTGCTCCTATATAGAGGTTGGCGTGTCGTGTGCTCCTATATAGAGGTTGGCGTGTCGTGTGCTCCTATATAGAGGTTGGCGTGTCGTGTGCTCCTATATAGAGGTTGGTGTGCCGTGTGCCCTATAGAGGTTGGCGTACCGTGTGCTCCTATATAGAGGTTGGCGTGCCGTGTGCCCTATATAGAGGTTGGCGTGCCGTGTGCTCCTATATAGAGGTTGGCGTGCCGTGTGCTCCTATATAGAGGTTGGCGTGCCGTGTGCTCCTATATAGAGGTTGGCGTGCCGTGTGCCCATATAGAGGTTGGCGTGCCGTGTGCTCCTATATAGAGGTTGGCGTGCCGTGTGCTCCTATATAGAGGTTGGCGTGCCGTGTGCCCCTATATAGAGGTTGGCGTGCCGTGTGCTCCTATATAGAGGTTGGCGTGCCGTGTGCTCCTATATAGAGGTTGGCGTGTCGTGTGCCCCTATATAGAGGTTGGCGTGTCGTGTGCTCCTATATAGAGGTTGGCGTGCCGTGTGCTCCTATATAGAGGTTGGCGTGCCGTGTGCTCCTATATAGAGGTTGGCGTGCCGTGTGCCCATATATAGGTTGGCGTACCGTGTGCCCCTATATAGAGGTTGGCGTACCGTGTGCTCCTATATAGAGGTTGGCGTGTCGTGTGCCCTATATAGAGGTTGACGTGCCGTGTGCTCCTATATAGAGGTTGGCGTGCCGTGTGCTCCTATATAGAGGTTGGCGTGTCGTGTGCCCCTATATAGAGGTTGGCGTGCCGTGTGCTCCTATATAGAGGTTGGCGTGCCGTGTGCTCCTATATAGAGGTTGGCGTGCCGTGTGCCCCTATATAGAGGTTGGCGTATCGTGTGCTCCTATAGAGGTTGGCGTGCCGTGTGCTCCTATATAGAGGTTGGCGTGTCGTGTGCCCTATATAGAGGTTGGCGTGTCGTGTGCCCCTATATAGAGGTTGGCGTGCCGTGTGCCCCTATATAGAGGTTGGCGTACCGTGTGCCCCTATATAGAGGTTGGCGTGTCGTGTGCCCCTATATAGAGGTTGGCGTGTCGTGTGCCCTATAGAGGTTGGCGTGCCGTGTGCTCCTATAGAGGTTGGCGTGCCGTGTGCTCCTATATAGAGGTTGGCGTGCCGTGTGCCCATATAGAGGTTGGCGTGCCGTGTGCCCCTATATAGAGGTTGGCGTGCCGTGTGCTCCTATATAGAGGTTGGCGTGTCGTGTGCACGTATAGATGTTGGCGTGCCGTGTGCTCCTATATAGAGGTTGGCGTGTCGTGTGCCCCTATATAGAGGTTGGCGTGTCGTGTGCTCCTATATAGAGGTTGGCGTATCGTGTGCTCCTATATAGAGGTTGGCGTGCCGTGTGCTCCTATATAGAGGTTGGCGTACCGTGTGCTCCTATATAGAGGTTGGCGTGCCGTGTGCCCATATAGAGGTTGGCGTGTCGTGTGCCCCTATATAGAGGTTGGCGTACCGTGTGCTCCTATATAGAGGTTGGCGTGCCGTGTGCTCCTATATAGAGGTTGGCGTGTCGTGTGCCCCTATATAGAGGTTGGCGTGTCGTGTGCCCCTATATAGAGGTTGGCGTGTCGTGTGCTCCTATATAGAGGTTGGCGTGTCGTGTGCTCCTATATAGAGGTTGGCGTGTCGTGTGCTCCTATATAGAGGTTGGCGTGTCGTGTGCTCCTATATAGAGGTTGGCGTGTCGTGTGCCCCTATATAGAGGTTGGCGTGTCGTGTGCTCCTATATAGAGGTTGGCGTGTCGTGTGCTCCTATATAGAGGTTGGCGTGTCGTGTGCCCCTATAGAGGTTGGCGTGCCGTGTGCTCCTATATAGAGGTTGGCGTGCCGTGTGCCCCTATATAGAGGTTGGCGTGTCGTGTGCCCCTATAGAGGTTGGCGTGCCGTGTGCCCCTATAGAGGTTGGCGTGTCGTGTGCCCCTATAGAGGTTGGCGTGCCGTGTGCTCCTATAGAGGTTGGCGTGCCGTGTGCTCCCATATAGAGGTTGGCGTGCCGTGTGCCCCTATATAGAGGTTGGCGTGCCGTGTGCCCATATAGAGGTTGGCGTGCCGTGTGCCCCTATATATAGGTTGGCGTACCGTGTGCTCCTATATAGAGGTTGACGTGTCGTGTGCTCCTATATAGAGGTTGGCGTGTCGTGTGCCCCTATATAGAGGTTGGCGTGTCGTGTGCCCCTATATAGAGGTTGGCGTGCCGTGTGCTCCTATATAGAGGTTGGCGTGTCGTGTGCCCCTATATAGAGGTTGGCGTGTCGTGTGCCCATATATAGAGGTTGGCGTGTCGTGTGCCCTATAGAGGTTGGCGTGTCGTGTGCTCCTATATAGAGGTTGGCGTGCCGTGTGCTCCTATATAGAGGTTGGCGTGTCGTGTGCCCATATAGAGGTTGGCGTGTCGTGTGCTCCTATATAGAGGTTGGCGTGTCGTGTGCTCCTATATAGAGGTTGGCGTGCCGTGTGCTCCTATATAGAGGTTGGCGTGCCGTGTGCCCCTATATAGAGGTTGGCGTGTCGTGTGCCCCTATATAGAGGTTGGCGTGCCGTGTGCTCCTATAGAGGTTGGCGTGCCGTGTGCTCCTATAGAGGTTGGCGTGCCGTGTGCTCCTATATAGAGGTTGGCGTGTCGTGTGCCCCTATATAGAGGTTGGCGTGCCGTGTGCTCCTATAGAGGTTGGCGTGCCGTGTGCCCATATATAGGTTGGCGTACCGTGTGCCCCTATATAGAGGTTGGCGTGCCGTGTGCCCCTATATAGAGGTTGGCGTGCCGTGTGCCCCTATATAGAGGTTGGCGTACCGTGTGCCCCTATATAGAGGTTGGCGTACCGTGTGCCCCTATATAGAGGTTGGCGTGCCGTGTGCCCCTATATAGAGGTTGGCGTGCCGTGTGCCCCTATATAGAGGTTGGCGTACCGTGTGCCCCTATATAGAGGTTGGCGTGCCGTGTGCCCTATAGAGGTTGGCGTACCGTGTGCCCCTATATAGAGGTTGGCGTGCCGTGTGCCCCTATATAGAGGTTGGCGTGCCGTGTGCTCCTATATAGAGGTTGGCGTGTCGTGTGCTCCTATATAGAGGTTGGCGTGTCGTGTGCTCCTATATAGAGGTTGGCGTGTCGTGTGCCCCTATATAGAGGTTGGCGTGCCGTGTGCTCCTATATAGAGGTTGGCGTGCCGTGTGCTCCTATATAGAGGTTGGCGTGTCGTGTGCTCCTATATAGAGGTTGGCGTGTCGTGTGCTCCTATATAGAGGTTGGCGTGTCGTGTGCTCCTATATAGAGGTTGGCGTGTCGTGTGCCCCTATATAGAGGTTGGCGTGCCGTGTGCTCCTATATATAGGTTGGCGTACCGTGTGCCCCTATAGAGGTTGGCGTGCCGTGTGCCCCTATATAGGTTGGCGTGTCGTGTGCCCCTATAGAGGTTGGCGTGTCGTGTGCTCCTATATAGAGGTTGGCGTGCCGTGTGCCCTATATAGAGGTTGGCGTGTCGTGTGCTCCTATATAGAGGTTGGCGTGCCGTGTGCTCCTATATAGAGGTTGACGTGTCGTGTGCTCCTATAGAGGTTGGCGTGTCGTGTGCCCCTATATAGAGGTTGGCGTGCCGTGTGCTCCTATATAGAGGTTGGCGTGCCGTGTGCCCCTATATAGAGGTTGGCGTGCCGTGTGCCCCTATATAGAGGTTGGCGTGTCGTGTGCCCCTATATAGAGGTTGGCGTGCCGTGTGCCCCTATATAGAGGTTGGCGTGTCGTGTGCCCCTATATAGAGGTTGGCGTGTCGTGTGCCCCTATATAGAGGTTGGCGTGCCGTGTGCCCATATAGAGGTTGGCGTACCGTGTGCTCCTATATAGGTTGGCGTGCCGTGTGCCCCTATATAGAGGTTGGCGTGCCGTGTGCTCCTATATAGAGGTTGGCGTGCCGTGTGCTCCTATATAGAGGTTGGCGTGCCGTGTGCTCCTATAGAGGTTGGCGTGTCGTGTGCTCCTATATAGAGGTTGGCGTGTCGTGTGCCCCTATAGAGGTTGGCGTGCCGTGTGCCCCTATATAGAGGTTGGCGTGCCGTGTGCTCCTATATAGAGGTTGGCGTGCCGTGTGCTCCTATATAGAGGTTGGCGTGCCGTGTGCTCCTATATAGAGGTTGGCGTGCCGTGTGCCCCTATATAGAGGTTGGCGTGCCGTGTGCTCCTATATAGAGGTTGGCGTGCCGTGTGCCCCTATATAGAGGTTGGCGTGCCGTGTGCTCCTATATAGAGGTTGGCGTGCCGTGTGCTCCTATATAGAGGTTGGCGTGTCGTGTGCTCCTATATAGAGGTTGGCGTGCCGTGTGCTCCTATATAGAGGTTGGCGTGCCGTGTGCTCCTATAGAGGTTGGCGTGCCGTGTGCCCATATAGAGGTTGGCGTACCGTGTGCTCCTATATAGAGGTTGGCGTGCCGTGTGCCCATATAGAGGTTGGCGTGTCGTGTGCCCCTATATAGAGGTTGGCGTACCGTGTGCTCCTATATAGAGGTTGGCGTGCCGTGTGCTCCTATATAGAGGTTGGCGTGTCGTGTGCCCCTATATAGAGGTTGGCGTGTCGTGTGCCCCTATATAGAGGTTGGCGTGTCGTGTGCTCCTATATAGAGGTTGGCGTGCCGTGTGCTCCTATATAGAGGTTGGCGTGTCGTGTGCTCCTATATAGAGGTTGGCGTGCCGTGTGCTCCTATATAGAGGTTGGCGTGCCGTGTGCTCCTATATAGAGGTTGGCGTGCCGTGTGCCCCTATATAGAGGTCGGCGTGCCGTGTGCTCCTATATAGAGGTTGGCGTGTCGTGTGCCCCTATATAGAGGTTGGCGTGTCGTGTGCCCCTATATAGAGGTTGGCGTGTCGTGTGCTCCTATATAGAGGTTGGCGTGTCGTGTGCTCCTATATAGAGGTTGGCGTGCCGTGTGCTCATATAGAGGTTGGCGTGTCGTGTGCCCATATATAGAGGTTGGCGTGCCGTGTGCCCCTATATAGAGGTTGGCGTGCCGTGTGCCCCTATATAGAGGTTGGCGTGCCGTGTGCCCCTATATAGAGGTTGACGTGCCGTGTGCTCCTATATAGAGGTTGGCGTGCCGTGTGCTCCTATATAGAGGTTGGCGTGCCGTGTGCTCCTATAGAGGTTGACGTGTCGTGTGCTCCTATATAGAGGTTGGCGTGCCGTGTGCTCCTATATAGAGGTTGGCGTGTCGTGTGCCCCTATAGAGGTTGGCGTGCCGTGTGCCCTATAGAGGTTGGCGTGCCGTGTGCCCCTATAGAGGTTGGCGTGCCGTGTGCCCCTATATAGAGGTTGGCGTGCCGTGTGCCCCTATATAGAGGTTGGCGTGCCGTGTGCTCCTATATAGAGGTTGGCGTGCCGTGTGCTCATATAGAGGTTGACGTGTCGTGTGCCCCTATAGAGGTTGGCGTGCCGTGTGCTCCTATATAGAGGTTGGCGTGGTCGTGTGCTCCTATATAGAGGTTGGCGTGTCGTTTGCCCCTATAGAGGTTGGCGTGTCGTGTGCCCCTATAGAGGTTGGCGTGTCGTGTGCCCTATAGAGGTTGGCGTGTCGTGTGCCCCTATATAGAGGTTGGCGTGCCGTGTGCTCCTATATAGAGGTTGGCGTGTCGTGTGCCATATAGAGGTTGGCGTGTCGTTTGCCCCTATAGAGGTTGGCGTGTCGTGTGCCCTATAGAGGTTGGCGTGTCGTGTGCCCTATAGAGGTTGGCGTGTCGTGTGCCCCTATATAGAGGTTGACGTGTCGTGTGCCCATATAGAGGTTGGCGTGCCGTGTGCTCCTATATAGAGGTTGACGTGTCGTGTGCCCATATAGAGGTTGGCGTGCCGTGTGCTCCTATATAGAGGTTGGCGTGCCGTGTGCCCATATAGAGGTTGGCGTGTCGTGTGCCCCTATATAGAGGTTGGCGTGCCGTGTGCTCCTATATAGAGGTTGACGTGTCGTGTGCCCCTATATAGAGGTTGGCGTGCCGTGTGCTCCTATATAGAGGTTGGCGTGCCGTGTGCCCCTATATAGAGGTTGGCGTATCGTGTGCCCCTATATAGAGGTTGGCGTGTCGTGTGCCCATATATAGAGGTTGGCGTGCCGTGTGCCCCTATATAGAGGTTGGCGTGCCGTGTGCCCCTATATAGAGGTTGGCGTGCCGTGTGCCCATATATAGAGGTTGGCGTGTCGTGTGCCCATATATAGAGGTTGGCGTGCCGTGTGCCCCTATATAGAGGTTGGCGTGCCGTGTGCCCCTATATAGAGGTTGGCGTATCGTGTGCCCCTATATAGAGGTTGACGTGCCGTGTGCTCCTATATAGAGGTTGACGTGCCGTGTGCCCCTATAGAGGTTGACGTGTCGTGTGCTCCTATATAGAGGTTGACGTGTCGTGTGCTCCTATATAGAGGTTGACGTGTCGTGTGCCCCTATAGAGGTTGGCGTGTCGTATGCCATATAGAGGTTGACGTGCCGTGTGCTCCTATATAGAGGTTGACGTGTCGTGTGCCCCTATAGAGGTTGGCGTGCCGTGTGCCGCTATATAGAGGTTGGCGTGTCGTGTGCCCCTATATATAGGTTGGCGTGCCGTGTGCCCCTATATAGAGGTTGGCGTGCCGTGTGCCCATATAGAGGTTGGCGTGTCGTGTGCCCTATAGAGGTTGGCGTGCCGTGTGCCCCTATAGAGGTTGACGTGTCGTGTGCCCTATAGAGGTTGACGTGTCGTGTGCCCTATAGAGGTTGACGTGTCGTGTGCCTATAGAGGTTGGCGTGCCGTGTGCCCATATAGAGGTTGGCGTGTCGTGTGCCCTATAGAGGTTGGCGTGTCGTGTGCTCCTATATAGAGGTTGACGTGTCGTGTGCCCTATAGAGGTTGGCGTGCCGTGTGCCCTATAGAGGTTGGCGTGTCGTGTGCCCCTATAGAGGTTGACGTGTCGTGTGCCCCACATATCTAGCAAAATGGCCCTTTAAGTGAGATGTCTTTCAACAGAGGTCAAGGTCATTTTATGGTCAAGGTCAAGGTCATATAAGCCCCCCACATCAACTTGACAACAAATTTGGTTGAGGCTTAATTCCAACTTCACCAACGAAGGCGACCCATGTTATGATGGACATATCATTTGACTTCCTCGCTGCCACCACTGCTCACAAATGATTTCAAATAATAAGCCGCGTTCCGATGTTGAGTGTGAATACCTGGCAGCCAGCCAATACTATTCGCGCGACATACAACCGTGAAAAAATCCCCCTTGTTAGGGTAGATTGGTTCAATCATTTATCTCGAAGGAATTGATAAGCCGCTGATATGTCTGTGAGGCCAAATCGTTGCGAGACGGGAACTTATTGAATGTGTTGTCCGCCTATTAGGGGGATTTTTCGCTGAGCAATTTGTCCGGAGGAAAATTACACGCAGCTAAGGCGGGATAGTTATTACAAAACACCATAAGTAAACATCGGCGCAACACACGATGTCGTGCTATACATTGTTGGAAAGGGTACATCCTTGGCTATTCAACTGTGGTAATTTGATTCCGAAGCAGGCACGTTTGCTTGTGCTATTTTCGCATATATCTTTTGCGAAAACGGTTATAAATGCAACCAAGTCTAGTATACTGATGTGAAATCAGTGTTTCCTGCGGAGACAATTTTTTTCTGGATTCTAGCCCACGACACCAAATGACGCAAATGACGTCATGGACCATGTCATGACGTCTTCGCTGATTTTATTCAGCTAACCAACGAAATTGGTCAAACGAAACTAATCTATAGGCAAAAATCACGTAGGAATTGTTCAGAAAAACTAAAGTTGTTAATTTTATAACCATCCCGTTGGTCCACTTCCGATTCTGTGTCACCGTTTCTTTTTGGGATATTATTGTTCCCATGATTCTATGCGAAAGCGAAGCGGAAGTCACGTGATTTTTAACCCATTTTTCTTGTCCGGATTTTCATCGGGTCGAAATGCTGTTTCATGGTATTGTAAAAATTAATGACGTCATTCACGCCTAAACATGAAAAGCAACAACGGGGTGTCGTGTCGTGTGTCCCTATAGAGGTTGGACATGTCGTGTGCCCCTATAGAGGTTGGCGTGTCGTGTGCCCCTATAGAGGTTGGCGTGTCGTGTGCCCCTATAGAGGTTGGCGTGCCGTGTGCCCATATAGAGGTTGGCGTGTCGTGTGCCCTATAGAGGTTGGCGTGTCGTGTGCCCCTATAGAGGTTGGCGTGTCGTGTGCCCCTATAGAGGTTGGCGTGTCGTGTGCCCCTATATAGGTTGGCGTGTCGTGTGCCCCTATATAGGTTGGCGTGCCGTGTGCTCCTATATAGGTTGGCGTGCCGTGTGCCCTATAGAGGTTGGCGTGTCGTGTGCCCCTATAGAGGTTGGCGTGTCGTGTGCTCCTATATAGAGGTTGGCGTGTCGTGTGCTCCTATATAGAGGTTGGCGTGCCGTGTGCTCCTATAGAGGTTGGACATGTCGTGTGCCCCTATATATAGGTTGGCGTGCCGTGTGCTCCTATAGAGGTTGGCGTGCCGTGTGCCCATATAGAGGTTGGCGTGCCGTGTGCCCTATAGAGGTTGGCGTGCCGTGTGCTCCTATATAGAGGTTGGCGTGCCGTGTGCTCCTATATAGAGGTTGGCGTGCCGTGTGCCCCTATATAGAGGTTGGCGTGCCGTGTGCCCCTATAGAGGTTGGCGTGCCGTGTGCCCCTATATAGAGGTTGGCGTGCCGTGTGCTCCTATATAGAGGTTGGCGTGTCGTGTGCTCCTATATATAGGTTGGCGTGCCGTGTGCCCCTATATAGAGGTTGGCGTGTCGTGTGCTCCCATATAGAGGTTGGCGTGCCGTGTGCTCCTATAGAGGTTGGCGTGCCGTGTGCCCTATAGAGGTTGACATGTCGTGTGCTCCTATATAGAGGTTGGCGTGCCGTGTGCCCCTATATAGAGGTTGGCGTGTCGTGTGCTCCTATATAGAGGTTGGCGTGTCGTGTGCTCCTATATAGAGGTTGGCGTGTCGTGTGCCCCTATATAGAGGTTGGCGTGCCGTGTGCCCCTATATAGAGGTTGGCGTGCCGTGTGCTCCTATATAGAGGTTGGCGTATCGTGTGCTCCTATATAGAGGTTGGCGTGCCGTGTGCTCCTATATAGAGGTTGGCGTGCCGTGTGCTCCTATATAGAGGTTGGCGTGCCGTGTGCTCCTATATAGAGGTTGGCGTGTCGTGTGCCCCTATATAGAGGTTGGCGTGCCGTGTGCCCCTATATAGAGGTTGGCGTGCCGTGTGCTCCTATATAGAGGTTGGCGTGCCGTGTGCTCCTATATAGAGGTTGGCGTGCCGTGTGCTCCTATATAGAGGTTGGCGTGTCGTGTGCCCCTATATAGAGGTTGGCGTGCCGTGTGCCCCTATATAGAGGTTGGCGTGCCGTGTGCTCCTATATAGAGGTTGGCGTGCCGTGTGCTCCTATAGAGGTTGGCGTGCCGTGTGCTCCTATATAGAGGTTGGCGTGCCGTGTGCCCCTATAGAGGTTGGCGTGCCGTGTGCTCCTATATAGAGGTTGGCGTGCCGTGTGCTCCTATATAGAGGTTGGCGTGTCGTGTGCCCCTATAGAGGTTGGCGTACCGTGTGCTCCTATATAGAGGTTGGCGTGCCGTGTGCTCCTATATAGAGGTTGGCGTGCCGTGTGCCCCTATATAGAGGTTGGCGTGTCGTGTGCCCCTATATAGAGGTTGGCGTGCCGTGTGCCCCTATATATAGGTTGGCGTACCGTGTGCTCCTATATAGAGGTTGGCGTATCGTGTGCTCCTATATAGAGGTTGGCGTGCCGTGTGCTCCTATATAGAGGTTGGCGTGCCGTGTGCCCCTATATAGAGGTTGGCGTGTCGTGTGCCCCTATAGAGGTTGGCGTACCGTGTGCTCCTATATAGAGGTTGGCGTGTCGTGTGCCCCTATAGAGGTTGGCGTGCCGTGTGCCCCTATATAGAGGTTGGCGTGCCGTGTGCCCCTATAGAGGTTGGCGTGCCGTGTGCCCCTATATAGAGGTTGGCGTGCCGTGTGCCCCTATAGAGGTTGGCGTGCCGTGTGCCCCTATATAGAGGTTGGCGTGTCGTGTGCCCCTATATAGAGGTTGGCGTGCCGTGTGCTCCTATATAGAGGTTGGCGTGCCGTGTGCTCCTATATAGAGGTTGGCGTGCCGTGTGCCCCTATAGAGGTTGGCGTGCCGTGTGCCCCTATATAGAGGTTGGCGTGTCGTGTGCCCCTATATATAGGTTGGCGTGCCGTGTGCCCCTATATAGAGGTTGGCGTGCCGTGTGCCCATATAGAGGTTGGCGTGTCGTGTGCCCTATAGAGGTTGGCGTGCCGTGTGCCCCTATAGAGGTTGACGTGTCGTGTGCCCTATAGAGGTTGACGTGTCGTGTGCCCTATAGAGGTTGACGTGTCGTGTGCCCTATAGAGGTTGGCGTGCCGTGTGCCCATATAGAGGTTGGCGTGTCGTGTGCCCTATAGAGGTTGGCGTGTCGTGTGCTCCTATATAGAGGTTGACGTGTCGTGTGCCCTATAGAGGTTGGCGTGCCGTGTGCCCTATAGAGGTTGGCGTGTCGTGTGCCCCTATAGAGGTTGACGTGTCGTGTGCCCCACATATCTAGCAAAATGGCCCTTTAAGTGAGATGTCTTTCAACAGAGGTCAAGGTCATTTTATGGTCAAGGTCAAGGTCATATAAGCCCCCCACATCAACTTGACAACAAATTTGGTTGAGGCTTAATTCCAACTTCACCAACGAAGGCGACCCATGTTATGATGGACATATCATTTGACTTCCTCGCTGCCACCACTGCTCACAAATGATTTCAAATAATAAGCCGCGTTCCGATGTTGAGTGTGAATACCTGGCAGCCAGCCAATACTATTCGCGCGACATACAACCGTGAAAAAATCCCCCTTGTTAGGGTAGATTGGTTCAATCATTTATCTCGAAGGAATTGATAAGCCGCTGATATGTCTGTGAGGCCAAATCGTTGCGAGACGGGAACTTATTGAATGTGTTGTCCGCCTATTAGGGGGATTTTTCGCTGAGCAATTTGTCCGGAGGAAAATTACACGCAGCTAAGGCGGGATAGTTATTACAAAACACCATAAGTAAACATCGGCGCAACACACGATGTCGTGCTATACATTGTTGGAAAGGGTACATCCTTGGCTATTCAACTGTGGTAATTTGATTCCGAAGCAGGCACGTTTGCTTGTGCTATTTTCGCATATATCTTTTGCGAAAACGGTTATAAATGCAACCAAGTCTAGTATACTGATGTGAAATCAGTGTTTCCTGCGGAGACAATTTTTTTCTGGATTCTAGCCCACGACACCAAATGACGCAAATGACGTCATGGACCATGTCATGACGTCTTCGCTGATTTTATTCAGCTAACCAACGAAATTGGTCAAACGAAACTAATCTATAGGCAAAAATCACGTAGGAATTGTTCAGAAAAACTAAAGTTGTTAATTTTATAACCATCCCGTTGGTCCACTTCCGATTCTGTGTCACCGTTTCTTTTTGGGATATTATTGTTCCCATGATTCTATGCGAAAGCGAAGCGGAAGTCACGTGATTTTTAACCCATTTTTCTTGTCCGGATTTTCATCGGGTCGAAATGCTGTTTCATGGTATTGTAAAAATTAATGACGTCATTCACGCCTAAACATGAAAAGCAACAACGGGGTGTCGTGTCGTGTGTCCCTATAGAGGTTGGACATGTCGTGTGCCCCTATAGAGGTTGGCGTGTCGTGTGCCCCTATAGAGGTTGGCGTGTCGTGTGCCCCTATAGAGGTTGGCGTGCCGTGTGCCCATATAGAGGTTGGCGTGTCGTGTGCCCTATAGAGGTTGGCGTGTCGTGTGCCCCTATAGAGGTTGGCGTGTCGTGTGCCCCTATAGAGGTTGGCGTGTCGTGTGCCCCTATATAGGTTGGCGTGTCGTGTGCCCCTATATAGGTTGGCGTGCCGTGTGCTCCTATATAGGTTGGCGTGCCGTGTGCCCTATAGAGGTTGGCGTGTCGTGTGCCCCTATAGAGGTTGGCGTGTCGTGTGCTCCTATATAGAGGTTGGCGTGTCGTGTGCTCCTATATAGAGGTTGGCGTGCCGTGTGCTCCTATAGAGGTTGGACATGTCGTGTGCCCCTATATATAGGTTGGCGTGCCGTGTGCTCCTATAGAGGTTGGCGTGCCGTGTGCCCATATAGAGGTTGGCGTGCCGTGTGCCCTATAGAGGTTGGCGTGCCGTGTGCTCCTATATAGAGGTTGGCGTGCCGTGTGCTCCTATATAGAGGTTGGCGTGCCGTGTGCCCCTATATAGAGGTTGGCGTGCCGTGTGCCCCTATAGAGGTTGGCGTGCCGTGTGCCCCTATATAGAGGTTGGCGTGCCGTGTGCTCCTATATAGAGGTTGGCGTGTCGTGTGCTCCTATATATAGGTTGGCGTGCCGTGTGCCCCTATATAGAGGTTGGCGTGTCGTGTGCTCCCATATAGAGGTTGGCGTGCCGTGTGCTCCTATAGAGGTTGGCGTGCCGTGTGCCCTATAGAGGTTGACATGTCGTGTGCTCCTATATAGAGGTTGGCGTGCCGTGTGCCCCTATATAGAGGTTGGCGTGTCGTGTGCTCCTATATAGAGGTTGGCGTGTCGTGTGCTCCTATATAGAGGTTGGCGTGTCGTGTGCCCCTATATAGAGGTTGGCGTGCCGTGTGCCCCTATATAGAGGTTGGCGTGCCGTGTGCTCCTATATAGAGGTTGGCGTATCGTGTGCTCCTATATAGAGGTTGGCGTGCCGTGTGCTCCTATATAGAGGTTGGCGTGCCGTGTGCTCCTATATAGAGGTTGGCGTGCCGTGTGCTCCTATATAGAGGTTGGCGTGTCGTGTGCTCCTATATATAGGTTGGCGTGCCGTGTGCCCCTATATAGAGGTTGGCGTGTCGTGTGCTCCCATATAGAGGTTGGCGTGCCGTGTGCTCCTATAGAGGTTGGCGTGCCGTGTGCCCTATAGAGGTTGACATGTCGTGTGCTCCTATATAGAGGTTGGCGTGCCGTGTGCCCCTATATAGAGGTTGGCGTGTCGTGTGCTCCTATATAGAGGTTGGCGTGTCGTGTGCTCCTATATAGAGGTTGGCGTGTCGTGTGCCCCTATATAGAGGTTGGCGTGCCGTGTGCCCCTATATAGAGGTTGGCGTGCCGTGTGCTCCTATATAGAGGTTGGCGTATCGTGTGCTCCTATATAGAGGTTGGCGTGCCGTGTGCTCCTATATAGAGGTTGGCGTGCCGTGTGCTCCTATATAGAGGTTGGCGTGCCGTGTGCTCCTATATAGAGGTTGGCGTATCGTGTGCTCCTATATAGAGGTTGGCGTGCCGTGTGCTCCTATATAGAGGTTGGCGTGCCGTGTGCTCCTATATAGAGGTTGGCGTGCCGTGTGCTCCTATATAGAGGTTGGCGTGTCGTGTGCTCCTATATAGAGGTTGGCGTGTCGTGTGCCCCTATAGAGGTTGGCGTACCGTGTGCTCCTATATAGAGGTTGGCGTGTCGTGTGCCCCTATAGAGGTTGGCGTGCCGTGTGCCCCTATATAGAGGTTGGCGTGTCGTGTGCTCCTATATAGAGGTTGGCGTGTCGTGTGCCCCTATAGAGGTTGGCGTACCGTGTGCTCCTATATAGAGGTTGGCGTGTCGTGTGCCCCTATAGAGGTTGGCGTGCCGTGTGCCCCTATAGAGGTTGGCGTGCCGTGTGCTCCTATATAGAGGTTGGCGTGCCGTGTGCTCCTATATAGAGGTTGGCGTGCCGTGTGCCCCTATAGAGGTTGGCGTGCCGTGTGCCCCTATATAGAGGTTGGCGTGCCGTGTGCCCCTATATAGAGGTTGGCGTGTCGTGTGCCCCTATAGAGGTTGGCGTGCCGTGTGCTCCTATATAGAGGTTGGCGTGTCGTGTGCCCCTATATAGAGGTTGGCGTGCCGTGTGCCCCTATATAGAGGTTGGCGTGTCGTGTGCCCCTATAGAGGTTGGCGTACCGTGTGCTCCTATATAGAGGTTGGCGTGTCGTGTGCCCCTATAGAGGTTGGCGTACCGTGTGCTCCTATATAGAGGTTGGCGTGTCGTGTGCCCCTATATAGAGGTTGGCGTGCCGTGTGCTCCTATATAGAGGTTGGCGTGCCGTGTGCCCTATAGAGGTTGGCGTGTCGTGTGCTCCTATATAGAGGTTGGCGTGTCGTGTGCCCCTATATAGAGGTTGGCGTGCCGTGTGCCCCTATAGAGGTTGGCGTGCCGTGTGCTCCTATATAGAGGTTGGCGTGCCGTGTGCTCCTATATAGAGGTTGGCGTGCCGTGTGCCCTATAGAGGTTGGCGTGCCGTGTGCTCCTATATAGAGGTTGGCGTGCCGTGTGCTCCTATATAGAGGTTGGCGTGCCGTGTGCTCCTATATAGAGGTTGGCGTGCCGTGTGCTCCTATATAGAGGTTGGCGTGTCGTGTGCTCCTATATAGAGGTTGGCGTGCCGTGTGCCCCTATATAGAGGTTGGCGTGTCGTGTGCTCCTATATAGAGGTTGGCGTGCCGTGTGCCCCTATATAGAGGTTGGCGTGCCGTGTGCCCCTATATAGAGGTTGGCGTGCCGTGTGCCCCTATAGAGGTTGGCGTGCCGTGTGCCCCTATATAGAGGTTGGCGTGCCGTGTGCCCCTATAGAGGTTGGCGTGCCGTGTGCCCCTATATAGAGGTTGGCGTGTCGTGTGCCCCTATATAGAGGTTGGCGTGCCGTGTGCTCCTATATAGAGGTTGGCGTGCCGTGTGCTCCTATATAGAGGTTGGCGTGCCGTGTGCCCCTATAGAGGTTGGCGTGCCGTGTGCCCCTATATAGAGGTTGGCGTGTCGTGTGCCCCTATATAGAGGTTGGCGTGCCGTGTGCTCCTATATAGAGGTTGGCGTGTCGTGTGCCCCTATATAGAGGTTGGCGTGCCGTGTGCCCCTATATAGAGGTTGGCGTGCCGTGTGCCCCTATATAGAGGTTGGCGTGCCGTGTGCTCCTATATAGAGGTTGGCGTGCCGTGTGCTCATATAGAGGTTGGCGTGCCGTGTGCCCCTATAGAGGTTGGCGTGCCGTGTGCCCCTATATAGAGGTTGGCGTGCCGTGTGCCCCTATATAGAGGTTGGCGTGCCGTGTGCCCCTATATAGAGGTTGGCGTGCCGTGTGCTCATATAGAGGTTGACGTGTCGTGTGCCCCTATAGAGGTTGGCGTGTCGTGTGCTCCTATATAGAGGTTGGCGTGTCGTTTGCCCCTATAGAGGTTGGCGTGTCGTGTGCCCCTATAGAGGTTGGCGTGTCGTGTGCCCTATAGAGGTTGGCGTGTCGTGTGCCCCTATATAGAGGTTGGCGTGTCGTGTGCCCCTATATAGAGGTTGGCGTGCCGTGTGCTCCTATATAGAGGTTGGCGTGCCGTGTGCTCCTATATAGAGGTTGGCGTGCCGTGTGCCCCTATATATAGGTTGGCGTGTCGTGTGCCCCTATATAGAGGTTGGCGTGCCGTGTGCCCCTATATAGAGGTTGGCGTGTCGTGTGCCCCTATAGAGGTTGGCGTACCGTGTGCTCCTATATAGAGGTTGGCGTGTCGTGTGCCCCTATAGAGGTTGGCGTACCGTGTGCTCCTATATAGAGGTTGGCGTGTCGTGTGCCCCTATATAGAGGTTGGCGTGCCGTGTGCTCCTATATAGAGGTTGGCGTGCCGTGTGCCCTATAGAGGTTGGCGTGTCGTGTGCTCCTATATAGAGGTTGGCGTGTCGTGTGCCCCTATATAGAGGTTGGCGTGCCGTGTGCCCCTATAGAGGTTGGCGTGCCGTGTGCTCCTATATAGAGGTTGGCGTGCCGTGTGCTCCTATATAGAGGTTGGCGTGCCGTGTGCCCTATAGAGGTTGGCGTGCCGTGTGCTCCTATATAGAGGTTGGCGTGCCGTGTGCTCCTATATAGAGGTTGGCGTGCCGTGTGCTCCTATATAGAGGTTGGCGTGCCGTGTGCTCCTATATAGAGGTTGGCGTGTCGTGTGCTCCTATATAGAGGTTGGCGTGCCGTGTGCCCCTATATAGAGGTTGGCGTGTCGTGTGCTCCTATATAGAGGTTGGCGTGCCGTGTGCCCCTATATAGAGGTTGGCGTGCCGTGTGCCCCTATATAGAGGTTGGCGTGCCGTGTGCCCCTATAGAGGTTGGCGTGCCGTGTGCCCCTATATAGAGGTTGGCGTGTCGTGTGCCCCTATATAGAGGTTGGCGTGCCGTGTGCTGCTATATAGAGGTTGGCGTGCCGTGTGCTCCTATATAGAGGTTGGCGTGCCGTGTGCCCCTATAGAGGTTGGCGTGCCGTGTGCCCCTATATAGAGGTTGGCGTGTCGTGTGCCCCTATATAGAGGTTGGCGTGCCGTGTGCTCCTATATAGAGGTTGGCGTGTCGTGTGCCCCTATATAGAGGTTGGCGTGCCGTGTGCCCCTATATAGAGGTTGGCGTGCCGTGTGCCCCTATATAGAGGTTGGCGTGCCGTGTGCTCCTATATAGAGGTTGGCGTGCCGTGTGCTCATATAGAGGTTGGCGTGCCGTGTGCCCCTATAGAGGTTGGCGTGCCGTGTGCCCCTATATAGAGGTTGGCGTGCCGTGTGCCCCTATATAGAGGTTGGCGTGCCGTGTGCCCCTATATAGAGGTTGGCGTGCCGTGTGCTCATATAGAGGTTGACGTGTCGTGTGCCCCTATAGAGGTTGGCGTGTCGTGTGCTCCTATATAGAGGTTGGCGTGTCGTTTGCCCCTATAGAGGTTGGCGTGTCGTGTGCCCCTATAGAGGTTGGCGTGTCGTGTGCCCTATAGAGGTTGGCGTGTCGTGTGCCCCTATATAGAGGTTGGCGTGCCGTGTGCCCCTATATAGAGGTTGGCGTGCCGTGTGCCCCTATATAGAGGTTGGCGTGCCGTGTGCTCCTATATAGAGGTTGGCGTGCCGTGTGCTCATATAGAGGTTGGCGTGCCGTGTGCCCCTATAGAGGTTGGCGTGCCGTGTGCCCCTATATAGAGGTTGGCGTGCCGTGTGCCCCTATATAGAGGTTGGCGTGCCGTGTGCTCCTATATAGAGGTTGGCGTGCCGTGTGCTCATATAGAGGTTGACGTGTCGTGTGCCCCTATAGAGGTTGGCGTGCCGTGTGCTCCTATATAGAGGTTGGCGTGTCGTGTGCTCCTATATAGAGGTTGGCGTGTCGTTTGCCCCTATAGAGGTTGGCGTGTCGTGTGCCCCTATAGAGGTTGGCGTGTCGTGTGCCCTATAGAGGTTGGCGTGTCGTGTGCCCCTATATAGAGGTTGGCGTGCCGTGTGCTCCTATATAGAGGTTGGCGTGTCGTGTGCCATATAGAGGTTGGCGTGTCGTTTGCCCCTATAGAGGTTGGCGTGTCGTGTGCCCCTATAGAGGTTGGCGTGTCGTGTGCCCTATAGAGGTTGGCGTGTCGTGTGCCCCTATATAGAGGTTGACGTGTCGTGTGCCCATATAGAGGTTGGCGTGCCGTGTGCTCCTATATAGAGGTTGACGTGTCGTGTGCCCATATAGAGGTTGGCGTGCCGTGTGCTCCTATATAGAGGTTGGCGTGCCGTGTGCCCATATAGAGGTTGGCGTGTCGTGTGCCCCTATATAGAGGTTGGCGTGCCGTGTGCTCCTATATAGAGGTTGACGTGTCGTGTGCCCCTATATAGAGGTTGGCGTGCCGTGTGCTCCTATATAGAGGTTGGCGTGCCGTGTGCCCCTATATAGAGGTTGGCGTATCGTGTGCCCCTATATAGAGGTTGGCGTGTCGTGTGCCCATATATAGAGGTTGGCGTGCCGTGTGCCCCTATATAGAGGTTGGCGTGCCGTGTGCCCCTATATAGAGGTTGGCGTGCCGTGTGCCCATATATAGAGGTTGGCGTGTCGTGTGCCCATATATAGAGGTTGGCGTGCCGTGTGCCCCTATATAGAGGTTGGCGTGCCGTGTGCCCCTATATAGAGGTTGGCGTATCGTGTGCCCCTATATAGAGGTTGACGTGCCGTGTGCTCCTATATAGAGGTTGACGTGCCGTGTGCCCCTATAGAGGTTGACGTGTCGTGTGCTCCTATATAGAGGTTGACGTGTCGTGTGCTCCTATATAGAGGTTGACGTGTCGTGTGCCCCTATAGAGGTTGGCGTGTCGTATGCCATATAGAGGTTGACGTGCCGTGTGCTCCTATATAGAGGTTGACGTGTCGTGTGCCCCTATAGAGGTTGGCGTGCCGTGTGCCGCTATATAGAGGTTGGCGTGTCGTGTGCCCCTATATATAGGTTGGCGTGCCGTGTGCCCCTATATAGAGGTTGGCGTGCCGTGTGCCCATATAGAGGTTGGCGTGTCGTGTGCCCTATAGAGGTTGGCGTGCCGTGTGCCCCTATAGAGGTTGACGTGTCGTGTGCCCTATAGAGGTTGACGTGTCGTGTGCCCTATAGAGGTTGACGTGTCGTGTGCCCTATAGAGGTTGGCGTGCCGTGTGCCCATATAGAGGTTGGCGTGTCGTGTGCCCTATAGAGGTTGGCGTGTCGTGTGCTCCTATATAGAGGTTGACGTGTCGTGTGCCCTATAGAGGTTGGCGTGCCGTGTGCCCTATAGAGGTTGGCGTGTCGTGTGCCCCTATAGAGGTTGACGTGTCGTGTGCCCCACATATCTAGCAAAATGGCCCTTTAAGTGAGATGTCTTTCAACAGAGGTCAAGGTCATTTTATGGTCAAGGTCAAGGTCATATAAGCCCCCCACATCAACTTGACAACAAATTTGGTTGAGGCTTAATTCCAACTTCACCAACGAAGGCGACCCATGTTATGATGGACATATCATTTGACTTCCTCGCTGCCACCACTGCTCACAAATGATTTCAAATAATAAGCCGCGTTCCGATGTTGAGTGTGAATACCTGGCAGCCAGCCAATACTATTCGCGCGACATACAACCGTGAAAAAATCCCCCTTGTTAGGGTAGATTGGTTCAATCATTTATCTCGAAGGAATTGATAAGCCGCTGATATGTCTGTGAGGCCAAATCGTTGCGAGACGGGAACTTATTGAATGTGTTGTCCGCCTATTAGGGGGATTTTTCGCTGAGCAATTTGTCCGGAGGAAAATTACACGCAGCTAAGGCGGGATAGTTATTACAAAACACCATAAGTAAACATCGGCGCAACACACGATGTCGTGCTATACATTGTTGGAAAGGGTACATCCTTGGCTATTCAACTGTGGTAATTTGATTCCGAAGCAGGCACGTTTGCTTGTGCTATTTTCGCATATATCTTTTGCGAAAACGGTTATAAATGCAACCAAGTCTAGTATACTGATGTGAAATCAGTGTTTCCTGCGGAGACAATTTTTTTCTGGATTCTAGCCCACGACACCAAATGACGCAAATGACGTCATGGACCATGTCATGACGTCTTCGCTGATTTTATTCAGCTAACCAACGAAATTGGTCAAACGAAACTAATCTATAGGCAAAAATCACGTAGGAATTGTTCAGAAAAACTAAAGTTGTTAATTTTATAACCATCCCGTTGGTCCACTTCCGATTCTGTGTCACCGTTTCTTTTTGGGATATTATTGTTCCCATGATTCTATGCGAAAGCGAAGCGGAAGTCACGTGATTTTTAACCCATTTTTCTTGTCCGGATTTTCATCGGGTCGAAATGCTGTTTCATGGTATTGTAAAAATTAATGACGTCATTCACGCCTAAACATGAAAAGCAACAACGGGGTGTCGTGTCGTGTGTCCCTATAGAGGTTGGACATGTCGTGTGCCCCTATAGAGGTTGGCGTGTCGTGTGCCCCTATAGAGGTTGGCGTGTCGTGTGCCCCTATAGAGGTTGGCGTGCCGTGTGCCCATATAGAGGTTGGCGTGTCGTGTGCCCTATAGAGGTTGGCGTGTCGTGTGCCCCTATAGAGGTTGGCGTGTCGTGTGCCCCTATAGAGGTTGGCGTGTCGTGTGCCCCTATATAGGTTGGCGTGTCGTGTGCCCCTATATAGGTTGGCGTGCCGTGTGCTCCTATATAGGTTGGCGTGCCGTGTGCCCTATAGAGGTTGGCGTGTCGTGTGCCCCTATAGAGGTTGGCGTGTCGTGTGCTCCTATATAGAGGTTGGCGTGTCGTGTGCTCCTATATAGAGGTTGGCGTGCCGTGTGCTCCTATAGAGGTTGGACATGTCGTGTGCCCCTATATATAGGTTGGCGTGCCGTGTGCTCCTATAGAGGTTGGCGTGCCGTGTGCCCATATAGAGGTTGGCGTGCCGTGTGCCCTATAGAGGTTGGCGTGCCGTGTGCTCCTATATAGAGGTTGGCGTGCCGTGTGCTCCTATATAGAGGTTGGCGTGCCGTGTGCCCCTATATAGAGGTTGGCGTGCCGTGTGCCCCTATAGAGGTTGGCGTGCCGTGTGCCCCTATATAGAGGTTGGCGTGCCGTGTGCTCCTATATAGAGGTTGGCGTGTCGTGTGCTCCTATATATAGGTTGGCGTGCCGTGTGCCCCTATATAGAGGTTGGCGTGTCGTGTGCTCCCATATAGAGGTTGGCGTGCCGTGTGCTCCTATAGAGGTTGGCGTGCCGTGTGCTCCTATATAGAGGTTGGCGTGCCGTGTGCTCCCATATAGAGGTTGGCGTGCCGTGTGCTCCTATAGAGGTTGGCGTGCCGTGTGCTCCTATATAGAGGTTGGCGTGCCGTGTGCTCCTATATAGAGGTTGACGTGTCGTGTGCTCCTATATAGAGGTTGGCGTGTCGTGTGCTCCTATAGAGGTTGACATGTCGTGTGCTCCTATATAGAGGTTGGCGTGCCGTGTGCCCCTATATAGAGGTTGGCGTGTCGTGTGCTCCTATATAGAGGTTGGCGTGTCGTGTGCTCCTATATAGAGGTTGGCGTGTCGTGTGCCCCTATATAGAGGTTGGCGTGCCGTGTGCCCCTATATAGAGGTTGGCGTGCCGTGTGCTCCTATATAGAGGTTGGCGTATCGTGTGCTCCTATATAGAGGTTGGCGTGCCGTGTGCTCCTATATAGAGGTTGGCGTGCCGTGTGCTCCTATATAGAGGTTGGCGTGCCGTGTGCTCCTATATAGAGGTTGGCGTGCCGTGTGCTCCTATATAGAGGTTGGCGTGTCGTGTGCCCCTATAGAGGTTGGCGTACCGTGTGCTCCTATATAGAGGTTGGCGTGCCGTGTGCTCCTATATAGAGGTTGGCGTGCCGTGTGCCCCTATATAGAGGTTGGCGTGTCGTGTGCCCCTATATAGAGGTTGGCGTGCCGTGTGCCCCTATATAGAGGTTGGCGTATCGTGTGCTCCTATATAGAGGTTGGCGTGCCGTGTGCTCCTATATAGAGGTTGGCGTGCCGTGTGCCCTATATAGAGGTTGGCGTGTCGTGTGCCCCTATAGAGGTTGGCGTACCGTGTGCTCCTATATAGAGGTTGGCGTGTCGTGTGCCCCTATAGAGGTTGGCGTGCCGTGTGCCCCTATATAGAGGTTGGCGTGCCGTGTGCCCCTATAGAGGTTGGCGTGCCGTGTGCCCCTATATAGAGGTTGGCGTGCCGTGTGCCCCTATAGAGGTTGGCGTGCCGTGTGCCCCTATATAGAGGTTGGCGTGTCGTGTGCCCCTATATAGAGGTTGGCGTGCCGTGTGCTCCTATATAGAGGTTGGCGTGCCGTGTGCTCCTATATAGAGGTTGGCGTGCCGTGTGCCCCTATATAGAGGTTGGCGTGTCGTGTGCTCCTATATAGAGGTTGGCGTGCCGTGTGCCCCTATATAGAGGTTGACGTGCCGTGTGCTCCTATATAGAGGTTGGCGTGTCGTGTGCCCCTATATAGAGGTTGGCGTGCCGTGTGCCCCTATATAGAGGTTGGCGTGCCGTGTGCCCCTATATAGAGGTTGGCGTGCCATGTGCTCCTATATAGAGGTTGGCGTGCCGTGTGCTCATATAGAGGTTGGCGTGCCGTGTGCCCCTATAGAGGTTGGCGTGCCGTGTGCCCCTATATAGAGGTTGGCGTGCCGTGTGCCCCTATATAGAGGTTGGCGTGCCGTGTGCTCATATAGAGGTTGACGTGTCGTGTGCTCCTATATAGAGGTTGACGTGTCGTGTGCCCCTATAGAGGTTGGCGTGTCGTGTGCTCCTATATAGAGGTTGGCGTGTCGTTTGCCCCTATAGAGGTTGGCGTGTCGTGTGCCCCTATAGAGGTTGGCGTGTCGTGTGCCCTATAGAGGTTGGCGTGTCGTGTGCCCCTATATAGAGGTTGGCGTGCCGTGTGCCCCTATATAGAGGTTGGCGTGCCGTGTGCCCCTATATAGAGGTTGGCGTGCCGTGTGCTCCTCTATAGAGGTTGGCGTGCCGTGTGCTCATATAGAGGTTGGCGTGCCGTGTGCCCCTATAGAGGTTGGCGTGCCGTGTGCCCCTATATAGAGGTTGGCGTGCCGTGTGCCCCTATATAGAGGTTGGCGTGCCGTGTGCTCCTATATAGAGGTTGGCGTGCCGTGTGCTCATATAGAGGTTGACGTGTCGTGTGCCCCTATAGAGGTTGGCGTGCCGTGTGCTCCTATATAGAGGTTGGCGTGTCGTGTGCTCCTATATAGAGGTTGGCGTGTCGTTTGCCCCTATAGAGGTTGGCGTGTCGTGTGCCCCTATAGAGGTTGGCGTGTCGTGTGCCCTATAGAGGTTGGCGTGTCGTGTGCCCCTATATAGAGGTTGGCGTGCCGTGTGCTCCTATATAGAGGTTGGCGTGTCGTGTGCCATATAGAGGTTGGCGTGTCGTTTGCCCCTATAGAGGTTGGCGTGTCGTGTGCCCCTATAGAGGTTGGCGTGTCGTGTGCCCTATAGAGGTTGGCGTGTCGTGTGCCCCTATATAGAGGTTGACGTGTCGTGTGCCCATATAGAGGTTGGCGTGCCGTGTGCTCCTATATAGAGGTTGACGTGTCGTGTGCCCATATAGAGGTTGGCGTGCCGTGTGCTCCTATATAGAGGTTGGCGTGCCGTGTGCCCATATAGAGGTTGGCGTGTCGTGTGCCCCTATATAGAGGTTGGCGTGCCGTGTGCTCCTATATAGAGGTTGACGTGTCGTGTGCCCCTATATAGAGGTTGGCGTGCCGTGTGCTCCTATATAGAGGTTGGCGTGCCGTGTGCCCCTATATAGAGGTTGGCGTATCGTGTGCCCCTATATAGAGGTTGGCGTGTCGTGTGCCCATATATAGAGGTTGGCGTGCCGTGTGCCCCTATATAGAGGTTGGCGTGCCGTGTGCCCCTATATAGAGGTTGGCGTGCCGTGTGCCCATATATAGAGGTTGGCGTGTCGTGTGCCCATATATAGAGGTTGGCGTGCCGTGTGCCCCTATATAGAGGTTGGCGTGCCGTGTGCCCCTATATAGAGGTTGGCGTATCGTGTGCCCCTATATAGAGGTTGACGTGCCGTGTGCTCCTATATAGAGGTTGACGTGCCGTGTGCCCCTATAGAGGTTGACGTGTCGTGTGCTCCTATATAGAGGTTGACGTGTCGTGTGCTCCTATATAGAGGTTGACGTGTCGTGTGCCCCTATAGAGGTTGGCGTGTCGTATGCCATATAGAGGTTGACGTGCCGTGTGCTCCTATATAGAGGTTGACGTGTCGTGTGCCCCTATAGAGGTTGGCGTGCCGTGTGCCGCTATATAGAGGTTGGCGTGTCGTGTGCCCCTATATATAGGTTGGCGTGCCGTGTGCCCCTATATAGAGGTTGGCGTGCCGTGTGCCCATATAGAGGTTGGCGTGTCGTGTGCCCTATAGAGGTTGGCGTGCCGTGTGCCCCTATAGAGGTTGACGTGTCGTGTGCCCTATAGAGGTTGACGTGTCGTGTGCCCTATAGAGGTTGACGTGTCGTGTGCCCTATAGAGGTTGGCGTGCCGTGTGCCCATATAGAGGTTGGCGTGTCGTGTGCCCTATAGAGGTTGGCGTGTCGTGTGCTCCTATATAGAGGTTGACGTGTCGTGTGCCCTATAGAGGTTGGCGTGCCGTGTGCCCTATAGAGGTTGGCGTGTCGTGTGCCCCTATAGAGGTTGACGTGTCGTGTGCCCCACATATCTAGCAAAATGGCCCTTTAAGTGAGATGTCTTTCAACAGAGGTCAAGGTCATTTTATGGTCAAGGTCAAGGTCATATAAGCCCCCCACATCAACTTGACAACAAATTTGGTTGAGGCTTAATTCCAACTTCACCAACGAAGGCGACCCATGTTATGATGGACATATCATTTGACTTCCTCGCTGCCACCACTGCTCACAAATGATTTCAAATAATAAGCCGCGTTCCGATGTTGAGTGTGAATACCTGGCAGCCAGCCAATACTATTCGCGCGACATACAACCGTGAAAAAATCCCCCTTGTTAGGGTAGATTGGTTCAATCATTTATCTCGAAGGAATTGATAAGCCGCTGATATGTCTGTGAGGCCAAATCGTTGCGAGACGGGAACTTATTGAATGTGTTGTCCGCCTATTAGGGGGATTTTTCGCTGAGCAATTTGTCCGGAGGAAAATTACACGCAGCTAAGGCGGGATAGTTATTACAAAACACCATAAGTAAACATCGGCGCAACACACGATGTCGTGCTATACATTGTTGGAAAGGGTACATCCTTGGCTATTCAACTGTGGTAATTTGATTCCGAAGCAGGCACGTTTGCTTGTGCTATTTTCGCATATATCTTTTGCGAAAACGGTTATAAATGCAACCAAGTCTAGTATACTGATGTGAAATCAGTGTTTCCTGCGGAGACAATTTTTTTCTGGATTCTAGCCCACGACACCAAATGACGCAAATGACGTCATGGACCATGTCATGACGTCTTCGCTGATTTTATTCAGCTAACCAACGAAATTGGTCAAACGAAACTAATCTATAGGCAAAAATCACGTAGGAATTGTTCAGAAAAACTAAAGTTGTTAATTTTATAACCATCCCGTTGGTCCACTTCCGATTCTGTGTCACCGTTTCTTTTTGGGATATTATTGTTCCCATGATTCTATGCGAAAGCGAAGCGGAAGTCACGTGATTTTTAACCCATTTTTCTTGTCCGGATTTTCATCGGGTCGAAATGCTGTTTCATGGTATTGTAAAAATTAATGACGTCATTCACGCCTAAACATGAAAAGCAACAACGGGGTGTCGTGTCGTGTGTCCCTATAGAGGTTGGACATGTCGTGTGCCCCTATAGAGGTTGGCGTGTCGTGTGCCCCTATAGAGGTTGGCGTGTCGTGTGCCCCTATAGAGGTTGGCGTGCCGTGTGCCCATATAGAGGTTGGCGTGTCGTGTGCCCTATAGAGGTTGGCGTGTCGTGTGCCCCTATAGAGGTTGGCGTGTCGTGTGCCCCTATAGAGGTTGGCGTGTCGTGTGCCCCTATATAGGTTGGCGTGTCGTGTGCCCCTATATAGGTTGGCGTGCCGTGTGCTCCTATATAGGTTGGCGTGCCGTGTGCCCTATAGAGGTTGGCGTGTCGTGTGCCCCTATAGAGGTTGGCGTGTCGTGTGCTCCTATATAGAGGTTGGCGTGTCGTGTGCTCCTATATAGAGGTTGGCGTGCCGTGTGCTCCTATAGAGGTTGGACATGTCGTGTGCCCCTATATATAGGTTGGCGTGTCGTGTGCCCCTATATAGAGGTTGGCGTGCCGTGTGCCCCTATAGAGGTTGGCGTGCCGTGTGCTCCTATATAGAGGTTGGCGTGCCGTGTGCTCCTATATAGAGGTTGGCGTGCCGTGTGCCCTATAGAGGTTGGCGTGCCGTGTGCTCCTATATAGAGGTTGGCGTGCCGTGTGCTCCTATATAGAGGTTGGCGTGCCGTGTGCTCCTATATAGAGGTTGGCGTGCCGTGTGCTCCTATATAGAGGTTGGCGTGTCGTGTGCTCCTATATAGAGGTTGGCGTGCCGTGTGCCCCTATATAGAGGTTGGCGTGTCGTGTGCTCCTATATAGAGGTTGGCGTGCCGTGTGCCCCTATATAGAGGTTGGCGTGCCGTGTGCCCCTATATAGAGGTTGGCGTGCCGTGTGCCCCTATAGAGGTTGGCGTGCCGTGTGCCCCTATATAGAGGTTGGCGTGCCGTGTGCCCCTATAGAGGTTGGCGTGCCGTGTGCCCCTATATAGAGGTTGGCGTGTCGTGTGCCCCTATATAGAGGTTGGCGTGCCGTGTGCTGCTATATAGAGGTTGGCGTGCCGTGTGCTCCTATATAGAGGTTGGCGTGCCGTGTGCCCCTATAGAGGTTGGCGTGCCGTGTGCCCCTATATAGAGGTTGGCGTGTCGTGTGCCCCTATATAGAGGTTGGCGTGCCGTGTGCTCCTATATAGAGGTTGGCGTGTCGTGTGCCCCTATATAGAGGTTGGCGTGCCGTGTGCCCCTATATAGAGGTTGGCGTGCCGTGTGCCCCTATATAGAGGTTGGCGTGCCGTGTGCTCCTATATAGAGGTTGGCGTGCCGTGTGCTCATATAGAGGTTGGCGTGCCGTGTGCCCCTATAGAGGTTGGCGTGCCGTGTGCCCCTATATAGAGGTTGGCGTGCCGTGTGCCCCTATATAGAGGTTGGCGTGCCGTGTGCCCCTATATAGAGGTTGGCGTGCCGTGTGCTCATATAGAGGTTGACGTGTCGTGTGCCCCTATAGAGGTTGGCGTGTCGTGTGCTCCTATATAGAGGTTGGCGTGTCGTTTGCCCCTATAGAGGTTGGCGTGTCGTGTGCCCCTATAGAGGTTGGCGTGTCGTGTGCCCTATAGAGGTTGGCGTGTCGTGTGCCCCTATATAGAGGTTGGCGTGCCGTGTGCCCCTATATAGAGGTTGGCGTGCCGTGTGCCCCTATATAGAGGTTGGCGTGCCGTGTGCTCCTATATAGAGGTTGGCGTGCCGTGTGCTCATATAGAGGTTGGCGTGCCGTGTGCCCCTATAGAGGTTGGCGTGCCGTGTGCCCCTATATAGAGGTTGGCGTGCCGTGTGCCCCTATATAGAGGTTGGCGTGCCGTGTGCTCCTATATAGAGGTTGGCGTGCCGTGTGCTCATATAGAGGTTGACGTGTCGTGTGCCCCTATAGAGGTTGGCGTGCCGTGTGCTCCTATATAGAGGTTGGCGTGTCGTGTGCTCCTATATAGAGGTTGGCGTGTCGTTTGCCCCTATAGAGGTTGGCGTGTCGTGTGCCCCTATAGAGGTTGGCGTGTCGTGTGCCCTATAGAGGTTGGCGTGTCGTGTGCCCCTATATAGAGGTTGGCGTGCCGTGTGCTCCTATATAGAGGTTGGCGTGTCGTGTGCCATATAGAGGTTGGCGTGTCGTTTGCCCCTATAGAGGTTGGCGTGTCGTGTGCCCCTATAGAGGTTGGCGTGTCGTGTGCCCTATAGAGGTTGGCGTGTCGTGTGCCCCTATATAGAGGTTGACGTGTCGTGTGCCCATATAGAGGTTGGCGTGCCGTGTGCTCCTATATAGAGGTTGACGTGTCGTGTGCCCATATAGAGGTTGGCGTGCCGTGTGCTCCTATATAGAGGTTGGCGTGCCGTGTGCCCATATAGAGGTTGGCGTGTCGTGTGCCCCTATATAGAGGTTGGCGTGCCGTGTGCTCCTATATAGAGGTTGACGTGTCGTGTGCCCCTATATAGAGGTTGGCGTGCCGTGTGCTCCTATATAGAGGTTGGCGTGCCGTGTGCCCCTATATAGAGGTTGGCGTATCGTGTGCCCCTATATAGAGGTTGGCGTGTCGTGTGCCCATATATAGAGGTTGGCGTGCCGTGTGCCCCTATATAGAGGTTGGCGTGCCGTGTGCCCCTATATAGAGGTTGGCGTGCCGTGTGCCCATATATAGAGGTTGGCGTGTCGTGTGCCCATATATAGAGGTTGGCGTGCCGTGTGCCCCTATATAGAGGTTGGCGTGCCGTGTGCCCCTATATAGAGGTTGGCGTATCGTGTGCCCCTATATAGAGGTTGACGTGCCGTGTGCTCCTATATAGAGGTTGACGTGCCGTGTGCCCCTATAGAGGTTGACGTGTCGTGTGCTCCTATATAGAGGTTGACGTGTCGTGTGCTCCTATATAGAGGTTGACGTGTCGTGTGCCCCTATAGAGGTTGGCGTGTCGTATGCCATATAGAGGTTGACGTGCCGTGTGCTCCTATATAGAGGTTGACGTGTCGTGTGCCCCTATAGAGGTTGGCGTGCCGTGTGCCGCTATATAGAGGTTGGCGTGTCGTGTGCCCCTATATATAGGTTGGCGTGCCGTGTGCCCCTATATAGAGGTTGGCGTGCCGTGTGCCCATATAGAGGTTGGCGTGTCGTGTGCCCTATAGAGGTTGGCGTGCCGTGTGCCCCTATAGAGGTTGACGTGTCGTGTGCCCTATAGAGGTTGACGTGTCGTGTGCCCTATAGAGGTTGACGTGTCGTGTGCCCTATAGAGGTTGGCGTGCCGTGTGCCCATATAGAGGTTGGCGTGTCGTGTGCCCTATAGAGGTTGGCGTGTCGTGTGCTCCTATATAGAGGTTGACGTGTCGTGTGCCCTATAGAGGTTGGCGTGCCGTGTGCCCTATAGAGGTTGGCGTGTCGTGTGCCCCTATAGAGGTTGACGTGTCGTGTGCCCCACATATCTAGCAAAATGGCCCTTTAAGTGAGATGTCTTTCAACAGAGGTCAAGGTCATTTTATGGTCAAGGTCAAGGTCATATAAGCCCCCCACATCAACTTGACAACAAATTTGGTTGAGGCTTAATTCCAACTTCACCAACGAAGGCGACCCATGTTATGATGGACATATCATTTGACTTCCTCGCTGCCACCACTGCTCACAAATGATTTCAAATAATAAGCCGCGTTCCGATGTTGAGTGTGAATACCTGGCAGCCAGCCAATACTATTCGCGCGACATACAACCGTGAAAAAATCCCCCTTGTTAGGGTAGATTGGTTCAATCATTTATCTCGAAGGAATTGATAAGCCGCTGATATGTCTGTGAGGCCAAATCGTTGCGAGACGGGAACTTATTGAATGTGTTGTCCGCCTATTAGGGGGATTTTTCGCTGAGCAATTTGTCCGGAGGAAAATTACACGCAGCTAAGGCGGGATAGTTATTACAAAACACCATAAGTAAACATCGGCGCAACACACGATGTCGTGCTATACATTGTTGGAAAGGGTACATCCTTGGCTATTCAACTGTGGTAATTTGATTCCGAAGCAGGCACGTTTGCTTGTGCTATTTTCGCATATATCTTTTGCGAAAACGGTTATAAATGCAACCAAGTCTAGTATACTGATGTGAAATCAGTGTTTCCTGCGGAGACAATTTTTTTCTGGATTCTAGCCCACGACACCAAATGACGCAAATGACGTCATGGACCATGTCATGACGTCTTCGCTGATTTTATTCAGCTAACCAACGAAATTGGTCAAACGAAACTAATCTATAGGCAAAAATCACGTAGGAATTGTTCAGAAAAACTAAAGTTGTTAATTTTATAACCATCCCGTTGGTCCACTTCCGATTCTGTGTCACCGTTTCTTTTTGGGATATTATTGTTCCCATGATTCTATGCGAAAGCGAAGCGGAAGTCACGTGATTTTTAACCCATTTTTCTTGTCCGGATTTTCATCGGGTCGAAATGCTGTTTCATGGTATTGTAAAAATTAATGACGTCATTCACGCCTAAACATGAAAAGCAACAACGGGGTGTCGTGTCGTGTGTCCCTATAGAGGTTGGACATGTCGTGTGCCCCTATAGAGGTTGGCGTGTCGTGTGCCCCTATAGAGGTTGGCGTGTCGTGTGCCCCTATAGAGGTTGGCGTGCCGTGTGCCCATATAGAGGTTGGCGTGTCGTGTGCCCTATAGAGGTTGGCGTGTCGTGTGCCCCTATAGAGGTTGGCGTGTCGTGTGCCCCTATAGAGGTTGGCGTGTCGTGTGCCCCTATATAGGTTGGCGTGTCGTGTGCCCCTATATAGGTTGGCGTGCCGTGTGCTCCTATATAGGTTGGCGTGCCGTGTGCCCTATAGAGGTTGGCGTGTCGTGTGCCCCTATAGAGGTTGGCGTGTCGTGTGCTCCTATATAGAGGTTGGCGTGTCGTGTGCTCCTATATAGAGGTTGGCGTGCCGTGTGCTCCTATAGAGGTTGGACATGTCGTGTGCCCCTATATATAGGTTGGCGTGCCGTGTGCTCCTATAGAGGTTGGCGTGCCGTGTGCCCATATAGAGGTTGGCGTGCCGTGTGCCCTATAGAGGTTGGCGTGCCGTGTGCTCCTATATAGAGGTTGGCGTGCCGTGTGCTCCTATATAGAGGTTGGCGTGCCGTGTGCCCCTATATAGAGGTTGGCGTGCCGTGTGCCCCTATAGAGGTTGGCGTGCCGTGTGCCCCTATATAGAGGTTGGCGTGCCGTGTGCTCCTATATAGAGGTTGGCGTGTCGTGTGCTCCTATATATAGGTTGGCGTGCCGTGTGCCCCTATATAGAGGTTGGCGTGTCGTGTGCTCCCATATAGAGGTTGGCGTGCCGTGTGCTCCTATAGAGGTTGGCGTGCCGTGTGCTCCTATATAGAGGTTGGCGTGCCGTGTGCTCCCATATAGAGGTTGGCGTGCCGTGTGCTCCTATAGAGGTTGGCGTGCCGTGTGCTCCTATATAGAGGTTGGCGTGCCGTGTGCTCCTATATAGAGGTTGACGTGTCGTGTGCTCCTATATAGAGGTTGACGTGTCGTGTGCTCCTATATAGAGGTTGGCGTGTCGTGTGCTCCTATAGAGGTTGACATGTCGTGTGCTCCTATATAGAGGTTGGCGTGCCGTGTGCTCCTATATAGAGGTTGGCGTGTCGTGTGCTCCTATATAGAGGTTGGCGTGCCGTGTGCTCCTATATAGAGGTTGACGTGTCGTGTGCTCCTATATAGAGGTTGGCGTGTCGTGTGCTCCTATAGAGGTTGACATGCCGTGTGCTCCTATATAGAGGTTGGCGTGCCGTGTGCTCCTATATAGAGGTTGGCGTGTCGTGTGCTCCTATATAGAGGTTGGCGTGTCGTGTGCCCCTATATAGAGGTTGGCGTGCCGTGTGCCCCTATATAGAGGTTGGCGTGCCGTGTGCTCCTATATAGAGGTTGGCGTATCGTGTGCTCCTATATAGAGGTTGGCGTGCCGTGTGCTCCTATATAGAGGTTGGCGTGCCGTGTGCTCCTATATAGAGGTTGGCGTGCCGTGTGCTCCTATATAGAGGTTGGCGTGCCGTGTGCTCCTATATAGAGGTTGGCGTGTCGTGTGCCCCTATAGAGGTTGGCGTACCGTGTGCTCCTATATAGAGGTTGGCGTGCCGTGTGCTCCTATATAGAGGTTGGCGTGCCGTGTGCCCCTATATAGAGGTTGGCGTGTCGTGTGCCCCTATATAGAGGTTGGCGTGCCGTGTGCCCCTATATAGAGGTTGGCGTATCGTGTGCTCCTATATAGAGGTTGGCGTGCCGTGTGCTCCTATATAGAGGTTGGCGTGCCGTGTGCCCCTATATAGAGGTTGGCGTGTCGTGTGCCCCTATAGAGGTTGGCGTACCGTGTGCTCCTATATAGAGGTTGGCGTGTCGTGTGCCCCTATAGAGGTTGGCGTGCCGTGTGCCCCTATATAGAGGTTGGCGTGCCGTGTGCCCCTATAGAGGTTGGCGTGCCGTGTGCCCCTATATAGAGGTTGGCGTGCCGTGTGCCCCTATAGAGGTTGGCGTGCCGTGTGCCCCTATATAGAGGTTGGCGTGTCGTGTGCCCCTATATAGAGGTTGGCGTGCCGTGTGCTCCTATATAGAGGTTGGCGTGCCGTGTGCTCCTATATAGAGGTTGGCGTGCCGTGTGCCCCTATATAGAGGTTGGCGTGTCGTGTGCTCCTATATAGAGGTTGGCGTGCCGTGTGCCCCTATATAGAGGTTGACGTGCCGTGTGCTCCTATATAGAGGTTGGCGTGTCGTGTGCCCCTATATAGAGGTTGGCGTGCCGTGTGCCCCTATATAGAGGTTGGCGTGCCGTGTGCCCCTATATAGAGGTTGGCGTGCCATGTGCTCCTATATAGAGGTTGGCGTGCCGTGTGCTCATATAGAGGTTGGCGTGCCGTGTGCCCCTATAGAGGTTGGCGTGCCGTGTGCCCCTATATAGAGGTTGGCGTGCCGTGTGCCCCTATATAGAGGTTGGCGTGCCGTGTGCTCATATAGAGGTTGACGTGTCGTGTGCTCCTATATAGAGGTTGACGTGTCGTGTGCCCCTATAGAGGTTGGCGTGTCGTGTGCTCCTATATAGAGGTTGGCGTGTCGTTTGCCCCTATAGAGGTTGGCGTGTCGTGTGCCCCTATAGAGGTTGGCGTGTCGTGTGCCCTATAGAGGTTGGCGTGTCGTGTGCCCCTATATAGAGGTTGGCGTGCCGTGTGCCCCTATATAGAGGTTGGCGTGCCGTGTGCCCCTATATAGAGGTTGGCGTGCCGTGTGCTCCTATATAGAGGTTGGCGTGCCGTGTGCTCATATAGAGGTTGGCGTGCCGTGTGCCCCTATAGAGGTTGGCGTGCCGTGTGCCCCTATATAGAGGTTGGCGTGCCGTGTGCCCCTATATAGAGGTTGGCGTGCCGTGTGCTCCTATATAGAGGTTGGCGTGCCGTGTGCTCATATAGAGGTTGACGTGTCGTGTGCCCCTATAGAGGTTGGCGTGCCGTGTGCTCCTATATAGAGGTTGGCGTGTCGTGTGCTCCTATATAGAGGTTGGCGTGTCGTTTGCCCCTATAGAGGTTGGCGTGTCGTGTGCCCCTATAGAGGTTGGCGTGTCGTGTGCCCTATAGAGGTTGGCGTGTCGTGTGCCCCTATATAGAGGTTGGCGTGCCGTGTGCTCCTATATAGAGGTTGGCGTGTCGTGTGCCATATAGAGGTTGGCGTGTCGTTTGCCCCTATAGAGGTTGGCGTGTCGTGTGCCCCTATAGAGGTTGGCGTGTCGTGTGCCCTATAGAGGTTGGCGTGTCGTGTGCCCCTATATAGAGGTTGACGTGTCGTGTGCCCATATAGAGGTTGGCGTGCCGTGTGCTCCTATATAGAGGTTGACGTGTCGTGTGCCCATATAGAGGTTGGCGTGCCGTGTGCTCCTATATAGAGGTTGGCGTGCCGTGTGCCCATATAGAGGTTGGCGTGTCGTGTGCCCCTATATAGAGGTTGGCGTGCCGTGTGCTCCTATATAGAGGTTGACGTGTCGTGTGCCCCTATATAGAGGTTGGCGTGCCGTGTGCTCCTATATAGAGGTTGGCGTGCCGTGTGCCCCTATATAGAGGTTGGCGTATCGTGTGCCCCTATATAGAGGTTGGCGTGTCGTGTGCCCATATATAGAGGTTGGCGTGCCGTGTGCCCCTATATAGAGGTTGGCGTGCCGTGTGCCCCTATATAGAGGTTGGCGTGCCGTGTGCCCATATATAGAGGTTGGCGTGTCGTGTGCCCATATATAGAGGTTGGCGTGCCGTGTGCCCCTATATAGAGGTTGGCGTGCCGTGTGCCCCTATATAGAGGTTGGCGTATCGTGTGCCCCTATATAGAGGTTGACGTGCCGTGTGCTCCTATATAGAGGTTGACGTGCCGTGTGCCCCTATAGAGGTTGACGTGTCGTGTGCTCCTATATAGAGGTTGACGTGTCGTGTGCTCCTATATAGAGGTTGACGTGTCGTGTGCCCCTATAGAGGTTGGCGTGTCGTATGCCATATAGAGGTTGACGTGCCGTGTGCTCCTATATAGAGGTTGACGTGTCGTGTGCCCCTATAGAGGTTGGCGTGCCGTGTGCCGCTATATAGAGGTTGGCGTGTCGTGTGCCCCTATATATAGGTTGGCGTGCCGTGTGCCCCTATATAGAGGTTGGCGTGCCGTGTGCCCATATAGAGGTTGGCGTGTCGTGTGCCCTATAGAGGTTGGCGTGCCGTGTGCCCCTATAGAGGTTGACGTGTCGTGTGCCCTATAGAGGTTGACGTGTCGTGTGCCCTATAGAGGTTGACGTGTCGTGTGCCCTATAGAGGTTGGCGTGCCGTGTGCCCATATAGAGGTTGGCGTGTCGTGTGCCCTATAGAGGTTGGCGTGTCGTGTGCTCCTATATAGAGGTTGACGTGTCGTGTGCCCTATAGAGGTTGGCGTGCCGTGTGCCCTATAGAGGTTGGCGTGTCGTGTGCCCCTATAGAGGTTGACGTGTCGTGTGCCCCACATATCTAGCAAAATGGCCCTTTAAGTGAGATGTCTTTCAACAGAGGTCAAGGTCATTTTATGGTCAAGGTCAAGGTCATATAAGCCCCCCACATCAACTTGACAACAAATTTGGTTGAGGCTTAATTCCAACTTCACCAACGAAGGCGACCCATGTTATGATGGACATATCATTTGACTTCCTCGCTGCCACCACTGCTCACAAATGATTTCAAATAATAAGCCGCGTTCCGATGTTGAGTGTGAATACCTGGCAGCCAGCCAATACTATTCGCGCGACATACAACCGTGAAAAAATCCCCCTTGTTAGGGTAGATTGGTTCAATCATTTATCTCGAAGGAATTGATAAGCCGCTGATATGTCTGTGAGGCCAAATCGTTGCGAGACGGGAACTTATTGAATGTGTTGTCCGCCTATTAGGGGGATTTTTCGCTGAGCAATTTGTCCGGAGGAAAATTACACGCAGCTAAGGCGGGATAGTTATTACAAAACACCATAAGTAAACATCGGCGCAACACACGATGTCGTGCTATACATTGTTGGAAAGGGTACATCCTTGGCTATTCAACTGTGGTAATTTGATTCCGAAGCAGGCACGTTTGCTTGTGCTATTTTCGCATATATCTTTTGCGAAAACGGTTATAAATGCAACCAAGTCTAGTATACTGATGTGAAATCAGTGTTTCCTGCGGAGACAATTTTTTTCTGGATTCTAGCCCACGACACCAAATGACGCAAATGACGTCATGGACCATGTCATGACGTCTTCGCTGATTTTATTCAGCTAACCAACGAAATTGGTCAAACGAAACTAATCTATAGGCAAAAATCACGTAGGAATTGTTCAGAAAAACTAAAGTTGTTAATTTTATAACCATCCCGTTGGTCCACTTCCGATTCTGTGTCACCGTTTC
Organism: Siphonodentalium dalli; assembly: GCA_032622095.1. Lineage (NCBI taxonomy): Eukaryota > Metazoa > Mollusca > Scaphopoda > Gadilida > Siphonodentaliidae > Siphonodentalium > Siphonodentalium dalli. The sequence goes on from CP136069.1 coordinate 211,194,224, forward strand.
TTTTTGGGATATTATTGTTCCCATGATTCTATGCGAAAGCGAAGCGGAAGTCACGTGATTTTTAACCCATTTTTCTTGTCCGGATTTTCATCGGGTCGAAATGCTGTTTCATGGTATTGTAAAAATTAATGACGTCATTCACGCCTAAACATGAAAAGCAACAACGGGGTGTCGTGTCGTGTGTCCCTATAGAGGTTGGACATGTCGTGTGCCCCTATAGAGGTTGGCGTGTCGTGTGCCCCTATAGAGGTTGGCGTGTCGTGTGCCCCTATAGAGGTTGGCGTGCCGTGTGCCCATATAGAGGTTGGCGTGTCGTGTGCCCTATAGAGGTTGGCGTGTCGTGTGCCCCTATAGAGGTTGGCGTGTCGTGTGCCCCTATAGAGGTTGGCGTGTCGTGTGCCCCTATATAGGTTGGCGTGTCGTGTGCCCCTATATAGGTTGGCGTGCCGTGTGCTCCTATATAGGTTGGCGTGCCGTGTGCCCTATAGAGGTTGGCGTGTCGTGTGCCCCTATAGAGGTTGGCGTGTCGTGTGCTCCTATATAGAGGTTGGCGTGTCGTGTGCTCCTATATAGAGGTTGGCGTGCCGTGTGCTCCTATAGAGGTTGGACATGTCGTGTGCCCCTATATATAGGTTGGCGTGCCGTGTGCTCCTATAGAGGTTGGCGTGCCGTGTGCCCATATAGAGGTTGGCGTGCCGTGTGCCCTATAGAGGTTGGCGTGCCGTGTGCTCCTATATAGAGGTTGGCGTGCCGTGTGCTCCTATATAGAGGTTGGCGTGCCGTGTGCCCCTATATAGAGGTTGGCGTGCCGTGTGCCCCTATAGAGGTTGGCGTGCCGTGTGCCCCTATATAGAGGTTGGCGTGCCGTGTGCTCCTATATAGAGGTTGGCGTGTCGTGTGCTCCTATATATAGGTTGGCGTGCCGTGTGCCCCTATATAGAGGTTGGCGTGTCGTGTGCTCCCATATAGAGGTTGGCGTGCCGTGTGCTCCTATAGAGGTTGGCGTGCCGTGTGCTCCTATATAGAGGTTGGCGTGCCGTGTGCTCCCATATAGAGGTTGGCGTGCCGTGTGCTCCTATATAGAGCTTGGCGTGCCGTGTGCTCCCATATAGAGGTTGGCGTGCCGTGTGCCCCTATATAGAGGTTGGCGTGCCGTGTGCCCCTATAGAGGTTGGCGTGCCGTGTGCCCCTATATAGAGGTTGGCGTGCCGTGTGCTCCTATATAGAGGTTGGCGTGTCGTGTGCTCCTATATATAGGTTGGCGTGCCGTGTGCCCCTATATAGAGGTTGGCGTGTCGTGTGCTCCCATATAGAGGTTGGCGTGCCGTGTGCTCCTATAGAGGTTGGCGTGCCGTGTGCTCCTATATAGAGGTTGGCGTGTCGTGTGCTCCCATATAGAGGTTGGCGTGCCGTGTGCTCCTATATATAGGTTGGCGTGCCGTGTGCCCCTATATAGAGGTTGGCGTGCCGTGTGCCCCTATATAGAGGTTGGCGTGCCGTGTGCTCCCATATAGAGGTTGGCGTGCCGTGTGCTCCTATATATAGGTTGGCGTGCCGTGTGCTCCTATATAGAGGTTGGCGTGTCGTGTGCTCCTATAGAGGTTGACATGTCGTGTGCTCCTATATAGAGGTTGGCGTGCCGTGTGCCCCTATATAGAGGTTGGCGTGTCGTGTGCTCCTATATAGAGGTTGGCGTGTCGTGTGCTCCTATATAGAGGTTGGCGTGTCGTGTGCCCCTATATAGAGGTTGGCGTGCCGTGTGCCCCTATATAGAGGTTGGCGTGCCGTGTGCTCCTATATAGAGGTTGGCGTATCGTGTGCTCCTATATAGAGGTTGGCGTGCCGTGTGCTCCTATATAGAGGTTGGCGTGCCGTGTGCTCCTATATAGAGGTTGGCGTGCCGTGTGCTCCTATATAGAGGTTGGCGTGCCGTGTGCTCCTATATAGAGGTTGGCGTGTCGTGTGCCCCTATAGAGGTTGGCGTACCGTGTGCTCCTATATAGAGGTTGGCGTGCCGTGTGCTCCTATATAGAGGTTGGCGTGCCGTGTGCCCCTATATAGAGGTTGGCGTGTCGTGTGCCCCTATATAGAGGTTGGCGTGCCGTGTGCCCCTATATAGAGGTTGGCGTATCGTGTGCTCCTATATAGAGGTTGGCGTGCCGTGTGCTCCTATATAGAGGTTGGCGTGCCGTGTGCCCCTATATAGAGGTTGGCGTGTCGTGTGCCCCTATAGAGGTTGGCGTACCGTGTGCTCCTATATAGAGGTTGGCGTGTCGTGTGCCCCTATAGAGGTTGGCGTGCCGTGTGCCCCTATATAGAGGTTGGCGTGCCGTGTGCCCCTATAGAGGTTGGCGTGCCGTGTGCCCCTATATAGAGGTTGGCGTGCCGTGTGCCCCTATAGAGGTTGGCGTGCCGTGTGCCCTATATAGAGGTTGGCGTGCCGTGTGCTCCTATATAGAGGTTGGCGTGCCGTGTGCCCCTATAGAGGTTGGCGTGTCGTGTGCCCCTATATAGAGGTTGGCGTGCCGTGTGCTCCTATATAGAGGTTGGCGTGCCGTGTGCTCCTATATAGAGGTTGGCGTGCCGTGTGCCCCTATATAGAGGTTGGCGTGTCGTGTGCTCCTATATAGAGGTTGGCGTGCCGTGTGCCCCTATATAGAGGTTGACGTGCCGTGTGCTCCTATATAGAGGTTGGCGTGTCGTGTGCCCCTATATAGAGGTTGGCGTGCCGTGTGCCCCTATATAGAGGTTGGCGTGCCGTGTGCCCCTATATAGAGGTTGGCGTGCCGTGTGCTCCTATATAGAGGTTGGCGTGCCGTGTGCTCATATAGAGGTTGGCGTGCCGTGTGCCCCTATAGAGGTTGGCGTGCCGTGTGCCCCTATATAGAGGTTGGCGTGCCGTGTGCCCCTATATAGAGGTTGGCGTGCCGTGTGCCCCTATATAGAGGTTGGCGTGCCGTGTGCTCATATAGAGGTTGACGTGTCGTGTGCCCCTATAGAGGTTGGCGTGTCGTGTGCTCCTATATAGAGGTTGGCGTGCCGTGTGCTCCTATATAGAGGTTGGCGTGCCGTGTGCCCCTATATAGAGGTTGGCGTGCCGTGTGCTCATATAGAGGTTGACGTGTCGTGTGCCCCTATAGAGGTTGGCGTACCGTGTGCCCTATATAGAGGTTGGCGTGCCGTGTGCCCCTATATAGAGGTTGACGTGCCGTGTGCTCCTATATAGAGGTTGGCGTGTCGTGTGCCCCTATATAGAGGTTGGCGTGCCGTGTGCCCCTATATAGAGGTTGGCGTGCCGTGTGCCCCTATATAGAGGTTGGCGTGCCGTGTGCTCCTATATAGAGGTTGGCGTGCCGTGTGCTCATATAGAGGTTGGCGTGCCGTGTGCCCCTATAGAGGTTGGCGTGCCGTGTGCCCCTATATAGAGGTTGGCGTGCCGTGTGCCCCTATATAGAGGTTGGCGTGCCGTGTGCCCCTATATAGAGGTTGGCGTGCCGTGTGCTCATATAGAGGTTGACGTGTCGTGTGCCCCTATAGAGGTTGGCGTGTCGTGTGCTCCTATATAGAGGTTGGCGTGTCGTTTGCCCCTATAGAGGTTGGCGTGTCGTGTGCCCCTATAGAGGTTGGCGTGTCGTGTGCCCTATAGAGGTTGGCGTGTCGTGTGCCCCTATATAGAGGTTGGCGTGCCGTGTGCCCCTATATAGAGGTTGGCGTGCCGTGTGCCCCTATATAGAGGTTGGCGTGCCGTGTGCTCCTATATAGAGGTTGGCGTGCCGTGTGCTCATATAGAGGTTGGCGTGCCGTGTGCCCCTATAGAGGTTGGCGTGCCGTGTGCCCCTATATAGAGGTTGGCGTGCCGTGTGCCCCTATATAGAGGTTGGCGTGCCGTGTGCTCCTATATAGAGGTTGGCGTGCCGTGTGCTCATATAGAGGTTGACGTGTCGTGTGCCCCTATAGAGGTTGGCGTGCCGTGTGCTCCTATATAGAGGTTGGCGTGTCGTGTGCTCCTATATAGAGGTTGGCGTGTCGTTTGCCCCTATAGAGGTTGGCGTGTCGTGTGCCCCTATAGAGGTTGGCGTGTCGTGTGCCCTATAGAGGTTGGCGTGTCGTGTGCCCCTATATAGAGGTTGGCGTGCCGTGTGCTCCTATATAGAGGTTGGCGTGTCGTGTGCCATATAGAGGTTGGCGTGTCGTTTGCCCCTATAGAGGTTGGCGTGTCGTGTGCCCCTATAGAGGTTGGCGTGTCGTGTGCCCTATAGAGGTTGGCGTGTCGTGTGCCCCTATATAGAGGTTGACGTGTCGTGTGCCCATATAGAGGTTGGCGTGCCGTGTGCTCCTATATAGAGGTTGACGTGTCGTGTGCCCATATAGAGGTTGGCGTGCCGTGTGCTCCTATATAGAGGTTGGCGTGCCGTGTGCCCATATAGAGGTTGGCGTGTCGTGTGCCCCTATATAGAGGTTGGCGTGCCGTGTGCTCCTATATAGAGGTTGACGTGTCGTGTGCCCCTATATAGAGGTTGGCGTGCCGTGTGCTCCTATATAGAGGTTGGCGTGCCGTGTGCCCCTATATAGAGGTTGGCGTATCGTGTGCCCCTATATAGAGGTTGGCGTGTCGTGTGCCCATATATAGAGGTTGGCGTGCCGTGTGCCCCTATATAGAGGTTGGCGTGCCGTGTGCCCCTATATAGAGGTTGGCGTGCCGTGTGCCCATATATAGAGGTTGGCGTGTCGTGTGCCCATATATAGAGGTTGGCGTGCCGTGTGCCCCTATATAGAGGTTGGCGTGCCGTGTGCCCCTATATAGAGGTTGGCGTATCGTGTGCCCCTATATAGAGGTTGACGTGCCGTGTGCTCCTATATAGAGGTTGACGTGCCGTGTGCCCCTATAGAGGTTGACGTGTCGTGTGCTCCTATATAGAGGTTGACGTGTCGTGTGCTCCTATATAGAGGTTGACGTGTCGTGTGCCCCTATAGAGGTTGGCGTGTCGTATGCCATATAGAGGTTGACGTGCCGTGTGCTCCTATATAGAGGTTGACGTGTCGTGTGCCCCTATAGAGGTTGGCGTGCCGTGTGCCGCTATATAGAGGTTGGCGTGTCGTGTGCCCCTATATATAGGTTGGCGTGCCGTGTGCCCCTATATAGAGGTTGGCGTGCCGTGTGCCCATATAGAGGTTGGCGTGTCGTGTGCCCTATAGAGGTTGGCGTGCCGTGTGCCCCTATAGAGGTTGACGTGTCGTGTGCCCTATAGAGGTTGACGTGTCGTGTGCCCTATAGAGGTTGACGTGTCGTGTGCCCTATAGAGGTTGGCGTGCCGTGTGCCCATATAGAGGTTGGCGTGTCGTGTGCCCTATAGAGGTTGGCGTGTCGTGTGCTCCTATATAGAGGTTGACGTGTCGTGTGCCCTATAGAGGTTGGCGTGCCGTGTGCCCTATAGAGGTTGGCGTGTCGTGTGCCCCTATAGAGGTTGACGTGTCGTGTGCCCCACATATCTAGCAAAATGGCCCTTTAAGTGAGATGTCTTTCAACAGAGGTCAAGGTCATTTTATGGTCAAGGTCAAGGTCATATAAGCCCCCCACATCAACTTGACAACAAATTTGGTTGAGGCTTAATTCCAACTTCACCAACGAAGGCGACCCATGTTATGATGGACATATCATTTGACTTCCTCGCTGCCACCACTGCTCACAAATGATTTCAAATAATAAGCCGCGTTCCGATGTTGAGTGTGAATACCTGGCAGCCAGCCAATACTATTCGCGCGACATACAACCGTGAAAAAATCCCCCTTGTTAGGGTAGATTGGTTCAATCATTTATCTCGAAGGAATTGATAAGCCGCTGATATGTCTGTGAGGCCAAATCGTTGCGAGACGGGAACTTATTGAATGTGTTGTCCGCCTATTAGGGGGATTTTTCGCTGAGCAATTTGTCCGGAGGAAAATTACACGCAGCTAAGGCGGGATAGTTATTACAAAACACCATAAGTAAACATCGGCGCAACACACGATGTCGTGCTATACATTGTTGGAAAGGGTACATCCTTGGCTATTCAACTGTGGTAATTTGATTCCGAAGCAGGCACGTTTGCTTGTGCTATTTTCGCATATATCTTTTGCGAAAACGGTTATAAATGCAACCAAGTCTAGTATACTGATGTGAAATCAGTGTTTCCTGCGGAGACAATTTTTTTCTGGATTCTAGCCCACGACACCAAATGACGCAAATGACGTCATGGACCATGTCATGACGTCTTCGCTGATTTTATTCAGCTAACCAACGAAATTGGTCAAACGAAACTAATCTATAGGCAAAAATCACGTAGGAATTGTTCAGAAAAACTAAAGTTGTTAATTTTATAACCATCCCGTTGGTCCACTTCCGATTCTGTGTCACCGTTTCTTTTTGGGATATTATTGTTCCCATGATTCTATGCGAAAGCGAAGCGGAAGTCACGTGATTTTTAACCCATTTTTCTTGTCCGGATTTTCATCGGGTCGAAATGCTGTTTCATGGTATTGTAAAAATTAATGACGTCATTCACGCCTAAACATGAAAAGCAACAACGGGGTGTCGTGTCGTGTGTCCCTATAGAGGTTGGACATGTCGTGTGCCCCTATAGAGGTTGGCGTGTCGTGTGCCCCTATAGAGGTTGGCGTGTCGTGTGCCCCTATAGAGGTTGGCGTGCCGTGTGCCCATATAGAGGTTGGCGTGTCGTGTGCCCTATAGAGGTTGGCGTGTCGTGTGCCCCTATAGAGGTTGGCGTGTCGTGTGCCCCTATAGAGGTTGGCGTGTCGTGTGCCCCTATATAGGTTGGCGTGTCGTGTGCCCCTATATAGGTTGGCGTGCCGTGTGCTCCTATATAGGTTGGCGTGCCGTGTGCCCTATAGAGGTTGGCGTGTCGTGTGCCCCTATAGAGGTTGGCGTGTCGTGTGCTCCTATATAGAGGTTGGCGTGTCGTGTGCTCCTATATAGAGGTTGGCGTGCCGTGTGCTCCTATAGAGGTTGGACATGTCGTGTGCCCCTATATATAGGTTGGCGTGCCGTGTGCTCCTATAGAGGTTGGCGTGCCGTGTGCCCATATAGAGGTTGGCGTGCCGTGTGCCCTATAGAGGTTGGCGTGCCGTGTGCTCCTATATAGAGGTTGGCGTGCCGTGTGCTCCTATATAGAGGTTGGCGTGCCGTGTGCCCCTATATAGAGGTTGGCGTGCCGTGTGCCCCTATAGAGGTTGGCGTGCCGTGTGCCCCTATATAGAGGTTGGCGTGCCGTGTGCTCCTATATAGAGGTTGGCGTGTCGTGTGCTCCTATATATAGGTTGGCGTGCCGTGTGCCCCTATATAGAGGTTGGCGTGTCGTGTGCTCCCATATAGAGGTTGGCGTGCCGTGTGCTCCTATAGAGGTTGGCGTGCCGTGTGCCCTATAGAGGTTGACATGTCGTGTGCTCCTATATAGAGGTTGGCGTGCCGTGTGCCCCTATATAGAGGTTGGCGTGTCGTGTGCTCCTATATAGAGGTTGGCGTGTCGTGTGCTCCTATATAGAGGTTGGCGTGTCGTGTGCCCCTATATAGAGGTTGGCGTGCCGTGTGCCCCTATATAGAGGTTGGCGTGCCGTGTGCTCCTATATAGAGGTTGGCGTATCGTGTGCTCCTATATAGAGGTTGGCGTGCCGTGTGCTCCTATATAGAGGTTGGCGTGCCGTGTGCTCCTATATAGAGGTTGGCGTGCCGTGTGCTCCTATATAGAGGTTGGCGTGTCGTGTGCTCCTATATATAGGTTGGCGTGCCGTGTGCCCCTATATAGAGGTTGGCGTGTCGTGTGCTCCCATATAGAGGTTGGCGTGCCGTGTGCTCCTATAGAGGTTGGCGTGCCGTGTGCCCTATAGAGGTTGACATGTCGTGTGCTCCTATATAGAGGTTGGCGTGCCGTGTGCCCCTATATAGAGGTTGGCGTGTCGTGTGCTCCTATATAGAGGTTGGCGTGTCGTGTGCTCCTATATAGAGGTTGGCGTGTCGTGTGCCCCTATAGAGGTTGGCGTGTCGTGTGCCCCTATATAGAGGTTGGCGTGCCGTGTGCCCTATAGAGGTTGGCGTGTCGTGTGCCCCTATATAGAGGTTGGCGTGCCGTGTGCTCCTATATAGAGGTTGGCGTGCCGTGTGCCCCTATATAGAGGTTGGCGTGCCGTGTGCTCCTATATAGAGGTTGGCGTATCGTGTGCTCCTATATAGAGGTTGGCGTGCCGTGTGCTCCTATATAGAGGTTGGCGTGCCGTGTGCTCCTATATAGAGGTTGGCGTGCCGTGTGCTCCTATATAGAGGTTGGCGTATCGTGTGCTCCTATATAGAGGTTGGCGTGCCGTGTGCTCCTATATAGAGGTTGGCGTGCCGTGTGCTCCTATATAGAGGTTGGCGTGCCGTGTGCTCCTATATAGAGGTTGGCGTGTCGTGTGCTCCTATATAGAGGTTGGCGTGTCGTGTGCCCCTATAGAGGTTGGCGTACCGTGTGCTCCTATATAGAGGTTGGCGTGTCGTGTGCCCCTATAGAGGTTGGCGTGCCGTGTGCCCCTATATAGAGGTTGGCGTGTCGTGTGCTCCTATATAGAGGTTGGCGTGTCGTGTGCCCCTATAGAGGTTGGCGTACCGTGTGCTCCTATATAGAGGTTGGCGTGTCGTGTGCCCCTATAGAGGTTGGCGTGCCGTGTGCCCCTATAGAGGTTGGCGTGCCGTGTGCTCCTATATAGAGGTTGGCGTGCCGTGTGCTCCTATATAGAGGTTGGCGTGCCGTGTGCCCCTATAGAGGTTGGCGTGCCGTGTGCCCCTATATAGAGGTTGGCGTGCCGTGTGCCCCTATAGAGGTTGGCGTGCCGTGTGCCCCTATATAGAGGTTGGCGTGCCGTGTGCCCCTATATAGAGGTTGGCGTGTCGTGTGCTCCTATATAGGTTGGCGTACCGTGTGCTCCTATATAGAGGTTGGCGTGTCGTGTGCCCCTATATAGAGGTTGGCGTGCCGTGTGCCCCTATAGAGGTTGGCGTACCGTGTGCTCCTATATAGAGGTTGGCGTGTCGTGTGCCCCTATAGAGGTTGGCGTACCGTGTGCTCCTATATAGAGGTTGGCGTGTCGTGTGCCCCTATATAGAGGTTGGCGTGCCGTGTGCTCCTATATAGAGGTTGGCGTGCCGTGTGCCCCTATAGAGGTTGGCGTGCCGTGTGCTCCTATATAGAGGTTGGCGTGCCGTGTGCCCCTATATAGAGGTTGGCGTGCCGTGTGCTCCTATATAGAGGTTGGCGTGCCGTGTGCTCCTATATAGAGGTTGGCGTGCCGTGTGCTCCTATATAGAGGTTGGCGTGCCGTGTGCCCCTATATAGAGGTTGGCGTGCCGTGTGCTCCTATATAGAGGTTGGCGTGCCGTGTGCCCCTATATATAGGTTGGCGTGTCGTGTGCCCCTATATAGAGGTTGGCGTGCCGTGTGCCCCTATATAGAGGTTGGCGTGTCGTGTGCCCCTATAGAGGTTGGCGTACCGTGTGCTCCTATATAGAGGTTGGCGTGTCGTGTGCCCCTATAGAGGTTGGCGTACCGTGTGCTCCTATATAGAGGTTGGCGTGTCGTGTGCCCCTATATAGAGGTTGGCGTGCCGTGTGCTCCTATATAGAGGTTGGCGTGCCGTGTGCCCTATAGAGGTTGGCGTGTCGTGTGCTCCTATATAGAGGTTGGCGTGTCGTGTGCCCCTATATAGAGGTTGGCGTGCCGTGTGCCCCTATAGAGGTTGGCGTGCCGTGTGCTCCTATATAGAGGTTGGCGTGCCGTGTGCTCCTATATAGAGGTTGGCGTGTCGTGTGCCCCTATAGAGGTTGGCGTGTCGTGTGCCCCTATATAGAGGTTGGCGTGCCGTGTGCCCCTATATAGAGGTTGGCGTGCCGTGTGCCCCTATATAGAGGTTGGCGTGCCGTGTGCCCTATAGAGGTTGGCGTGCCGTGTGCTCCTATATAGAGGTTGGCGTGCCGTGTGCTCCTATATAGAGGTTGGCGTGCCGTGTGCTCCTATATAGAGGTTGGCGTGCCGTGTGCTCCTATATAGAGGTTGGCGTGTCGTGTGCTCCTATATAGAGGTTGGCGTGCCGTGTGCCCCTATATAGAGGTTGGCGTGTCGTGTGCTCCTATATAGAGGTTGGCGTGCCGTGTGCCCCTATATAGAGGTTGGCGTGCCGTGTGCCCCTATATAGAGGTTGGCGTGCCGTGTGCCCCTATAGAGGTTGGCGTGCCGTGTGCTCCTATATAGAGGTTGGCGTGCCGTGTGCCCCTATATAGAGGTTGGCGTGCCGTGTGCCCCTATAGAGGTTGGCGTGCCGTGTGCCCCTATATAGAGGTTGGCGTGTCGTGTGCCCCTATATAGAGGTTGGCGTGCCGTGTGCTCCTATATAGAGGTTGGCGTGTCGTGTGCCCCTATAGAGGTTGGCGTGCCGTGTGCCCCTATATAGAGGTTGGCGTGCCGTGTGCCCCTATAGAGGTTGGCGTGCCGTGTGCCCCTATATAGAGGTTGGCGTGTCGTGTGCCCCTATATAGAGGTTGGCGTGCCGTGTGCCCCTATATAGAGGTTGGCGTGCCGTGTGCCCCTATAGAGGTTGGCGTGCCGTGTGCCCCTATATAGAGGTTGGCGTGTCGTGTGCCCCTATATAGAGGTTGGCGTACCGTGTGCTCCTATATAGAGGTTGGCGTGCCGTGTGCCCCTATATAGAGGTTGGCGTGTCGTGTGCCCCTATATAGAGGTTGGCGTGCCGTGTGCTCCTATATAGAGGTTGGCGTGCCGTGTGCCCCTATATAGAGGTTGGCGTGCCGTGTGCCCCTATAGAGGTTGGCGTGCCGTGTGCCCCTATATAGAGGTTGGCGTGTCGTGTGCCCCTATATAGAGGTTGGCGTGTCGTGTGCCCCTATATAGAGGTTGGCGTGCCGTGTGCTCCTATATAGAGGTTGGCGTGCCGTGTGCTCCTATATAGAGGTTGGCGTGCCGTGTGCCCCTATAGAGGTTGGCGTGCCGTGTGCCCCTATATAGAGGTTGGCGTGTCGTGTGCCCCTATATAGAGGTTGGCGTGCCGTGTGCTCCTATATAGAGGTTGGCGTGTCGTGTGCCCCTATATAGAGGTTGGCGTGCCGTGTGCCCCTATATAGAGGTTGGCGTGCCGTGTGCCCCTATATAGAGGTTGGCGTGCCGTGTGCTCCTATATAGAGGTTGGCGTGCCGTGTGCTCATATAGAGGTTGGCGTGCCGTGTGCCCCTATAGAGGTTGGCGTGCCGTGTGCCCCTATATAGAGGTTGGCGTGCCGTGTGCCCCTATATAGAGGTTGGCGTGCCGTGTGCCCCTATATAGAGGTTGGCGTGCCGTGTGCTCATATAGAGGTTGACGTGTCGTGTGCCCCTATAGAGGTTGGCGTGTCGTGTGCTCCTATATAGAGGTTGGCGTGTCGTTTGCCCCTATAGAGGTTGGCGTGTCGTGTGCCCCTATAGAGGTTGGCGTGTCGTGTGCCCTATAGAGGTTGGCGTGTCGTGTGCCCCTATATAGAGGTTGGCGTGTCGTGTGCCCCTATATAGAGGTTGGCGTGCCGTGTGCTCCTATATAGAGGTTGGCGTGCCGTGTGCTCCTATATAGAGGTTGGCGTGCCGTGTGCCCCTATATATAGGTTGGCGTGTCGTGTGCCCCTATATAGAGGTTGGCGTGCCGTGTGCCCCTATATAGAGGTTGGCGTGTCGTGTGCCCCTATAGAGGTTGGCGTACCGTGTGCTCCTATATAGAGGTTGGCGTGTCGTGTGCCCCTATAGAGGTTGGCGTACCGTGTGCTCCTATATAGAGGTTGGCGTGTCGTGTGCCCCTATATAGAGGTTGGCGTGCCGTGTGCTCCTATATAGAGGTTGGCGTGCCGTGTGCCCTATAGAGGTTGGCGTGTCGTGTGCTCCTATATAGAGGTTGGCGTGTCGTGTGCCCCTATATAGAGGTTGGCGTGCCGTGTGCCCCTATAGAGGTTGGCGTGCCGTGTGCTCCTATATAGAGGTTGGCGTGCCGTGTGCTCCTATATAGAGGTTGGCGTGCCGTGTGCCCTATAGAGGTTGGCGTGCCGTGTGCTCCTATATAGAGGTTGGCGTGCCGTGTGCTCCTATATAGAGGTTGGCGTGCCGTGTGCTCCTATATAGAGGTTGGCGTGCCGTGTGCTCCTATATAGAGGTTGGCGTGTCGTGTGCTCCTATATAGAGGTTGGCGTGCCGTGTGCCCTATAGAGGTTGGCGTGCCGTGTGCTCCTATATATAGGTTGGCGTGTCGTGTGCCCTATAGAGGTTGGCGTACCGTGTGCTCCTATATATAGGTTGGCGTGTCGTGTGCTCCTATATAGAGGTTGGCGTGTCGTGTGCTCCTATATAGAGGTTGGCGTGCCGTGTGCCCCTATATAGAGGTTGGCGTGCCGTGTGCCCCTATATAGAGGTTGGCGTGCCGTGTGCCCCTATAGAGGTTGGCGTGCCGTGTGCCCCTATATAGAGGTTGGCGTGCCGTGTGCCCCTATAGAGGTTGGCGTGCCGTGTGCCCCTATATAGAGGTTGGCGTGTCGTGTGCCCCTATATAGAGGTTGGCGTGCCGTGTGCTGCTATATAGAGGTTGGCGTGCCGTGTGCTCCTATATAGAGGTTGGCGTGCCGTGTGCCCCTATAGAGGTTGGCGTGCCGTGTGCCCCTATATAGAGGTTGGCGTGTCGTGTGCCCCTATATAGAGGTTGGCGTGCCGTGTGCTCCTATATAGAGGTTGGCGTGTCGTGTGCCCCTATATAGAGGTTGGCGTGCCGTGTGCCCCTATATAGAGGTTGGCGTGCCGTGTGCCCCTATATAGAGGTTGGCGTGCCGTGTGCTCCTATATAGAGGTTGGCGTGCCGTGTGCTCATATAGAGGTTGGCGTGCCGTGTGCCCCTATAGAGGTTGGCGTGCCGTGTGCCCCTATATAGAGGTTGGCGTGCCGTGTGCCCCTATATAGAGGTTGGCGTGCCGTGTGCCCCTATATAGAGGTTGGCGTGCCGTGTGCTCATATAGAGGTTGACGTGTCGTGTGCCCCTATAGAGGTTGGCGTGTCGTGTGCTCCTATATAGAGGTTGGCGTGTCGTGTGCCCCTATAGAGGTTGGGGTGTCGTGTGCCCCTATAGAGGTTGGCGTGCCGTGTGCCCCTATAGAGGTTGGCGTGTCGTGTGCTCCTATATAGAGGTTGGCGTGTCGTTTGCCCCTATAGAGGTTGGCGTGTCGTGTGCCCCTATAGAGGTTGGCGTGTCGTGTGCCCTATAGAGGTTGGCGTGTCGTGTGCCCCTATATAGAGGTTGGCGTGCCGTGTGCCCCTATATAGAGGTTGGCGTGCCGTGTGCCCCTATATAGAGGTTGGCGTGCCGTGTGCTCCTATATAGAGGTTGGCGTGCCGTGTGCTCATATAGAGGTTGGCGTGCCGTGTGCCCCTATAGAGGTTGGCGTGCCGTGTGCCCCTATATAGAGGTTGGCGTGCCGTGTGCCCCTATATAGAGGTTGGCGTGCCGTGTGCTCCTATATAGAGGTTGGCGTGCCGTGTGCTCATATAGAGGTTGACGTGTCGTGTGCCCCTATAGAGGTTGGCGTGCCGTGTGCTCCTATATAGAGGTTGGCGTGTCGTGTGCTCCTATATAGAGGTTGGCGTGTCGTTTGCCCCTATAGAGGTTGGCGTGTCGTGTGCCCCTATAGAGGTTGGCGTGTCGTGTGCCCTATAGAGGTTGGCGTGTCGTGTGCCCCTATATAGAGGTTGGCGTGCCGTGTGCTCCTATATAGAGGTTGGCGTGTCGTGTGCCATATAGAGGTTGGCGTGTCGTTTGCCCCTATAGAGGTTGGCGTGTCGTGTGCCCCTATAGAGGTTGGCGTGTCGTGTGCCCTATAGAGGTTGGCGTGTCGTGTGCCCCTATATAGAGGTTGACGTGTCGTGTGCCCATATAGAGGTTGGCGTGCCGTGTGCTCCTATATAGAGGTTGACGTGTCGTGTGCCCATATAGAGGTTGGCGTGCCGTGTGCTCCTATATAGAGGTTGGCGTGCCGTGTGCCCATATAGAGGTTGGCGTGTCGTGTGCCCCTATATAGAGGTTGGCGTGCCGTGTGCTCCTATATAGAGGTTGACGTGTCGTGTGCCCCTATATAGAGGTTGGCGTGCCGTGTGCTCCTATATAGAGGTTGGCGTGCCGTGTGCCCCTATATAGAGGTTGGCGTATCGTGTGCCCCTATATAGAGGTTGGCGTGTCGTGTGCCCATATATAGAGGTTGGCGTGCCGTGTGCCCCTATATAGAGGTTGGCGTGCCGTGTGCCCCTATATAGAGGTTGGCGTGCCGTGTGCCCATATATAGAGGTTGGCGTGTCGTGTGCCCATATATAGAGGTTGGCGTGCCGTGTGCCCCTATATAGAGGTTGGCGTGCCGTGTGCCCCTATATAGAGGTTGGCGTATCGTGTGCCCCTATATAGAGGTTGACGTGCCGTGTGCTCCTATATAGAGGTTGACGTGCCGTGTGCCCCTATAGAGGTTGACGTGTCGTGTGCTCCTATATAGAGGTTGACGTGTCGTGTGCTCCTATATAGAGGTTGACGTGTCGTGTGCCCCTATAGAGGTTGGCGTGTCGTATGCCATATAGAGGTTGACGTGCCGTGTGCTCCTATATAGAGGTTGACGTGTCGTGTGCCCCTATAGAGGTTGGCGTGCCGTGTGCCGCTATATAGAGGTTGGCGTGTCGTGTGCCCCTATATATAGGTTGGCGTGCCGTGTGCCCCTATATAGAGGTTGGCGTGCCGTGTGCCCATATAGAGGTTGGCGTGTCGTGTGCCCTATAGAGGTTGGCGTGCCGTGTGCCCCTATAGAGGTTGACGTGTCGTGTGCCCTATAGAGGTTGACGTGTCGTGTGCCCTATAGAGGTTGACGTGTCGTGTGCCCTATAGAGGTTGGCGTGCCGTGTGCCCATATAGAGGTTGGCGTGTCGTGTGCCCTATAGAGGTTGGCGTGTCGTGTGCTCCTATATAGAGGTTGACGTGTCGTGTGCCCTATAGAGGTTGGCGTGCCGTGTGCCCTATAGAGGTTGGCGTGTCGTGTGCCCCTATAGAGGTTGACGTGTCGTGTGCCCCACATATCTAGCAAAATGGCCCTTTAAGTGAGATGTCTTTCAACAGAGGTCAAGGTCATTTTATGGTCAAGGTCAAGGTCATATAAGCCCCCCACATCAACTTGACAACAAATTTGGTTGAGGCTTAATTCCAACTTCACCAACGAAGGCGACCCATGTTATGATGGACATATCATTTGACTTCCTCGCTGCCACCACTGCTCACAAATGATTTCAAATAATAAGCCGCGTTCCGATGTTGAGTGTGAATACCTGGCAGCCAGCCAATACTATTCGCGCGACATACAACCGTGCAAAAATCCCCCTTGTTAGGGTAGATTGGTTCAATCATTTATCTCGAAGGAATTGATAAGCCGCTGATATGTCTGTGAGGCCAAATCGTTGCGAGACGGGAACTTATTGAATGTGTTGTCCGCCTATTAGGGGGATTTTTCGCTGAGCAATTTGTCCGGAGGAAAATTACACGCAGCTAAGGCGGGATAGTTATTACAAAACACCATAAGTAAACATCGGCGCAACACACGATGTCGTGCTATACATTGTTGGAAAGGGTACATCCTTGGCTATTCAACTGTGGTAATTTGATTCCGAAGCAGGCACGTTTGCTTGTGCTATTTTCGCATATATCTTTTGCGAAAACGGTTATAAATGCAACCAAGTCTAGTATACTGATGTGAAATCAGTGTTTCCTGCGGAGACAATTTTTTTCTGGATTCTAGCCCACGACACCAAATGACGCAAATGACGTCATGGACCATGTCATGACGTCTTCGCTGATTTTATTCAGCTAACCAACGAAATTGGTCAAACGAAACTAATCTATAGGCAAAAATCACGTAGGAATTGTTCAGAAAAACTAAAGTTGTTAATTTTATAACCATCCCGTTGGTCCACTTCCGATTCTGTGTCACCGTTTCTTTTTGGGATATTATTGTTCCCATGATTCTATGCGAAAGCGAAGCGGAAGTCACGTGATTTTTAACCCATTTTTCTTGTCCGGATTTTCATCGGGTCGAAATGCTGTTTCATGGTATTGTAAAAATTAATGACGTCATTCACGCCTAAACATGAAAAGCAACAACGGGGTGTCGTGTCGTGTGTCCCTATAGAGGTTGGACATGTCGTGTGCCCCTATAGAGGTTGGCGTGTCGTGTGCCCCTATAGAGGTTGGCGTGTCGTGTGCCCCTATAGAGGTTGGCGTGCCGTGTGCCCATATAGAGGTTGGCGTGTCGTGTGCCCTATAGAGGTTGGCGTGTCGTGTGCCCCTATAGAGGTTGGCGTGTCGTGTGCCCCTATAGAGGTTGGCGTGTCGTGTGCCCCTATATAGGTTGGCGTGTCGTGTGCCCCTATATAGGTTGGCGTGCCGTGTGCTCCTATATAGGTTGGCGTGCCGTGTGCCCTATAGAGGTTGGCGTGTCGTGTGCCCCTATAGAGGTTGGCGTGTCGTGTGCCCCTATAGAGGTTGGCGTGTCGTGTGCCCTATAGAGGTTGGCGTGTCGTGTGCCCCTATATAGAGGTTGGCGTGCCGTGTGCCCCTATATAGAGGTTGGCGTGCCGTGTGCCCCTATATAGAGGTTGGCGTGCCGTGTGCTCCTATATAGAGGTTGGCGTGCCGTGTGCTCATATAGAGGTTGGCGTGCCGTGTGCCCCTATAGAGGTTGGCGTGCCGTGTGCCCCTATATAGAGGTTGGCGTGCCGTGTGCCCCTATATAGAGGTTGGCGTGCCGTGTGCTCATATAGAGGTTGACGTGTCGTGTGCCCCTATAGAGGTTGGCGTGCCGTGTGCTCCTATATAGAGGTTGGCGTGTCGTGTGCTCCTATATAGAGGTTGGCGTGTCGTTTGCCCCTATAGAGGTTGGCGTGTCGTGTGCCCCTATAGAGGTTGGCGTGTCGTGTGCCCTATAGAGGTTGGCGTGTCGTGTGCCCCTATATAGAGGTTGGCGTGCCGTGTGCTCCTATATAGAGGTTGGCGTGTCGTGTGCCATATAGAGGTTGGCGTGTCGTTTGCCCCTATAGAGGTTGGCGTGTCGTGTGCCCCTATAGAGGTTGGCGTGTCGTGTGCCCTATAGAGGTTGGCGTGTCGTGTGCCCCTATATAGAGGTTGACGTGTCGTGTGCCCATATAGAGGTTGGCGTGCCGTGTGCTCCTATATAGAGGTTGACGTGTCGTGTGCCCATATAGAGGTTGGCGTGCCGTGTGCTCCTATATAGAGGTTGGCGTGCCGTGTGCCCATATAGAGGTTGGCGTGTCGTGTGCCCCTATATAGAGGTTGGCGTGCCGTGTGCTCCTATATAGAGGTTGACGTGTCGTGTGCCCCTATATAGAGGTTGGCGTGCCGTGTGCTCCTATATAGAGGTTGGCGTGCCGTGTGCCCCTATATAGAGGTTGGCGTATCGTGTGCCCCTATATAGAGGTTGGCGTGTCGTGTGCCCATATATAGAGGTTGGCGTGCCGTGTGCCCCTATATAGAGGTTGGCGTGCCGTGTGCCCCTATATAGAGGTTGGCGTGCCGTGTGCCCATATATAGAGGTTGGCGTGTCGTGTGCCCATATATAGAGGTTGGCGTGCCGTGTGCCCCTATATAGAGGTTGGCGTGCCGTGTGCCCCTATATAGAGGTTGGCGTATCGTGTGCCCCTATATAGAGGTTGACGTGCCGTGTGCTCCTATATAGAGGTTGACGTGCCGTGTGCCCCTATAGAGGTTGACGTGTCGTGTGCTCCTATATAGAGGTTGACGTGTCGTGTGCTCCTATATAGAGGTTGACGTGTCGTGTGCCCCTATAGAGGTTGGCGTGTCGTATGCCATATAGAGGTTGACGTGCCGTGTGCTCCTATATAGAGGTTGACGTGTCGTGTGCCCCTATAGAGGTTGGCGTGCCGTGTGCCGCTATATAGAGGTTGGCGTGTCGTGTGCCCCTATATATAGGTTGGCGTGCCGTGTGCCCCTATATAGAGGTTGGCGTGCCGTGTGCCCATATAGAGGTTGGCGTGTCGTGTGCCCTATAGAGGTTGGCGTGCCGTGTGCCCCTATAGAGGTTGACGTGTCGTGTGCCCTATAGAGGTTGACGTGTCGTGTGCCCTATAGAGGTTGACGTGTCGTGTGCCCTATAGAGGTTGGCGTGCCGTGTGCCCATATAGAGGTTGGCGTGTCGTGTGCCCTATAGAGGTTGGCGTGTCGTGTGCTCCTATATAGAGGTTGACGTGTCGTGTGCCCTATAGAGGTTGGCGTGCCGTGTGCCCTATAGAGGTTGGCGTGTCGTGTGCCCCTATAGAGGTTGACGTGTCGTGTGCCCCACATATCTAGCAAAATGGCCCTTTAAGTGAGATGTCTTTCAACAGAGGTCAAGGTCATTTTATGGTCAAGGTCAAGGTCATATAAGCCCCCCACATCAACTTGACAACAAATTTGGTTGAGGCTTAATTCCAACTTCACCAACGAAGGCGACCCATGTTATGATGGACATATCATTTGACTTCCTCGCTGCCACCACTGCTCACAAATGATTTCAAATAATAAGCCGCGTTCCGATGTTGAGTGTGAATACCTGGCAGCCAGCCAATACTATTCGCGCGACATACAACCGTGAAAAAATCCCCCTTGTTAGGGTAGATTGGTTCAATCATTTATCTCGAAGGAATTGATAAGCCGCTGATATGTCTGTGAGGCCAAATCGTTGCGAGACGGGAACTTATTGAATGTGTTGTCCGCCTATTAGGGGGATTTTTCGCTGAGCAATTTGTCCGGAGGAAAATTACACGCAGCTAAGGCGGGATAGTTATTACAAAACACCATAAGTAAACATCGGCGCAACACACGATGTCGTGCTATACATTGTTGGAAAGGGTACATCCTTGGCTATTCAACTGTGGTAATTTGATTCCGAAGCAGGCACGTTTGCTTGTGCTATTTTCGCATATATCTTTTGCGAAAACGGTTATAAATGCAACCAAGTCTAGTATACTGATGTGAAATCAGTGTTTCCTGCGGAGACAATTTTTTTCTGGATTCTAGCCCACGACACCAAATGACGCAAATGACGTCATGGACCATGTCATGACGTCTTCGCTGATTTTATTCAGCTAACCAACGAAATTGGTCAAACGAAACTAATCTATAGGCAAAAATCACGTAGGAATTGTTCAGAAAAACTAAAGTTGTTAATTTTATAACCATCCCGTTGGTCCACTTCCGATTCTGTGTCACCGTTTCTTTTTGGGATATTATTGTTCCCATGATTCTATGCGAAAGCGAAGCGGAAGTCACGTGATTTTTAACCCATTTTTCTTGTCCGGATTTTCATCGGGTCGAAATGCTGTTTCATGGTATTGTAAAAATTAATGACGTCATTCACGCCTAAACATGAAAAGCAACAACGGGGTGTCGTGTCGTGTGTCCCTATAGAGGTTGGACATGTCGTGTGCCCCTATAGAGGTTGGCGTGTCGTGTGCCCCTATAGAGGTTGGCGTGTCGTGTGCCCCTATAGAGGTTGGCGTGCCGTGTGCCCATATAGAGGTTGGCGTGTCGTGTGCCCTATAAAGGTTGGCGTGTCGTGTGCCCCTATAGAGGTTGGCGTGTCGTGTGCCCCTATAGAGGTTGGCGTGTCGTGTGCCCCTATATAGGTTGGCGTGTCGTGTGCCCCTATATAGGTTGGCGTGCCGTGTGCTCCTATATAGGTTGGCGTGCCGTGTGCCCTATAGAGGTTGGCGTGTCGTGTGCCCCTATAGAGGTTGGCGTGTCGTGTGCCCCTATAGAGGTTGGCGTGTCGTGTGCCCTATAGAGGTTGGCGTGTCGTGTGCCCCTATATAGAGGTTGGCGTGCCGTGTGCCCCTATATAGAGGTTGGCGTGCCGTGTGCCCCTATATAGAGGTTGGCGTGCCGTGTGCTCCTATATAGAGGTTGGCGTGCCGTGTGCTCATATAGAGGTTGGCGTGCCGTGTGCCCCTATAGAGGTTGGCGTGCCGTGTGCCCCTATATAGAGGTTGGCGTGCCGTGTGCCCCTATATAGAGGTTGGCGTGCCGTGTGCTCCTATATAGAGGTTGGCGTGCCGTGTGCTCATATAGAGGTTGACGTGTCGTGTGCCCCTATAGAGGTTGGCGTGCCGTGTGCTCCTATATAGAGGTTGGCGTGTCGTGTGCTCCTATATAGAGGTTGGCGTGTCGTTTGCCCCTATAGAGGTTGGCGTGTCGTGTGCCCCTATAGAGGTTGGCGTGTCGTGTGCCCTATAGAGGTTGGCGTGTCGTGTGCCCCTATATAGAGGTTGGCGTGCCGTGTGCTCCTATATAGAGGTTGGCGTGTCGTGTGCCATATAGAGGTTGGCGTGTCGTTTGCCCCTATAGAGGTTGGCGTGTCGTGTGCCCCTATAGAGGTTGGCGTGTCGTGTGCCCTATAGAGGTTGGCGTGTCGTGTGCCCCTATATAGAGGTTGGCGTGTCGTGTGCCCTATAGAGGTTGACGTGTCGTGTGCCCCTATAGAGGTTGGCGTGTCGTGTGCCCCTATAGAGGTTGGCGTGCCGTGTGCTCCTATATATAGGTTGGCGTGTCGTGTGCCCCTATAGAGGTTGGCGTGCCGTGTGCCCCTATAGAGGTTGGCGTGTCGTGTGCCCCTATAGAGGTTGGCGTGCCGTGTGCTCCTATATAGAGGTTGGCGTGCCGTGTGCCCCTATAGAGGTTGGCGTGCCGTGTGCCCCTATAGAGGTTGGCGTGTCGTGTGCCCCTATAGAGGTTGGCGTGTCGTGTGCTCCTATATAGAGGTTGGCGTGTCGTGTGCTCCTATATAGAGGTTGGCGTGTCGTGTGACCATATAGAGGTTGGCGTGTCGTGTGCTCCTATATAGAGGTTGGCGTGCCGTGTGCTCCTATATAGAGGTTGGCGTGTCGTGTGCCCCTATAGAGGTTGGCGTGTCGTGTGCTCCTATATAGAGGTTGGCGTGTCGTGTGCTCCTATATAGAGGTTGGCGTGTCGTGTGACCATATAGAGGTTGGCGTGTCGTGTGCTCCTATATAGAGGTTGGCGTGCCGTGTGCTCCTATATAGAGGTTGACGTGTCGTGTGCCCCTATAGAGGTTGGCGTGTCGTGTGCCCCTATAGAGGTTGGCGTGCCGTGTGCCCCTATAGAGGTTGGCGTGCCGTGTGCCCCTATAGAGGTTGGCGTGTCGTGTGCCCCTATAGAGGTTGGCGTGTCGTGTGCTCCTATATAGAGGTTGGCGTGTCGTGTGACCATATAGAGGTTGGCGTGTCGTGTGCTCCTATATAGAGGTTGGCGTGCCGTGTGCCCATATAGAGGTTGGCGTGCCGTGTGCTCCTATATAGAGGTTGGCGTGCCGTGTGCTCCTATATAGAGGTTGGCGTGTCGTGTGCCCCTATATAGGTTGGCGTGTCGTGTGCACCTATAGAGGTTGGCGTGTCGTGTGCCCTATATAGGTTTGACCCGTCCAAAACACTTCCCGGACAAACGTACACTTAGGTATCAAGTTTCGTCGAAATCCGTCCGGAAGTTTTCCCGACCATAGCTAACAGACAAAAGTCACAAACTATACATTAGGTTTTAGCTGGGTACCTGTCTGACGGGCATGTGGGTGAGACGAAATTTGTTGGCATCCCCATCTACACCAACACCCCCACAAAATGGTGGAAATCGGGGCCAGTGGATACCCAGATACAGTTCAATGTCATTTAAAATATCAAGTTCACGCCGCACGGGCATCCGGGTGTGACGAAATTGCTCAGCGCCTGAAACTACCCCCACATACCAAATTTGGTGAAAATCAGCTCAGCGGAGAACTTGAGTTCAAGGTCATTTGAAGGTCAAGGTCACGCCGCACGGGCAAACGGATATACCCATGTTAGTCCTCAGGTCAAACTACATACCCGTACCAAGTTTCATCAAAATCGGTTAGCCGTTTCCGATTCCATCGCGGAAACACACACACACATACATACACACACACCCACACGCACAGACCACAAACTTTCTTCAAATATATAATAGATTCTTTATGGAGGTCAAGTTTAAATTGATATCGTACTCCCATGTTTCTGTTCGTCAGATACAGACTCGAGTATGTAGGAGCCTCAATACCGGTATATTTCTAAAGGATAGCTATAAAAGGCCTCTGCATATTGACATTAGCGCGTACATCGCAACACATATCTAGCAAAATGGCCCTTTAAGTGAGATGTCTTTCAACAGAGGTCAAGGTCATTTTATGGTCAAGGTCAAGGTCATATAAGCCCCCCACATCAACTTGACAACAAATTTGGTTGAGGCTTAATTCCAACTTCACCAACGAAGGCGACCCATGTTATGATGGACATATCATTTGACTTCCTCGCTGCCACCACTGCTCACAAATGATTTCAAATAATAAGCCGCGTTCCGATGTTGAGTGTGAATACCTGGCAGCCAGCCAATACTATTCGCGCGACATACAACCGTGAAAAAATCCCCCTTGTTAGGGTAGATTGGTTCAATCATTTATCTCGAAGGAATTGATAAGCCGCTGATATGTCTGTGAGGCCAAATCGTTGCGAGACGGGAACTTATTGAATGTGTTGTCCGCCTATTAGGGGGATTTTTCGCTGAGCAATTTGTCCGGAGGAAAATTACACGCAGCTAAGGCGGGATAGTTATTACAAAACACCATAAGTAAACATCGGCGCAACACACGATGTCGTGCTATACATTGTTGGAAAGGGTACATCCTTGGCTATTCAACTGTGGTAATTTGATTCTGAAGCAGGCACGTTTGCCTGTGCTATTTTCGCATATATCTTTTGCGAAAACGGTTATAAATGCAACCAAGTCTAGTATACTGATGTGAAATCAGTGTTTCCTGCGGAGACAATTTTTTTTCTGGATTCTAGCCCACGACACCAAATGACGCAAATGACGTCATGGACCATGTCATGACGTCTTCGCTGATTTTATTCAGCTAACCAACGAAATTGGTCAAACGAAACTAATCTATAGGCAAAAATCACGTAGGAATTGTTCAGAAAAACTAAAGTTGTTAATTTTATAACCATCCCGTTGGTCCACTTCCGATTCTGTGTCACCGTTTCTTTTTGGGATATTATTGTTCCCATGATTCTATGCGAAAGCGAAGCGGAAGTCACGTGATTTTTAACCCATTTTTCTTGTCCGGATTTTCATCGGGTCGAAATGCTGTTTCATGGTATTGTAAAAATTAATGACGTCATTCACGCCTAAACATGAAAAGCAACAACGGGGTGTCGTGTCGTGTGTCCCTATAGAGGTTGGACATGTCGTTTGCCCCTATAGAGGTTGGCGTGTCGTGTGCCGCTATAGAGGTTGGCGTGTCGTGTGCCCCTATAGAGGTTGGCGTGTCGTGTGCCCATATAGAGGTTGGCGTGTCGTGTGCCCCTATAGAGGTTGGACATGTCGTGTGCCCCTATAGAGGTTGGCGTGTCGTGTGCCCTATAGAGGTTGGCGTGTCGTGTGCCCCTATAGAGGTTGGCGTGTCGTGTGCCGCTATAGAGGTTGGCGTGTCGTGTGCCCCTATAGAGGTTGGCGTGTCGTGTGCCCCTATAGAGGTTGGCGTGTCGTGTGCCCTATAGAGGTTGGCGTGTCGTGTGCACGTATAGATGTTGACGTGCCGTGTGCTCCTATATAGAGGTTGACGTGTCGTGTGCTCCTATATAGAGGTTGGCGTGCCGTGTGCCCCTATATAGAGGTTGGCGTGTCGTGTGCCCCTATAGAGGTTGGGGTGTCGTGTGCCCCTATAGAGGTTGGCGTGCCGTGTGCTCTATATAGGTTGGCGTGCCGTGTGCTCCTATAGAGGTTGGCGTGCCGTGTGCCCTATAGAGGTTGGCGTGTCGTGTGCCCCTATAGAGGTTGGCGTTTCGTGTGCCGCTATATAGGTTGGCGTGCCGTGTGCTCCTATAGAGGTTGGCGTGCCGTGTGCCCTATAGAGGTTGGCATGTCGTGTGCCCCTATAGAGGTTGGCGTGTCGTGTGCCACTATAGAGGTTGGCGTGTCGTGTGCCCCTATAGAGGTTGGCGTGTCGTGTGCCCCTATAGAGGTTGGGGTGTCGTGTGCCCCTATAGAGGTTGGCGTGCCGTGTGCTCTATATAGGTTGGCGTGCCGTGTGCCCCTATATAGAGGTTGGCGTGCCGTGTGCCCCTATAGAGGTTGGCGTGCCGTGTGCCCCTATATAGAGGTTGGCGTGCCGTGTGCCCTATAGAGGTTGGCGTGCCGTGTGCCCCTATATAGAGGTTGGCGTGTCGTGTGCCCCTATAGAGGTTGGCGTGCCGTGTGCTCCTATATAGAGGTTGGCGTGTTGTGTGCCCCTATAGAGGTTGGGGTGCCGTGTGCCCCTATATAGGTTGGCGTGCCGTGTGCCCCTATATAGAGGTTGGCGTGCCGTGTGCTCCTATATAGAGGTTGGCGTGTCGTGTGCCCCTATATAGGTTGGCGTGTCGTGTGCACCTATAGAGGTTGGCGTGTCGTGTGCCCTATAGAGGTTTGACCCGTCCAAAACACTTCCCGGACAAACGTACACTTAGGTATCAAGTTTCGTCGAAATCCGTCCGGAAGTTTTCCCGACCATAGCTAACAGACAAAAGTCACAAACTATACATTAGGTTTTAGCTGGGTACCTGTCTGACGGGCATGTGGGTGAGACGAAATTTGTTGGCATCCCCATCTACACCAACACCCCCACAAAATGGTGGAAATCGGGGCCAGTGGATACCCAGATACAGTTCAATGTCATTTAAAATATCAAGTTCACGCCGCACGGGCATCCGGGTGTGACGAAATTGCTCAGCGCCTGAAACTACCCCCACATACCAAATTTGGTGAAAATCAGCTCAGCGGAGAACTTGAGTTCAAGGTCATTTGAAGGTCAAGGTCACGCCGCACGGGCAAACGGATATACCCATGTTAGTCCTCAGGTCAAACTACATACCCGTACCAAGTTTCATCAAAATCGGTTAGCCGTTTCCGATTCCATCGCGGAAACACACACACACATACATACACACACACCCACACGCACAGACCACAAACTTTCTTCAAATATATAATAGATTCTTTATGGAGGTCAAGTTTAAATTGATATCGTACTCCCATGTTTCTGTTCGTCAGATACAGACTCGAGTATGTAGGAGCCTCAATACCGGTATATTTCTAAAGGATAGCTATAAAAGGCCTCTGCATATTGACATTAGCGCGTACATCGCAACACATATCTAGCAAAATGGCCCTTTAAGTGAGATGTCTTTCAACAGAGGTCAAGGTCATTTTATGGTCAAGGTCAAGGTCATATAAGCCCCCCACATCAACTTGACAACAAATTTGGTTGAGGCTTAATTCCAACTTCACCAACGAAGGCGACCCATGTTATGATGGACATATCATTTGACTTCCTCGCTGCCACCACTGCTCACAAATGATTTCAAATAATAAGCCGCGTTCCGATGTTGAGTGTGAATACCTGGCAGCCAGCCAATACTATTCGCGCGACATACAACCGTGAAAAAATCCCCCTTGTTAGGGTAGATTGGTTCAATCATTTATCTCGAAGGAATTGATAAGCCGCTGATATGTCTGTGAGGCCAAATCGTTGCGAGACGGGAACTTATTGAATGTGTTGTCCGCCTATTAGGGGGATTTTTCGCTGAGCAATTTGTCCGGAGGAAAATTACACGCAGCTAAGGCGGGATAGTTATTACAAAACACCATAAGTAAACATCGGCGCAACACACGATGTCGTGCTATACATTGTTGGAAAGGGTACATCCTTGGCTATTCAACTGTGGTAATTTGATTCTGAAGCAGGCACGTTTGCTTGTGCTATTTTCGCATATATCTTTTGCGAAAACGGTTATAAATGCAACCAAGTCTAGTATACTGATGTGAAATCAGTGTTTCCTGCGGAGACAATTTTTTTTCTGGATTCTAGCCCACGACACCAAATGACGCAAATGACGTCATGGACCATGTCATGACGTCTTCGCTGATTTTATTCAGCTAACCAACGAAATTGGTCAAACGAAACTAATCTATAGGCAAAAATCACGTAGGAATTGTTCAGAAAAACTAAAGTTGTTAATTTTATAACCATCCCGTTGGTCCACTTCCGATTCTGTGTCACCGTTTCTTTTTGGGATATTATTGTTCCCATGATTCTATGCGAAAGCGAAGCGGAAGTCACGTGATTTTTAACCCATTTTTCTTGTCCGGATTTTCATCGGGTCGAAATGCTGTTTCATGGTATTGTAAAAATTAATGACGTCATTCACGCCTAAACATGAAAAGCAACAACGGGGTGTCGTGTCGTGTGTCCCTATAGAGGTTGGACATGTCGTTTGCCCCTATAGAGGTTGGCGTGTCGTGTGCCGCTATAGAGGTTGGCGTGTCGTGTGCCCCTATAGAGGTTGGCGTGTCGTGTGCCCATATAGAGGTTGGCGTGTCGTGTGCCCCTATAGAGGTTGGACATGTCGTGTGCCCCTATAGAGGTTGGCGTGTCGTGTGCCCTATAGAGGTTGGCGTGTCGTGTGCCCCTATAGAGGTTGGCGTGTCGTGTGCCGCTATAGAGGTTGGCGTGTCGTGTGCCCATATAGAGGTTGGCGTGTCGTGTGCCCCTATAGAGGTTGGCGTGTCGTGTGCCCTATAGAGGTTGGCGTGTCGTGTGCACGTATAGATGTTGACGTGCCGTGTGCTCCTATATAGAGGTTGACGTGTCGTGTGCTCCTATATAGAGGTTGGCGTGCCGTGTGCCCCTATATAGAGGTTGGCGTGTCGTGTGCCCCTATAGAGGTTGGGGTGTCGTGTGCCCCTATAGAGGTTGGCGTGCCGTGTGCTCTATATAGGTTGGCGTGCCGTGTGCTCCTATAGAGGTTGGCGTGCCGTGTGCCCTATAGAGGTTGGCGTGTCGTGTGCCCCTATAGAGGTTGGCGTGTCGTGTGCCGCTATATAGGTTGGCGTGCCGTGTGCTCCTATAGAGGTTGGCGTGCCGTGTGCCCTATAGAGGTTGGCATGTCGTGTGCCCCTATATAGAGGTTGGCGTGCCGTGTGCTCTATATAGGTTGGCGTGCCGTGTGCCCTATAGAGGTTGGCGTGCCGTGTGCGTTGACGTGTCGTGTGCCCCTATATAGAGGTTGGCGTGTCGTGTGCCACTATAGAGGTTGGCGTGTCGTGTGCCCCTATAGAGGTTGGCGTGTCGTGTGCCCCTATAGAGGTTGGGGTGTCGTGTGCCCCTATAGAGGTTGGCGTGCCGTGTGCCTCTATATAGGTTGGCGTGCCGTGTGCCCCTATATAGAGGTTGGCGTGCCGTGTGCCCCTATAGAGGTTGGCGTGCCGTGTGCCCCTATATAGAGGTTGGGCGTGTCCGTGTGCCCTATAGAGGTTGGCGTGCCGTGTGCTCCTATATAGAGGTTGGCGTGCCGTGTGCCCTATAGCGGTTGGCGTGCCGTGTGCTCCTATATAGAGGTTGAACGTGTCGTGTGCCCCTATATAGAGGTTGGCGTGTCGTGTGCTCCTATATAGAGGTTGGCGTGCCGTGTGCCCTATAGAGGTTGGCGTGCCGTGTGCTCCTATATAGAGGTTGGCGTGCCGTGTGCTCCTATATAGAGGTTGGCGTGCCGTGTGCTCCTATATAGAGGTTGGCGTGTCGTGTGCCCCTATAGAGGTTGGCGTGCCGTGTGCCCCTATATAGAGGTTGGCGTGTCGTGTGCTCCTATATATAGGTTGGCGTGCCGTGTGCCCTATAGAGGTTGGCGTGCCGTGGTGCTCCTATATAGAGGTTGGCGTGCCGTGTGCTCCTATATAGAGGTTGGCGTGTCGTGTGCTCCTATATAGAGGTTGGCGTGCCGTGTGCTCCTATATAGCAGGTTGGCGTGTCGTGTGCCCTATAGAGGTTGGCGTGCCGTGTGCTCCTATATAGAGGTTGGCGTGTCGTGTGCCCCTATAGAGGTTGGCGTGTCGTGTGCTCCTATATAGAGGTTGGCGTGCCGTGTGCTCCTATATAGAGGTTGGCGTGCCGTGTGCCCCTATAGAGGTTGGGCGTGTCGTGTGCCCCTATAGAGGTTGGCGTGCCGTGTGCCCCTATATAGAGGTTGGCGTGTCGTGTGCTCCTATATATAGGTTGGCGTGCCGTGTGCCCTATAGAGGTTGGCGTGCCGTGTGCTCCTATATAGAGGTTGGCGTGCCGTGTGCTCCTATATAGAGGTTGGCGTGTCGTGTGCTCCTATATAGAGGTTGGCGTGCCGTGTGCTCCTATATAGAGGTTGGCGTGTCGTGTGCCCCTATAGAGGTTGGCGTGCCGTGTGCTCCTATATAGAGGTTGGCGTGCCGTGTGCTCCTATATAGAGGTTGGCGTGCCGTGTGCCCCTATATAGAGGTTGGCGTGTCGTGTGCTCCTATATAGAGGTTGGCGTGTCGTGTGCTCCTATATAGAGGTTGGCGTGTCGTGTGCTCCTATATAGAGGTTGGCGTGTCGTGTGCCCCTATATAGAGGTTGGCGTGTCGTTGTGCTCCTATATAGAGGTTGGCGTGTCGGGTGTGCCCCTATATAGAGGTTGACGTGTCGTGTGCCCATATAGAGGTTGGCGTGCCGTGTGCCCCTATATAGAGGTTGGCGTACCGTGTGCCCCTATATAGAGGTTGGCGTACCGTGTGCTCCTATATAGAGGTTGACGTGTCGTGTGCTCCTATATAGAGGTTGGCGTGCCGTGTGCCCCTATATAGAGGTTGGCGTGCCGTGTGCTCCTATATAGAGGTTGGCGTGCCGTGTGCTCCTATATAGAGGTTGGCGTGTCGTGTGCTCCTATATAGAGGTTGGCGTGCCGTGTGCCCCTATATAGAGGTTGGCGTGTCGTGGTGCCTCTATAGAGGTTGGCGTGCCGTGTGCTCCTATATAGAGGTTGGCGTGCCGTGTGCTCCGTATATAGAGGTTGGCGGTACCGTGTGCTCCTATATAGAGGTTGGCGTGCCGTGTGCTCCTATATAGAGGTTGGCGTGCCGTGTGCTCCTATATAGAGGTTGGCGTACCGTGTGCTCCTATATAGAGGTTGACGTACCGTGTGCTCCTATATAGAGGTTGGCGTGCCGTGTGCTCCTATATAGAGGTTGGCGTGCCGTGTGCTCCTATATAGAGGTTGGCGTACCGTGTGCTCCTATATATAGGTTGGCGTGCCGTGTGCCCCCTATAGAGGTTGGCGTGCCGTGTGCTCCTATATATAGGTTGGCGTGTCGTGTGCCTCTATAGAGGTTGGCGTGCCGTGTGCTCCTATATATAGGTTGGCGTGTCGTGTGCCTCTATAGAGGTTGGGCGTGCCGTGTGCTCCTATATATAGGTTGGCGTGTCGTGTGCCTCTATAGAGGTTGGCGTGCCGTGTGCTCCTATATATAGGTTGGCGTGTCGTGTGCCACTATAGAGGTTGGCGTGCCGTGTGCTCCTATATATAGGTTGGCGTGTCGTGTGCCCCTATAGAGGTTGGCGTGCCGTGTGCCACCTATATAGGTTGGCGTGTCGTGTGCCCCTATAGAGGTTGGCGTGCCGTGTGCTCCTATATATAGGTTGGCGGTGTCGTGTGCCCCTATAGAGGTTGGCGTGCGCCGTGTGCCCCTATAGAGGTTGGCGTGTCGTGTGCCCCTATAGAGGTTGGCGTGCCGTGTGCTCCTATATATACGGTTGGCGTGTCGTGTGCCCCTTAGAGGTTGGCGTGCCGTGTGCCCCTATAGAGGTTGGGCGTGTCGTGTGCCCCTATAGAGGTTGGCGTGCCGTGTGCTCCTATATAGAGGTTGGCGTGCCGTGTGCCCCTATAGAGGTTGGCGTGTCGTGTGCCCCTATAGAGGTTGGCGTGTCGTGTGCTCCTATATAGAGGTTGCGTGTCGTGTGCTCCTATATAGAGGTTGGCGTGTCGTGTGACCATATAGAGGTTGGCGTGTCGTGTGCTCCTATATAGAGGGTTGGCGTGCCGTGTGCTCCTATATAGAGGTTGGCGTGTCGTGTGCCCCTATAGAGGTTGGCCGTGTCGTGTGCTCCTATATAGAGGTTGGCGTGTCGTGTGCTCCTATATAGAGGTTGGCGTGTCGTGTGACCATATAGAGGTTGGCGTGTCGTGTGCTCCTATATAGAGGTTGGCGTGCCGTGTGCTCCTATATAGAGGTTGACGTGTCGTGTGCCCCTATAGAGGTTGGCGTGTCGTGTGCCCCTATAGAGGTTGGCGTGCCGTGTGCCCCTATAGAGGTTGGCGTGCCGTGTGCCCCTATAGAGGTTGGCGTGTCGTGTGCCCCTATAGAGGTTGGCGTGTCGTGTGCTCCTATATAGAGGTTGGCGTGTCGTGTGACCATATAGAGGTTGGCGTGTCGTGTGCTCCTATATAGAGGTTGGCGTGCCGTGTGCCCATATAGAGGTTGGCGTGCCGTGTGCTCCTATATAGAGGTTGGCGTGCCGTGTGCTCCTATATAGAGGTTGGCGTGTCGTGTGCCCCTATATAGGTTGGCGTGTCGTGTGCACCTATAGAGGTTGGCGTGTCGTGTGCCCTATATAGGTTTGACCCGTCCAAAACACTTCCCGGACAAACGTACACTTAGGTATCAAGTTTCGTCGAAATCCGTCCGGAAGTTTTCCCGACCATAGCTAACAGACAAAAGTCACAAACTATACATTAGGTTTTAGCTGGGTACCTGTCTGACGGGCATGTGGGTGAGACGAAATTTGTTGGCATCCCCATCTACACCAACACCCCCACAAAATGGTGGAAATCGGGGCCAGTGGATACCCAGATACAGTTCAATGTCATTTAAAATATCAAGTTCACGCCGCACGGGCATCCGGGTGTGACGAAATTGCTCAGCGCCTGAAACTACCCCCACATACCAAATTTGGTGAAAATCAGCTCAGCGGAGAACTTGAGTTCAAGGTCATTTGAAGGTCAAGGTCACGCCGCACGGGCAAACGGATATACCCATGTTAGTCCTCAGGTCAAACTACATACCCGTACCAAGTTTCATCAAAATCGGTTAGCCGTTTCCGATTCCATCGCGGAAACACACACACACATACATACACACACACCCACACGCACAGACCACAAACTTTCTTCAAATATATAATAGATTCTTTATGGAGGTCAAGTTTAAATTGATATCGTACTCCCATGTTTCTGTTCGTCAGATACAGACTCGAGTATGTAGGAGCCTCAATACCGGTATATTTCTAAAGGATAGCTATAAAAGGCCTCTGCATATTGACATTAGCGCGTACATCGCAACACATATCTAGCAAAATGGCCCTTTAAGTGAGATGTCTTTCAACAGAGGTCAAGGTCATTTTATGGTCAAGGTCAAGGTCATATAAGCCCCCCACATCAACTTGACAACAAATTTGGTTGAGGCTTAATTCCAACTTCACCAACGAAGGCGACCCATGTTATGATGGACATATCATTTGACTTCCTCGCTGCCACCACTGCTCACAAATGATTTCAAATAATAAGCCGCGTTCCGATGTTGAGTGTGAATACCTGGCAGCCAGCCAATACTATTCGCGCGACATACAACCGTGAAAAAATCCCCCTTGTTAGGGTAGATTGGTTCAATCATTTATCTCGAAGGAATTGATAAGCCGCTGATATGTCTGTGAGGCCAAATCGTTGCGAGACGGGAACTTATTGAATGTGTTGTCCGCCTATTAGGGGGATTTTTCGCTGAGCAATTTGTCCGGAGGAAAATTACACGCAGCTAAGGCGGGATAGTTATTACAAAACACCATAAGTAAACATCGGCGCAACACACGATGTCGTGCTATACATTGTTGGAAAGGGTACATCCTTGGCTATTCAACTGTGGTAATTTGATTCTGAAGCAGGCACGTTTGCCTGTGCTATTTTCGCATATATCTTTTGCGAAAACGGTTATAAATGCAACCAAGTCTAGTATACTGATGTGAAATCAGTGTTTCCTGCGGAGACAATTTTTTTTCTGGATTCTAGCCCACGACACCAAATGACGCAAATGACGTCATGGACCATGTCATGACGTCTTCGCTGATTTTATTCAGCTAACCAACGAAATTGGTCAAACGAAACTAATCTATAGGCAAAAATCACGTAGGAATTGTTCAGAAAAACTAAAGTTGTTAATTTTATAACCATCCCGTTGGTCCACTTCCGATTCTGTGTCACCGTTTCTTTTTGGGATATTATTGTTCCCATGATTCTATGCGAAAGCGAAGCGGAAGTCACGTGATTTTTAACCCATTTTTCTTGTCCGGATTTTCATCGGGTCGAAATGCTGTTTCATGGTATTGTAAAAATTAATGACGTCATTCACGCCTAAACATGAAAAGCAACAACGGGGTGTCGTGTCGTGTGTCCCTATAGAGGTTGGACATGTCGTTTGCCCCTATAGAGGTTGGCGTGTCGTGTGCCGCTATAGAGGTTGGCGTGTCGTGTGCCCCTATAGAGGTTGGCGTGTCGTGTGCCCATATAGAGGTTGGCGTGTCGTGTGCCCCTATAGAGGTTGGACATGTCGTGTGCCCCTATAGAGGTTGGCGTGTCGTGTGCCCTATAGAGGTTGGCGTGTCGTGTGCCCCTATAGAGGTTGGCGTGTCGTGTGCCGCTATAGAGGTTGGCGTGTCGTGTGCCCCTATAGAGGTTGGCGTGTCGTGTGCCCCTATAGAGGTTGGCGTGTCGTGTGCCCTATAGAGGTTGGCGTGTCGTGTGCACGTATAGATGTTGACGTGCCGTGTGCTCCTATATAGAGGTTGACGTGTCGTGTGCTCCTATATAGAGGTTGGCGTGCCGTGTGCCCCTATATAGAGGTTGGCGTGTCGTGTGCCCCTATAGAGGTTGGGGTGTCGTGTGCCCCTATAGAGGTTGGCGTGCCGTGTGCTCTATATAGGTTGGCGTGCCGTGTGCTCCTATAGAGGTTGGCGTGCCGTGTGCCCTATAGAGGTTGGCGTGTCGTGTGCCCCTATAGAGGTTGGCGTTTCGTGTGCCGCTATATAGGTTGGCGTGCCGTGTGCTCCTATAGAGGTTGGCGTGCCGTGTGCCCTATAGAGGTTGGCATGTCGTGTGCCCCTATAGAGGTTGGCGTGTCGTGTGCCACTATAGAGGTTGGCGTGTCGTGTGCCCCTATAGAGGTTGGCGTGTCGTGTGCCCCTATAGAGGTTGGGGTGTCGTGTGCCCCTATAGAGGTTGGCGTGCCGTGTGCTCTATATAGGTTGGCGTGCCGTGTGCCCCTATATAGAGGTTGGCGTGCCGTGTGCCCCTATAGAGGTTGGCGTGCCGTGTGCCCCTATATAGAGGTTGGCGTGCCGTGTGCCCTATAGAGGTTGGCGTGCCGTGTGCCCCTATATAGAGGTTGGCGTGTCGTGTGCCCCTATAGAGGTTGGCGTGCCGTGTGCTCCTATATAGAGGTTGGCGTGTTGTGTGCCCCTATAGAGGTTGGGGTGCCGTGTGCCCCTATATAGGTTGGCGTGCCGTGTGCCCCTATATAGAGGTTGGCGTGCCGTGTGCTCCTATATAGAGGTTGGCGTGTCGTGTGCCCCTATATAGGTTGGCGTGTCGTGTGCACCTATAGAGGTTGGCGTGTCGTGTGCCCTATAGAGGTTTGACCCGTCCAAAACACTTCCCGGACAAACGTACACTTAGGTATCAAGTTTCGTCGAAATCCGTCCGGAAGTTTTCCCGACCATAGCTAACAGACAAAAGTCACAAACTATACATTAGGTTTTAGCTGGGTACCTGTCTGACGGGCATGTGGGTGAGACGAAATTTGTTGGCATCCCCATCTACACCAACACCCCCACAAAATGGTGGAAATCGGGGCCAGTGGATACCCAGATACAGTTCAATGTCATTTAAAATATCAAGTTCACGCCGCACGGGCATCCGGGTGTGACGAAATTGCTCAGCGCCTGAAACTACCCCCACATACCAAATTTGGTGAAAATCAGCTCAGCGGAGAACTTGAGTTCAAGGTCATTTGAAGGTCAAGGTCACGCCGCACGGGCAAACGGATATACCCATGTTAGTCCTCAGGTCAAACTACATACCCGTACCAAGTTTCATCAAAATCGGTTAGCCGTTTCCGATTCCATCGCGGAAACACACACACACATACATACACACACACCCACACGCACAGACCACAAACTTTCTTCAAATATATAATAGATTCTTTATGGAGGTCAAGTTTAAATTGATATCGTACTCCCATGTTTCTGTTCGTCAGATACAGACTCGAGTATGTAGGAGCCTCAATACCGGTATATTTCTAAAGGATAGCTATAAAAGGCCTCTGCATATTGACATTAGCGCGTACATCGCAACACATATCTAGCAAAATGGCCCTTTAAGTGAGATGTCTTTCAACAGAGGTCAAGGTCATTTTATGGTCAAGGTCAAGGTCATATAAGCCCCCCACATCAACTTGACAACAAATTTGGTTGAGGCTTAATTCCAACTTCACCAACGAAGGCGACCCATGTTATGATGGACATATCATTTGACTTCCTCGCTGCCACCACTGCTCACAAATGATTTCAAATAATAAGCCGCGTTCCGATGTTGAGTGTGAATACCTGGCAGCCAGCCAATACTATTCGCGCGACATACAACCGTGAAAAAATCCCCCTTGTTAGGGTAGATTGGTTCAATCATTTATCTCGAAGGAATTGATAAGCCGCTGATATGTCTGTGAGGCCAAATCGTTGCGAGACGGGAACTTATTGAATGTGTTGTCCGCCTATTAGGGGGATTTTTCGCTGAGCAATTTGTCCGGAGGAAAATTACACGCAGCTAAGGCGGGATAGTTATTACAAAACACCATAAGTAAACATCGGCGCAACACACGATGTCGTGCTATACATTGTTGGAAAGGGTACATCCTTGGCTATTCAACTGTGGTAATTTGATTCTGAAGCAGGCACGTTTGCTTGTGCTATTTTCGCATATATCTTTTGCGAAAACGGTTATAAATGCAACCAAGTCTAGTATACTGATGTGAAATCAGTGTTTCCTGCGGAGACAATTTTTTTTCTGGATTCTAGCCCACGACACCAAATGACGCAAATGACGTCATGGACCATGTCATGACGTCTTCGCTGATTTTATTCAGCTAACCAACGAAATTGGTCAAACGAAACTAATCTATAGGCAAAAATCACGTAGGAATTGTTCAGAAAAACTAAAGTTGTTAATTTTATAACCATCCCGTTGGTCCACTTCCGATTCTGTGTCACCGTTTCTTTTTGGGATATTATTGTTCCCATGATTCTATGCGAAAGCGAAGCGGAAGTCACGTGATTTTTAACCCATTTTTCTTGTCCGGATTTTCATCGGGTCGAAATGCTGTTTCATGGTATTGTAAAAATTAATGACGTCATTCACGCCTAAACATGAAAAGCAACAACGGGGTGTCGTGTCGTGTGTCCCTATAGAGGTTGGACATGTCGTTTGCCCCTATAGAGGTTGGCGTGTCGTGTGCCGCTATAGAGGTTGGCGTGTCGTGTGCCCCTATAGAGGTTGGCGTGTCGTGTGCCCATATAGAGGTTGGCGTGTCGTGTGCCCCTATAGAGGTTGGACATGTCGTGTGCCCCTATAGAGGTTGGCGTGTCGTGTGCCCTATAGAGGTTGGCGTGTCGTGTGCCCCTATAGAGGTTGGCGTGTCGTGTGCCGCTATAGAGGTTGGCGTGTCGTGTGCCCATATAGAGGTTGGCGTGTCGTGTGCCCCTATAGAGGTTGGCGTGTCGTGTGCCCTATAGAGGTTGGCGTGTCGTGTGCACGTATAGATGTTGACGTGCCGTGTGCTCCTATATAGAGGTTGACGTGTCGTGTGCTCCTATATAGAGGTTGGCGTGCCGTGTGCCCCTATATAGAGGTTGGCGTGTCGTGTGCCCCTATAGAGGTTGGGGTGTCGTGTGCCCCTATAGAGGTTGGCGTGCCGTGTGCTCTATATAGGTTGGCGTGCCGTGTGCTCCTATAGAGGTTGGCGTGCCGTGTGCCCTATAGAGGTTGGCGTGTCGTGTGCCCCTATAGAGGTTGGCGTGTCGTGTGCCGCTATATAGGTTGGCGTGCCGTGTGCTCCTATAGAGGTTGGCGTGCCGTGTGCCCTATAGAGGTTGGCATGTCGTGTGCCCCTATATAGAGGTTGGCGTGCCGTGTGCTCTATATAGGTTGGCGTGCCGTGTGCCCTATAGAGGTTGGCGTGCCGTGTGCTCCTATATAGAGGTTGACGTGTCGTGTGCCCCTATATAGAGGTTGGCGTGTCGTGTGCCACTATAGAG
This sequence comes from Siphonodentalium dalli, assembly GCA_032622095.1. Classification (NCBI taxonomy): domain Eukaryota; kingdom Metazoa; phylum Mollusca; class Scaphopoda; order Gadilida; family Siphonodentaliidae; genus Siphonodentalium; species Siphonodentalium dalli. The sequence continues at coordinate 211,230,626 of CP136069.1, forward strand.
GTTGGCGTGTCGTGTGCCCCTATAGAGGTTGGCGTGTCGTGTGCCCCTATAGAGGTTGGGGTGTCGTGTGCCCCTATAGAGGTTGGCGTGCCGTGTGCTCTATATAGGTTGGCGTGCCGTGTGCCCCTATATAGAGGTTGGCGTGCCGTGTGCCCCTATAGAGGTTGGCGTGCCGTGTGCCCCTATATAGAGGTTGGCGTGCCGTGTGCCCTATAGAGGTTGGCGTGCCGTGTGCTCCTATATAGAGGTTGGCGTGCCGTGTGCCCTATAGCGGTTGGCGTGCCGTGTGCTCCTATATAGAGGTTGACGTGTCGTGTGCCCTATATAGAGGTTGGCGTGCCGTGTGCCCATATAGAGGTTGGCGTGTCGTGTGCCCCTATAGAGGTTGGCGTGCCGTGTGCCCCTATATAGAGGTTGGCGTGTCGTGTGCTCCTATATAGAGGTTGGCGTGCCGTGTGCCCTATAGAGGTTGGCGTGCCGTGTGCTCCTATATAGAGGTTGGCGTGCCGTGTGCTCCTATATAGAGGTTGGCGTGCCGTGTGCTCCTATATAGAGGTTGGCGTGTCGTGTGCCCCTATAGAGGTTGGCGTGCCGTGTGCCCCTATATAGAGGTTGGCGTGTCGTGTGCTCCTATATATAGGTTGGCGTGCCGTGTGCCCTATAGAGGTTGGCGTGCCGTGTGCTCCTATATAGAGGTTGGCGTGCCGTGTGCTCCTATATAGAGGTTGGCGTGTCGTGTGCTCCTATATAGAGGTTGGCGTGCCGTGTGCTCCTATATAGAGGTTGGCGTGTCGTGTGCCCCTATAGAGGTTGGCGTGCCGTGTGCTCCTATATAGAGGTTGGCGTGTCGTGTGCCCCTATAGAGGTTGGCGTGCCGTGTGCCCCTATAGAGGTTGGCGTGTCGTGTGCCCCTATAGAGGTTGGCGTGCCGTGTGCCCCTATATAGAGGTTGGCGTGTCGTGTGCTCCTATATATAGGTTGGCGTGCCGTGTGCCCTATAGAGGTTGGCGTGCCGTGTGCTCCTATATAGAGGTTGGCGTGCCGTGTGCTCCTATATAGAGGTTGGCGTGTCGTGTGCTCCTATATAGAGGTTGGCGTGCCGTGTGCTCCTATATAGAGGTTGGCGTGTCGTGTGCCCCTATAGAGGTTGGCGTGCCGTGTGCTCCTATATAGAGGTTGGCGTGCCGTGTGCTCCTATATAGAGGTTGGCGTGCCGTGTGCCCCTATATAGAGGTTGGCGTGTCGTGTGCTCCTATATAGAGGTTGGCGTGTCGTGTGCTCCTATATAGAGGTTGGCGTGTCGTGTGCTCCTATATAGAGGTTGGCGTGTCGTGTGCCCCTATATAGAGGTTGGCGTGTCGTGTGCTCCTATATAGAGGTTGGCGTGTCGTGTGCCCCTATATAGAGGTTGACGTGTCGTGTGCCCATATAGAGGTTGGCGTGCCGTGTGCCCCTATATAGAGGTTGGCGTACCGTGTGCCCCTATATAGAGGTTGGCGTACCGTGTGCTCCTATATAGAGGTTGACGTGTCGTGTGCTCCTATATAGAGGTTGGCGTGCCGTGTGCCCCTATATAGAGGTTGGCGTGCCGTGTGCTCCTATATAGAGGTTGGCGTGTCGTGTGCCCCTATATAGAGGTTGGCGTGCCGTGTGCCCCTATATAGAGGTTGGCGTGCCGTGTGCTCCTATATAGAGGTTGGCGTGTCGTGTGCTCCTATATAGAGGTTGGCGTGCCGTGTGCCCCTATATAGAGGTTGGCGTGTCGTGTGCCTCTATAGAGGTTGGCGTGCCGTGTGCTCCTATATAGAGGTTGGCGTGCCGTGTGCTCCTATATAGAGGTTGGCGTACCGTGTGCTCCTATATAGAGGTTGGCGTGCCGTGTGCTCCTATATAGAGGTTGGCGTGCCGTGTGCTCCTATATAGAGGTTGGCGTACCGTGTGCTCCTATATAGAGGTTGACGTACCGTGTGCTCCTATATAGAGGTTGGCGTGCCGTGTGCTCCTATATAGAGGTTGGCGTGCCGTGTGCTCCTATATAGAGGTTGGCGTACCGTGTGCTCCTATATATAGGTTGGCGTGCCGTGTGCCCCTATAGAGGTTGGCGTGCCGTGTGCTCCTATATATAGGTTGGCGTGTCGTGTGCCTCTATAGAGGTTGGCGTGCCGTGTGCTCCTATATATAGGTTGGCGTGTCGTGTGCCTCTATAGAGGTTGGCGTGCCGTGTGCTCCTATATATAGGTTGGCGTGTCGTGTGCCTCTATAGAGGTTGGCGTGCCGTGTGCTCCTATATATAGGTTGGCGTGTCGTGTGCCACTATAGAGGTTGGCGTGCCGTGTGCTCCTATATATAGGTTGGCGTGTCGTGTGCCCCTATAGAGGTTGGCGTGCCGTGTGCCCCTATATAGGTTGGCGTGTCGTGTGCCCCTATAGAGGTTGGCGTGCCGTGTGCTCCTATATATAGGTTGGCGTGTCGTGTGCCCCTATAGAGGTTGGCGTGCCGTGTGCCCCTATAGAGGTTGGCGTGTCGTGTGCCCCTATAGAGGTTGGCGTGCCGTGTGCTCCTATATATAGGTTGGCGTGTCGTGTGCCCCTATAGAGGTTGGCGTGCCGTGTGCCCCTATAGAGGTTGGCGTGTCGTGTGCCCCTATAGAGGTTGGCGTGCCGTGTGCTCCTATATAGAGGTTGGCGTGCCGTGTGCCCCTATAGAGGTTGGCGTGTCGTGTGCCCCTATAGAGGTTGGCGTGTCGTGTGCTCCTATATAGAGGTTGGCGTGTCGTGTGCTCCTATATAGAGGTTGGCGTGTCGTGTGACCATATAGAGGTTGGCGTGTCGTGTGCTCCTATATAGAGGTTGGCGTGCCGTGTGCTCCTATATAGAGGTTGGCGTGTCGTGTGCCCCTATAGAGGTTGGCGTGTCGTGTGCTCCTATATAGAGGTTGGCGTGTCGTGTGCTCCTATATAGAGGTTGGCGTGTCGTGTGACCATATAGAGGTTGGCGTGTCGTGTGCTCCTATATAGAGGTTGGCGTGCCGTGTGCTCCTATATAGAGGTTGACGTGTCGTGTGCCCCTATAGAGGTTGGCGTGTCGTGTGCCCCTATAGAGGTTGGCGTGCCGTGTGCCCCTATAGAGGTTGGCGTGCCGTGTGCCCCTATAGAGGTTGGCGTGTCGTGTGCCCCTATAGAGGTTGGCGTGTCGTGTGCTCCTATATAGAGGTTGGCGTGTCGTGTGACCATATAGAGGTTGGCGTGTCGTGTGCTCCTATATAGAGGTTGGCGTGCCGTGTGCCCATATAGAGGTTGGCGTGCCGTGTGCTCCTATATAGAGGTTGGCGTGCCGTGTGCTCCTATATAGAGGTTGGCGTGTCGTGTGCCCCTATATAGGTTGGCGTGTCGTGTGCACCTATAGAGGTTGGCGTGTCGTGTGCCCTATATAGGTTTGACCCGTCCAAAACACTTCCCGGACAAACGTACACTTAGGTATCAAGTTTCGTCGAAATCCGTCCGGAAGTTTTCCCGACCATAGCTAACAGACAAAAGTCACAAACTATACATTAGGTTTTAGCTGGGTACCTGTCTGACGGGCATGTGGGTGAGACGAAATTTGTTGGCATCCCCATCTACACCAACACCCCCACAAAATGGTGGAAATCGGGGCCAGTGGATACCCAGATACAGTTCAATGTCATTTAAAATATCAAGTTCACGCCGCACGGGCATCCGGGTGTGACGAAATTGCTCAGCGCCTGAAACTACCCCCACATACCAAATTTGGTGAAAATCAGCTCAGCGGAGAACTTGAGTTCAAGGTCATTTGAAGGTCAAGGTCACGCCGCACGGGCAAACGGATATACCCATGTTAGTCCTCAGGTCAAACTACATACCCGTACCAAGTTTCATCAAAATCGGTTAGCCGTTTCCGATTCCATCGCGGAAACACACACACACATACATACACACACACCCACACGCACAGACCACAAACTTTCTTCAAATATATAATAGATTCTTTATGGAGGTCAAGTTTAAATTGATATCGTACTCCCATGTTTCTGTTCGTCAGATACAGACTCGAGTATGTAGGAGCCTCAATACCGGTATATTTCTAAAGGATAGCTATAAAAGGCCTCTGCATATTGACATTAGCGCGTACATCGCAACACATATCTAGCAAAATGGCCCTTTAAGTGAGATGTCTTTCAACAGAGGTCAAGGTCATTTTATGGTCAAGGTCAAGGTCATATAAGCCCCCCACATCAACTTGACAACAAATTTGGTTGAGGCTTAATTCCAACTTCACCAACGAAGGCGACCCATGTTATGATGGACATATCATTTGACTTCCTCGCTGCCACCACTGCTCACAAATGATTTCAAATAATAAGCCGCGTTCCGATTGAGTGTGAATACCTGGCAGCCAGCCAATACTATTCGCGCGACATACAACCGTGAAAAAATCCCCCTTGTTAGGGTAGATTGGTTCAATCATTTATCTCGAAGGAATTGATAAGCCGCTGATATGTCTGTGAGGCCAAATCGTTGCGAGACGGGAACTTATTGAATGTGTTGTCCGCCTATTAGGGGGATTTTTCGCTGAGCAATTTGTCCGGAGGAAAATTACACGCAGCTAAGGCGGGATAGTTATTACAAAACACCATAAGTAAACATCGGCGCAACACACGATGTCGTGCTATACATTGTTGGAAAGGGTACATCCTTGGCTATTCAACTGTGGTAATTTGATTCTGAAGCAGGCACGTTTGCTTGTGCTATTTTCGCATATATCTTTTGCGAAAACGGTTATAAATGCAACCAAGTCTAGTATACTGATGTGAAATCAGTGTTTCCTGCGGAGACAATTTTTTTTCTGGATTCTAGCCCACGACACCAAATGACGCAAATGACGTCATGGACCATGTCATGACGTCTTCGCTGATTTTATTCAGCTAACCAACGAAATTGGTCAAACGAAACTAATCTATAGGCAAAAATCACGTAGGAATTGTTCAGAAAAACTAAAGTTGTTAATTTTATAACCATCCCGTTGGTCCACTTCCGATTCTGTGTCACCGTTTCTTTTTGGGATATTATTGTTCCCATGATTCTATGCGAAAGCGAAGCGGAAGTCACGTGATTTTTAACCCATTTTTCTTGTCCGGATTTTCATCGGGTCGAAATGCTGTTTCATGGTATTGTAAAAATTAATGACGTCATTCACGCCTAAACATGAAAAGCAACAACGGGGTGTCGTGTCGTGTGTCCCTATAGAGGTTGGACATGTCGTTTGCCCCTATAGAGGTTGGCGTGTCGTGTGCCGCTATAGAGGTTGGCGTGTCGTGTGCCCCTATAGAGGTTGGCGTGTCGTGTGCCCATATAGAGGTTGGCGTGTCGTGTGCCCCTATAGAGGTTGGACATGTCGTGTGCCCCTATAGAGGTTGGCGTGTCGTGTGCCCTATAGAGGTTGGCGTGTCGTGTGCCCCTATAGAGGTTGGCGTGTCGTGTGCCGCTATAGAGGTTGGCGTGTCGTGTGCCCCTATAGAGGTTGGCGTGTCGTGTGCCCCTATAGAGGTTGGCGTGTCGTGTGCCCTATAGAGGTTGGCGTGTCGTGTGCACGTATAGATGTTGACGTGCCGTGTGCTCCTATATAGAGGTTGACGTGTCGTGTGCTCCTATATAGAGGTTGGCGTGCCGTGTGCCCCTATATAGAGGTTGGCGTGTCGTGTGCCCCTATAGAGGTTGGGGTGTCGTGTGCCCCTATAGAGGTTGGCGTGCCGTGTGCTCTATATAGGTTGGCGTGCCGTGTGCTCCTATAGAGGTTGGCGTGCCGTGTGCCCTATAGAGGTTGGCGTGTCGTGTGCCCCTATAGAGGTTGGCGTGTCGTGTGCCGCTATATAGGTTGGCGTGCCGTGTGCTCCTATAGAGGTTGGCGTGCCGTGTGCCCTATAGAGGTTGGCATGTCGTGTGCCCCTATAGAGGTTGGCGTGTCGTGTGCCACTATAGAGGTTGGCGTGTCGTGTGCCCCTATAGAGGTTGGCGTGTCGTGTGCCCCTATAGAGGTTGGGGTGTCGTGTGCCCCTATAGAGGTTGGCGTGCCGTGTGCTCTATATAGGTTGGCGTGCCGTGTGCCCCTATATAGAGGTTGGCGTGCCGTGTGCCCCTATAGAGGTTGGCGTGCCGTGTGCCCCTATATAGAGGTTGGCGTGCCGTGTGCCCTATAGAGGTTGGCGTGCCGTGTGCCCCTATATAGAGGTTGGCGTGTCGTGTGCCCCTATAGAGGTTGGCGTGCCGTGTGCTCCTATATAGAGGTTGGCGTGTCGTGTGCCCCTATAGAGGTTGGGGTGCCGTGTGCCCCTATATAGGTTGGCGTGCCGTGTGCCCCTATATAGAGGTTGGCGTGCCGTGTGCTCCTATATAGAGGTTGGCGTGTCGTGTGCCCCTATATAGGTTGGCGTGTCGTGTGCACCTATAGAGGTTGGCGTGTCGTGTGCCCTATAGAGGTTTGACCCGTCCAAAACACTTCCCGGACAAACGTACACTTAGGTATCAAGTTTCGTCGAAATCCGTCCGGAAGTTTTCCCGACCATAGCTAACAGACAAAAGTCACAAACTATACATTAGGTTTTAGCTGGGTACCTGTCTGACGGGCATGTGGGTGAGACGAAATTTGTTGGCATCCCCATCTACACCAACACCCCCACAAAATGGTGGAAATCGGGGCCAGTGGATACCCAGATACAGTTCAATGTCATTTAAAATATCAAGTTCACGCCGCACGGGCATCCGGGTGTGACGAAATTGCTCAGCGCCTGAAACTACCCCCACATACCAAATTTGGTGAAAATCAGCTCAGCGGAGAACTTGAGTTCAAGGTCATTTGAAGGTCAAGGTCACGCCGCACGGGCAAACGGATATACCCATGTTAGTCCTCAGGTCAAACTACATACCCGTACCAAGTTTCATCAAAATCGGTTAGCCGTTTCCGATTCCATCGCGGAAACACACACACACATACATACACACACACCCACACGCACAGACCACAAACTTTCTTCAAATATATAATAGATTCTTTATGGAGGTCAAGTTTAAATTGATATCGTACTCCCATGTTTCTGTTCGTCAGATACAGACTCGAGTATGTAGGAGCCTCAATACCGGTATATTTCTAAAGGATAGCTATAAAAGGCCTCTGCATATTGACATTAGCGCGTACATCGCAACACATATCTAGCAAAATGGCCCTTTAAGTGAGATGTCTTTCAACAGAGGTCAAGGTCATTTTATGGTCAAGGTCAAGGTCATATAAGCCCCCCACATCAACTTGACAACAAATTTGGTTGAGGCTTAATTCCAACTTCACCAACGAAGGCGACCCATGTTATGATGGACATATCATTTGACTTCCTCGCTGCCACCACTGCTCACAAATGATTTCAAATAATAAGCCGCGTTCCGATGTTGAGTGTGAATACCTGGCAGCCAGCCAATACTATTCGCGCGACATACAACCGTGAAAAAATCCCCCTTGTTAGGGTAGATTGGTTCAATCATTTATCTCGAAGGAATTGATAAGCCGCTGATATGTCTGTGAGGCCAAATCGTTGCGAGACGGGAACTTATTGAATGTGTTGTCCGCCTATTAGGGGGATTTTTCGCTGAGCAATTTGTCCGGAGGAAAATTACACGCAGCTAAGGCGGGATAGTTATTACAAAACACCATAAGTAAACATCGGCGCAACACACGATGTCGTGCTATACATTGTTGGAAAGGGTACATCCTTGGCTATTCAACTGTGGTAATTTGATTCTGAAGCAGGCACGTTTGCTTGTGCTATTTTCGCATATATCTTTTGCGAAAACGGTTATAAATGCAACCAAGTCTAGTATACTGATGTGAAATCAGTGTTTCCTGCGGAGACAATTTTTTTTCTGGATTCTAGCCCACGACACCAAATGACGCAAATGACGTCATGGACCATGTCATGACGTCTTCGCTGATTTTATTCAGCTAACCAACGAAATTGGTCAAACGAAACTAATCTATAGGCAAAAATCACGTAGGAATTGTTCAGAAAAACTAAAGTTGTTAATTTTATAACCATCCCGTTGGTCCACTTCCGATTCTGTGTCACCGTTTCTTTTTGGGATATTATTGTTCCCATGATTCTATGCGAAAGCGAAGCGGAAGTCACGTGATTTTTAACCCATTTTTCTTGTCCGGATTTTCATCGGGTCGAAATGCTGTTTCATGGTATTGTAAAAATTAATGACGTCATTCACGCCTAAACATGAAAAGCAACAACGGGGTGTCGTGTCGTGTGTCCCTATAGAGGTTGGACATGTCGTTTGCCCCTATAGAGGTTGGCGTGTCGTGTGCCGCTATAGAGGTTGGCGTGTCGTGTGCCCCTATAGAGGTTGGCGTGTCGTGTGCCCATATAGAGGTTGGCGTGTCGTGTGCCCCTATAGAGGTTGGACATGTCGTGTGCCCCTATAGAGGTTGGCGTGTCGTGTGCCCTATAGAGGTTGGCGTGTCGTGTGCCCCTATAGAGGTTGGCGTGTCGTGTGCCGCTATAGAGGTTGGCGTGTCGTGTGCCCATATAGAGGTTGGCGTATCGTGTGCTCCTATATAGAGGTTGGCGTGCCGTGTGCTCCTATATAGAGGTTGGCGTGTCGTGTGCCCTATAGAGGTTGGCGTGTCGTGTGCACGTATAGATGTTGACGTGCCGTGTGCTCCTATATAGAGGTTGACGTGTCGTGTGCTCCTATATAGAGGTTGGCGTGCCGTGTGCCCCTATATAGAGGTTGGCGTGTCGTGTGCCCCTATAGAGGTTGGGGTGTCGTGTGCCCCTATAGAGGTTGGCGTGCCGTGTGCTCTATATAGGTTGGCGTGCCGTGTGCTCCTATAGAGGTTGGCGTGCCGTGTGCCCTATAGAGGTTGGCGTGTCGTGTGCCCCTATAGAGGTTGGCGTGTCGTGTGCCGCTATATAGGTTGGCGTGCCGTGTGCTCCTATAGAGGTTGGCGTGCCGTGTGCCCTATAGAGGTTGGCGTGTCGTGTGCCGCTATATAGGTTGGCGTGCCGTGTGCTCCTATAGAGGTTGGCGTGCCGTGTGCCCTATAGAGGTTGGCGTGTCGTGTGCCCCTATAGAGGTTGGCGTGTCGTGTGCCGCTATATAGGTTGGCGTGCCGTGTGCTCCTATAGAGGTTGGCGTGCCGTGTGCCCTATAGAGGTTGGCGTGCCGTGTGCCCTATAGAGGTTGGCGTGTCGTGTGCCACTATAGAGGTTGGCGTGTCGTGTGCCCCTATAGAGGTTGGCGTGTCGTGTGCCCCTATAGAGGTTGGGGTGTCGTGTGCCCCTATAGAGGTTGGCGTGCCGTGTGCTCTATATAGGTTGGCGTGCCGTGTGCCCCTATATAGAGGTTGGCGTGCCGTGTGCCCCTATAGAGGTTGGCGTGCCGTGTGCCCCTATATAGAGGTTGGCGTGCCGTGTGCCCTATAGAGGTTGGCGTGCCGTGTGCTCCTATATAGAGGTTGGCGTGCCGTGTGCCCTATAGAGGTTGGCGTGCCGTGTGCTCCTATATAGAGGTTGACGTGTCGTGTGCTCCTATATAGAGGTTGGCGTGCCGTGTGCCCTATAGAGGTTGGCGTGCCGTGTGCTCCTATATAGAGGTTGGCGTGCCGTGTGCTCCTATATAGAGGTTGGCGTGCCGTGTGCTCCTATATAGAGGTTGGCGTGTCGTGTGCCCCTATAGAGGTTGGCGTGCCGTGTGCCCCTATATAGAGGTTGGCGTGTCGTGTGCTCCTATATATAGGTTGGCGTGCCGTGTGCCCTATAGAGGTTGGCGTGCCGTGTGCTCCTATATAGAGGTTGGCGTGCCGTGTGCTCCTATATAGAGGTTGGCGTGTCGTGTGCTCCTATATAGAGGTTGGCGTGCCGTGTGCTCCTATATAGAGGTTGGCGTACCGTGTGCTCCTATATAGAGGTTGGCGTGCCGTGTGCTCCTATAGAGGTTGGCGTACCGTGTGCCCCTATATAGAGGTTGGCGTGCCGTGTGCCCCTATATAGAGGTTGGCGTGCCGTGTGCTCCTATATAGAGGTTGGCGTGCCGTGTGCTCCTATATAGAGGTTGGCGTGTCGTGTGCTCCTATATAGAGGTTGGCGTGCCGTGTGCCCCTATATAGAGGTTGGCGTGTCGTGTGCCTCTATAGAGGTTGGCGTGCCGTGTGCTCCTATATAGAGGTTGGCGTGTCGTGTGCTCCTATAGAGGTTGGCGTGCCGTGTGCTCCTATATAGAGGTTGGCGTACCGTGTGCTCCTATATAGAGGTTGGCGTGCCGTGTGCTCCTATATAGAGGTTGGCGTGTCGTGTGCTCCTATATAGAGGTTGGCGTGTCGTGTGCCCCTATAGAGGTTGGCGTGTCGTGTGCTCCTATATAGAGGTTGGCGTGTCGTGTGCCCCTATAGAGGTTGGCGTGCCGTGTGCTCCTATATAGAGGTTGGCGTACCGTGTGCTCCTATATAGAGGTTGGCGTGCCGTGTGCTCCTATATAGAGGTTGGCGTGTCGTGTGCTCCTATATAGAGGTTGGCGTGTCGTGTGCCCCTATAGAGGTTGGCGTGTCGTGTGCCCCTATAGAGGTTGGCGTGCCGTGTGCTCCTATATAGAGGTTGGCGTGCCGTGTGCTCCTATATAGAGGTTGGCGTACCGTGTGCTCCTATATAGAGGTTGGCGTGCCGTGTGCCCCTATATAGAGGTTGGCGTGCCGTGTGCTCCTATATAGAGGTTGGCGTACCGTGTGCTCCTATATAGAGGTTGGCGTGTCGTGTGCCCCTATAGAGGTTGGCGTGCCGTGTGCTCCTATATAGAGGTTGGCGTGCCGTGTGCCCTATAGAGGTTGGCGTGCCGTGTGCCCCTATATAGAGGTTGGCGTGCCGTGTGCTCCTATATAGAGGTTGGCGTGCCGTGTGCTCCTATATATAGGTTGGCGTGCCGTGTGCTCCTATATAGAGGTTGGCGTGTCGTGTGCTCCTATATAGAGGTTGGCGTGCCGTGTGCTCCTATATAGAGGTTGGCGTGCCGTGTGCCCCTATATAGAGGTTGGCGTGTCGTGTGCCCCTATAGAGGTTGGCGTGTCGTGTGCCCCTATAGAGGTTGGCGTGCCGTGTGCTCCTATAGAGGTTGGCGTGTCGTGTGCTCCTATATAGAGGTTGGCGTGCCGTGTGCTCCTATATAGAGGTTGGCGTGCCGTGTGCTCCTATATAGAGGTTGGCGTGTCGTGTGCTCCTATATAGAGGTTGGCGTGCCGTGTGCTCCTATATAGAGGTTGGCGTGTCGTGTGCTCCTATATAGAGGTTGGCGTGCCGTGTGCTCCTATATAGAGGTTGGCGTGCCGTGTGCTCCTATATAGAGGTTGGCGTGTCGTGTGCTCCTATATAGAGGTTGGCGTGCCGTGTTCCCCCATATAGAGGTTGGCGTGTCGTGTGCTCCTATATAGAGGTTGGCGTGCCGTGTGCTCCTATATAGAGGTTGGCGTGCCGTGTTCCCCCATATAGAGGTTGGCGTGCCGTGTGCCCCTATATAGAGGTTGGCGTGCCGTGTGCCCCTATAGAGGTTGGCGTGTCGTGTGCCTCTATAGAGGTTGGCGTGCCGTGTGCTCCTATATAGAGGTTGGCGTGCCGTGTGCCCCTATATAGAGGTTGGCGTACCGTGTGCTCCTATATAGAGGTTGGCGTGCCGTGTGCTCCTATATAGAGGTTGGCGTGCCGTGTGCTCCTATATAGAGGTTGGCGTGTCGTGTGCCCCTATATAGAGGTTGGCGTGCCGTGTGCCCCTATATAGAGGTTGGCGTACCGTGTGCTCCTATATAGAGGTTGGCGTGTCGTGTGCCCCTATATAGAGGTTGGCGTGTCGTGTGCTCCTATATAGAGGTTGGCGTGCCGTGTGCTCCTATATAGAGGTTGGCGTACCGTGTGCTCCTATATAGAGGTTGGCGTGTCGTGTGCTCCTATATAGAGGTTGACGTACCGTGTGCTCCTATATAGAGGTTGGCGTGCCGTGTGCTCCTATATAGAGGTTGGCGTGCCGTGTGCTCCTATATAGAGGTTGGCGTACCGTGTGCTCCTATATATAGGTTGGCGTGCCGTGTGCTCCTATATAGAGGTTGGCGTGCCGTGTGCCCCTATAGAGGTTGGCGTGCCGTGTGCTCCTATATATAGGTTGGCGTGTCGTGTGCCTCTATAGAGGTTGGCGTGCCGTGTGCTCCTATATATAGGTTGGCGTGTCGTGTGCCTCTATAGAGGTTGGCGTGCCGTGTGCTCCTATATATAGGTTGGCGTGTCGTGTGCCTCTATAGAGGTTGGCGTGCCGTGTGCTCCTATATATAGGTTGGCGTGTCGTGTGCCACTATAGAGGTTGGCGTGCCGTGTGCTCCTATATATAGGTTGGCGTGTCGTGTGCCCCTATAGAGGTTGGCGTGCCGTGTGCCCCTATATAGGTTGGCGTGTCGTGTGCCCCTATAGAGGTTGGCGTGCCGTGTGCTCCTATATATAGGTTGGCGTGTCGTGTGCCCCTATAGAGGTTGGCGTGCCGTGTGCCCCTATAGAGGTTGGCGTGCCGTGTGCTCTATATAGGTTGGCGTGCCGTGTGCTCCTATAGAGGTTGGCGTGCCGTGTGCCCTATAGAGCTTGGCGTGTCGTGTGCCCCTATAGAGGTTGGCGTGTCGTGTGCCGCTATATAGGTTGGCGTGCCGTGTGCTCCTATAGAGGTTGGCGTGCCGTGTGCCCTATAGAGGTTGGCATGTCGTGTGCCCCTATAGAGGTTGGCGTGTCGTGTGCCACTATAGAGGTTGGCGTGTCGTGTGCCCCTATAGAGGTTGGCGTGTCGTGTGCCCCTATAGAGGTTGGGGTGTCGTGTGCCCCTATAGAGGTTGGCGTGCCGTGTGCTCTATATAGGTTGGCGTGCCGTGTGCCCCTATATAGAGGTTGGCGTGCCGTGTGCCCCTATAGAGGTTGGCGTGCCGTGTGCCCCTATATAGAGGTTGGCGTGCCGTGTGCCCTATAGAGGTTGGCGTGCCGTGTGCCCCTATATAGAGGTTGGCGTGTCGTGTGCCCCTATAGAGGTTGGCGTGCCGTGTGCTCCTATATAGAGGTTGGCGTGTCGTGTGCCCCTATAGAGGTTGGGGTGCCGTGTGCCCCTATATAGGTTGGCGTGCCGTGTGCCCCTATATAGAGGTTGGCGTGCCGTGTGCTCCTATATAGAGGTTGGCGTGTCGTGTGCCCCTATATAGGTTGGCGTGTCGTGTGCACCTATAGAGGTTGGCGTGTCGTGTGCCCTATAGAGTTTTGACCCGTCCAAAACACTTCCCGGACAAACGTACACTTAGGTATCAAGTTTCGTCGAAATCCGTCCGGAAGTTTTCCCGACCATAGCTAACAGACAAAAGTCACAAACTATACATTAGGTTTTAGCTGGGTACCTGTCTGACGGGCATGTGGGTGAGACGAAATTTGTTGGCATCCCCATCTACACCAACACCCCCACAAAATGGTGGAAATCGGGGCCAGTGGATACCCAGATACAGTTCAATGTCATTTAAAATATCAAGTTCACGCCGCACGGGCATCCGGGTGTGACGAAATTGCTCAGCGCCTGAAACTACCCCCACATACCAAATTTGGTGAAAATCAGCTCAGCGGAGAACTTGAGTTCAAGGTCATTTGAAGGTCAAGGTCACGCCGCACGGGCAAACGGATATACCCATGTTAGTCCTCAGGTCAAACTACATACCCGTACCAAGTTTCATCAAAATCGGTTAGCCGTTTCCGATTCCATCGCGGAAACACACACACACATACATACACACACACCCACACGCACAGACCACAAACTTTCTTCAAATATATAATAGATTCTTTATGGAGGTCAAGTTTAAATTGATATCGTACTCCCATGTTTCTGTTCGTCAGATACAGACTCGAGTATGTAGGAGCCTCAATACCGGTATATTTCTAAAGGATAGCTATAAAAGGCCTCTGCATATTGACATTAGCGCGTACATCGCAACACATATCTAGCAAAATGGCCCTTTAAGTGAGATGTCTTTCAACAGAGGTCAAGGTCATTTTATGGTCAAGGTCAAGGTCATATAAGCCCCCCACATCAACTTGACAACAAATTTGGTTGAGGCTTAATTCCAACTTCACCAACGAAGGCGACCCATGTTATGATGGACATATCATTTGACTTCCTCGCTGCCACCACTGCTCACAAATGATTTCAAATAATAAGCCGCGTTCCGATGTTGAGTGTGAATACCTGGCAGCCAGCCAATACTATTCGCGCGACATACAACCGTGAAAAAATCCCCCTTGTTAGGGTAGATTGGTTCAATCATTTATCTCGAAGGAATTGATAAGCCGCTGATATGTCTGTGAGGCCAAATCGTTGCGAGACGGGAACTTATTGAATGTGTTGTCCGCCTATTAGGGGGATTTTTCGCTGAGCAATTTGTCCGGAGGAAAATTACACGCAGCTAAGGCGGGATAGTTATTACAAAACACCATAAGTAAACATCGGCGCAACACACGATGTCGTGCTATACATTGTTGGAAAGGGTACATCCTTGGCTATTCAACTGTGGTAATTTGATTCTGAAGCAGGCACGTTTGCTTGTGCTATTTTCGCATATATCTTTTGCGAAAACGGTTATAAATGCAACCAAGTCTAGTATACTGATGTGAAATCAGTGTTTCCTGCGGAGACAATTTTTTTTCTGGATTCTAGCCCACGACACCAAATGACGCAAATGACGTCATGGACCATGTCATGACGTCTTCGCTGATTTTATTCAGCTAACCAACGAAATTGGTCAAACGAAACTAATCTATAGGCAAAAATCACGTAGGAATTGTTCAGAAAAACTAAAGTTGTTAATTTTATAACCATCCCGTTGGTCCACTTCCGATTCTGTGTCACCGTTTCTTTTTGGGATATTATTGTTCCCATGATTCTATGCGAAAGCGAAGCGGAAGTCACGTGATTTTTAACCCATTTTTCTTGTCCGGATTTTCATCGGGTCGAAATGCTGTTTCATGGTATTGTAAAAATTAATGACGTCATTCACGCCTAAACATGAAAAGCAACAACGGGGTGTCGTGTCGTGTGTCCCTATAGAGGTTGGACATGTCGTTTGCCCCTATAGAGGTTGGCGTGTCGTGTGCCGCTATAGAGGTTGGCGTGTCGTGTGCCCCTATAGAGGTTGGCGTGTCGTGTGCCCATATAGAGGTTGGCGTGTCGTGTGCCCCTATAGAGGTTGGACATGTCGTGTGCCCCTATAGAGGTTGGCGTGTCGTGTGCCCTATAGAGGTTGGCGTGTCGTGTGCCCCTATAGAGGTTGGCGTGTCGTGTGCCGCTATAGAGGTTGGCGTGTCGTGTGCCCCTATAGAGGTTGGCGTGTCGTGTGCCCCTATAGAGGTTGGCGTGTCGTGTGCCCTATAGAGGTTGGCGTGTCGTGTGCACGTATAGATGTTGACGTGCCGTGTGCTCCTATATAGAGGTTGACGTGTCGTGTGCTCCTATATAGAGGTTGGCGTGCCGTGTGCCCCTATATAGAGGTTGGCGTGTCGTGTGCCCCTATAGAGGTTGGGGTGTCGTGTGCCCCTATAGAGGTTGGCGTGCCGTGTGCTCTATATAGGTTGGCGTGCCGTGTGCTCCTATAGAGGTTGGCGTGCCGTGTGCCCTATAGAGGTTGGCGTGTCGTGTGCCCCTATAGAGGTTGGCGTGTCGTGTGCCGCTATATAGGTTGGCGTGCCGTGTGCTCCTATAGAGGTTGGCGTGCCGTGTGCCCTATAGAGGTTGGCATGTCGTGTGCCCCTATAGAGGTTGGCGTGTCGTGTGCCACTATAGAGGTTGGCGTGTCGTGTGCCCCTATAGAGGTTGGCGTGTCGTGTGCCCCTATAGAGGTTGGGGTGTCGTGTGCCCCTATAGAGGTTGGCGTGCCGTGTGCTCTATATAGGTTGGCGTGCCGTGTGCCCCTATATAGAGGTTGGCGTGCCGTGTGCCCCTATAGAGGTTGGCGTGCCGTGTGCCCCTATATAGAGGTTGGCGTGCCGTGTGCCCTATAGAGGTTGGCGTGCCGTGTGCCCCTATATAGAGGTTGGCGTGTCGTGTGCCCCTATAGAGGTTGGCGTATCGTGTGCTCCTATATAGAGGTTGGCGTGCCGTGTGCTCCTATATAGAGGTTGGCGTGTCGTGTGCCCTATAGAGGTTGGCGTGTCGTGTGCACGTATAGATGTTGACGTGCCGTGTGCTCCTATATAGAGGTTGACGTGTCGTGTGCTCCTATATAGAGGTTGGCGTGCCGTGTGCCCCTATATAGAGGTTGGCGTGTCGTGTGCCCCTATAGAGGTTGGGGTGTCGTGTGCCCCTATAGAGGTTGGCGTGCCGTGTGCTCTATATAGGTTGGCGTGCCGTGTGCTCCTATAGAGGTTGGCGTGCCGTGTGCCCTATAGAGGTTGGCGTGTCGTGTGCCCCTATAGAGGTTGGCGTGTCGTGTGCCGCTATATAGGTTGGCGTGCCGTGTGCTCCTATAGAGGTTGGCGTGCCGTGTGCCCTATAGAGGTTGGCATGTCGTGTGCCCCTATAGAGGTTGGCGTGTCGTGTGCCACTATAGAGGTTGGCGTGTCGTGTGCCCCTATAGAGGTTGGCGTGTCGTGTGCCCCTATAGAGGTTGGGGTGTCGTGTGCCCCTATAGAGGTTGGCGTGCCGTGTGCTCTATATAGGTTGGCGTGCCGTGTGCCCCTATATAGAGGTTGGCGTGCCGTGTGCCCCTATAGAGGTTGGCGTGCCGTGTGCCCCTATATAGAGGTTGGCGTGCCGTGTGCCCTATAGAGGTTGGCGTGCCGTGTGCCCCTATATAGAGGTTGGCGTGTCGTGTGCCCCTATAGAGGTTGGCGTGCCGTGTGCTCCTATATAGAGGTTGGCGTGTCGTGTGCCCCTATAGAGGTTGGGGTGCCGTGTGCCCCTATATAGGTTGGCGTGCCGTGTGCCCCTATATAGAGGTTGGCGTGCCGTGTGCTCCTATATAGAGGTTGGCGTGTCGTGTGCCCCTATATAGGTTGGCGTGTCGTGTGCACCTATAGAGGTTGGCGTGTCGTGTGCCCTATAGAGTTTTGACCCGTCCAAAACACTTCCCGGACAAACGTACACTTAGGTATCAAGTTTCGTCGAAATCCGTCCGGAAGTTTTCCCGACCATAGCTAACAGACAAAAGTCACAAACTATACATTAGGTTTTAGCTGGGTACCTGTCTGACGGGCATGTGGGTGAGACGAAATTTGTTGGCATCCCCATCTACACCAACACCCCCACAAAATGGTGGAAATCGGGGCCAGTGGATACCCAGATACAGTTCAATGTCATTTAAAATATCAAGTTCACGCCGCACGGGCATCCGGGTGTGACGAAATTGCTCAGCGCCTGAAACTACCCCCACATACCAAATTTGGTGAAAATCAGCTCAGCGGAGAACTTGAGTTCAAGGTCATTTGAAGGTCAAGGTCACGCCGCACGGGCAAACGGATATACCCATGTTAGTCCTCAGGTCAAACTACATACCCGTACCAAGTTTCATCAAAATCGGTTAGCCGTTTCCGATTCCATCGCGGAAACACACACACACATACATACACACACACCCACACGCACAGACCACAAACTTTCTTCAAATATATAATAGATTCTTTATGGAGGTCAAGTTTAAATTGATATCGTACTCCCATGTTTCTGTTCGTCAGATACAGACTCGAGTATGTAGGAGCCTCAATACCGGTATATTTCTAAAGGATAGCTATAAAAGGCCTCTGCATATTGACATTAGCGCGTACATCGCAACACATATCTAGCAAAATGGCCCTTTAAGTGAGATGTCTTTCAACAGAGGTCAAGGTCATTTTATGGTCAAGGTCAAGGTCATATAAGCCCCCCACATCAACTTGACAACAAATTTGGTTGAGGCTTAATTCCAACTTCACCAACGAAGGCGACCCATGTTATGATGGACATATCATTTGACTTCCTCGCTGCCACCACTGCTCACAAATGATTTCAAATAATAAGCCGCGTTCCGATGTTGAGTGTGAATACCTGGCAGCCAGCCAATACTATTCGCGCGACATACAACCGTGAAAAAATCCCCCTTGTTAGGGTAGATTGGTTCAATCATTTATCTCGAAGGAATTGATAAGCCGCTGATATGTCTGTGAGGCCAAATCGTTGCGAGACGGGAACTTATTGAATGTGTTGTCCGCCTATTAGGGGGATTTTTCGCTGAGCAATTTGTCCGGAGGAAAATTACACGCAGCTAAGGCGGGATAGTTATTACAAAACACCATAAGTAAACATCGGCGCAACACACGATGTCGTGCTATACATTGTTGGAAAGGGTACATCCTTGGCTATTCAACTGTGGTAATTTGATTCTGAAGCAGGCACGTTTGCTTGTGCTATTTTCGCATATATCTTTTGCGAAAACGGTTATAAATGCAACCAAGTCTAGTATACTGATGTGAAATCAGTGTTTCCTGCGGAGACAATTTTTTTTCTGGATTCTAGCCCACGACACCAAATGACGCAAATGACGTCATGGACCATGTCATGACGTCTTCGCTGATTTTATTCAGCTAACCAACGAAATTGGTCAAACGAAACTAATCTATAGGCAAAAATCACGTAGGAATTGTTCAGAAAAACTAAAGTTGTTAATTTTATAACCATCCCGTTGGTCCACTTCCGATTCTGTGTCACCGTTTCTTTTTGGGATATTATTGTTCCCATGATTCTATGCGAAAGCGAAGCGGAAGTCACGTGATTTTTAACCCATTTTTCTTGTCCGGATTTTCATCGGGTCGAAATGCTGTTTCATGGTATTGTAAAAATTAATGACGTCATTCACGCCTAAACATGAAAAGCAACAACGGGGTGTCGTGTCGTGTGTCCCTATAGAGGTTGGACATGTCGTTTGCCCCTATAGAGGTTGGCGTGTCGTGTGCCGCTATAGAGGTTGGCGTGTCGTGTGCCCCTATAGAGGTTGGCGTGTCGTGTGCCCATATAGAGGTTGGCGTGTCGTGTGCCCCTATAGAGGTTGGACATGTCGTGTGCCCCTATAGAGGTTGGCGTGTCGTGTGCCCTATAGAGGTTGGCGTGTCGTGTGCCCCTATAGAGGTTGGCGTGTCGTGTGCCGCTATAGAGGTTGGCGTGTCGTGTGCCCCTATAGAGGTTGGCGTGTCGTGTGCCCCTATAGAGGTTGGCGTGTCGTGTGCCCTATAGAGGTTGGCGTGTCGTGTGTACGTATAGATGTTGACGTGCCGTGTGCTCCTATATAGAGGTTGACGTGTCGTGTGCTCCTATATAGAGGTTGGCGTGCCGTGTGCCCCTATATAGAGGTTGGCGTGTCGTGTGCCCCTATAGAGGTTGGGGTGTCGTGTGCCCCTATAGAGGTTGGCGTGCCGTGTGCTCTATATAGGTTGGCGTGCCGTGTGCTCCTATAGAGGTTGGCGTGCCGTGTGCCCTATAGAGGTTGGCGTGTCGTGTGCCCCTATAGAGGTTGGCGTGTCGTGTGCCGCTATATAGGTTGGCGTGCCGTGTGCTCCTATAGAGGTTGGCGTGCCGTGTGCCCTATAGAGGTTGGCATGTCGTGTGCCCCTATAGAGGTTGGCGTGTCGTGTGCCACTATAGAGGTTGGCGTGTCGTGTGCCCCTATAGAGGTTGGCGTGTCGTGTGCCCCTATAGAGGTTGGGGTGTCGTGTGCCCCTATAGAGGTTGGCGTGCCGTGTGCTCTATATAGGTTGGCGTGCCGTGTGCCCCTATATAGAGGTTGGCGTGCCGTGTGCCCCTATAGAGGTTGGCGTGCCGTGTGCCCCTATATAGAGGTTGGCGTGCCGTGTGCCCTATAGAGGTTGGCGTGCCGTGTGCCCCTATATAGAGGTTGGCGTGTCGTGTGCCCCTATAGAGGTTGGCGTATCGTGTGCTCCTATATAGAGGTTGGCGTGCCGTGTGCTCCTATATAGAGGTTGGCGTGTCGTGTGCCCTATAGAGGTTGGCGTGTCGTGTGCACGTATAGATGTTGACGTGCCGTGTGCTCCTATATAGAGGTTGACGTGTCGTGTGCTCCTATATAGAGGTTGGCGTGCCGTGTGCCCCTATATAGAGGTTGGCGTGTCGTGTGCCCCTATAGAGGTTGGGGTGTCGTGTGCCCCTATAGAGGTTGGCGTGCCGTGTGCTCTATATAGGTTGGCGTGCCGTGTGCTCCTATAGAGGTTGGCGTGCCGTGTGCCCTATAGAGGTTGGCGTGTCGTGTGCCCCTATAGAGGTTGGCGTGTCGTGTGCCGCTATATAGGTTGGCGTGCCGTGTGCTCCTATAGAGGTTGGCGTGCCGTGTGCCCTATAGAGGTTGGCATGTCGTGTGCCCCTATAGAGGTTGGCGTGTCGTGTGCCACTATAGAGGTTGGCGTGTCGTGTGCCCCTATAGAGGTTGGCGTGTCGTGTGCCCCTATAGAGGTTGGGGTGTCGTGTGCCCCTATAGAGGTTGGCGTGCCGTGTGCTCTATATAGGTTGGCGTGCCGTGTGCCCCTATATAGAGGTTGGCGTGCCGTGTGCCCCTATAGAGGTTGGCGTGCCGTGTGCCCCTATATAGAGGTTGGCGTGCCGTGTGCCCTATAGAGGTTGGCGTGCCGTGTGCCCCTATATAGAGGTTGGCGTGTCGTGTGCCCCTATAGAGGTTGGCGTGCCGTGTGCTCCTATATAGAGGTTGGCGTGTCGTGTGCCCCTATAGAGGTTGGGGTGCCGTGTGCCCCTATATAGGTTGGCGTGCCGTGTGCCCCTATATAGAGGTTGGCGTGCCGTGTGCTCCTATATAGAGGTTGGCGTGTCGTGTGCCCCTATATAGGTTGGCGTGTCGTGTGCACCTATAGAGGTTGGCGTGTCGTGTGCCCTATAGAGGTTTGACCCGTCCAAAACACTTCCCGGACAAACGTACACTTAGGTATCAAGTTTCGTCGAAATCCGTCCGGAAGTTTTCCCGACCATAGCTAACAGACAAAAGTCACAAACTATACATTAGGTTTTAGCTGGGTACCTGTCTGACGGGCATGTGGGTGAGACGAAATTTGTTGGCATCCCCATCTACACCAACACCCCCACAAAATGGTGGAAATCGGGGCCAGTGGATACCCAGATACAGTTCAATGTCATTTAAAATATCAAGTTCACGCCGCACGGGCATCCGGGTGTGACGAAATTGCTCAGCGCCTGAAACTACCCCCACATACCAAATTTGGTGAAAATCAGCTCAGCGGAGAACTTGAGTTCAAGGTCATTTGAAGGTCAAGGTCACGCCGCACGGGCAAACGGATATACCCATGTTAGTCCTCAGGTCAAACTACATACCCGTACCAAGTTTCATCAAAATCGGTTAGCCGTTTCCGATTCCATCGCGGAAACACACACACACATACATACACACACACCCACACGCACAGACCACAAACTTTCTTCAAATATATAATAGATTCTTTATGGAGGTCAAGTTTAAATTGATATCGTACTCCCATGTTTCTGTTCGTCAGATACAGACTCGAGTATGTAGGAGCCTCAATACCGGTATATTTCTAAAGGATAGCTATAAAAGGCCTCTGCATATTGACATTAGCGCGTACATCGCAACACATATCTAGCAAAATGGCCCTTTAAGTGAGATGTCTTTCAACAGAGGTCAAGGTCATTTTATGGTCAAGGTCAAGGTCATATAAGCCCCCCACATCAACTTGACAACAAATTTGGTTGAGGCTTAATTCCAACTTCACCAACGAAGGCGACCCATGTTATGATGGACATATCATTTGACTTCCTCGCTGCCACCACTGCTCACAAATGATTTCAAATAATAAGCCGCGTTCCGATGTTGAGTGTGAATACCTGGCAGCCAGCCAATACTATTCGCGCGACATACAACCGTGAAAAAATCCCCCTTGTTAGGGTAGATTGGTTCAATCATTTATCTCGAAGGAATTGATAAGCCGCTGATATGTCTGTGAGGCCAAATCGTTGCGAGACGGGAACTTATTGAATGTGTTGTCCGCCTATTAGGGGGATTTTTCGCTGAGCAATTTGTCCGGAGGAAAATTACACGCAGCTAAGGCGGGATAGTTATTACAAAACACCATAAGTAAACATCGGCGCAACACACGATGTCGTGCTATACATTGTTGGAAAGGGTACATCCTTGGCTATTCAACTGTGGTAATTTGATTCTGAAGCAGGCACGTTTGCTTGTGCTATTTTCGCATATATCTTTTGCGAAAACGGTTATAAATGCAACCAAGTCTAGTATACTGATGTGAAATCAGTGTTTCCTGCGGAGACAATTTTTTTTCTGGATTCTAGCCCACGACACCAAATGACGCAAATGACGTCATGGACCATGTCATGACGTCTTCGCTGATTTTATTCAGCTAACCAACGAAATTGGTCAAACGAAACTAATCTATAGGCAAAAATCACGTAGGAATTGTTCAGAAAAACTAAAGTTGTTAATTTTATAACCATCCCGTTGGTCCACTTCCGATTCTGTGTCACCGTTTCTTTTTGGGATATTATTGTTCCCATGATTCTATGCGAAAGCGAAGCGGAAGTCACGTGATTTTTAACCCATTTTTCTTGTCCGGATTTTCATCGGGTCGAAATGCTGTTTCATGGTATTGTAAAAATTAATGACGTCATTCACGCCTAAACATGAAAAGCAACAACGGGGTGTCGTGTCGTGTGTCCCTATAGAGGTTGGACATGTCGTTTGCCCCTATAGAGGTTGGCGTGTCGTGTGCCGCTATAGAGGTTGGCGTGTCGTGTGCCCCTATAGAGGTTGGCGTGTCGTGTGCCCATATAGAGGTTGGCGTGTCGTGTGCCCCTATAGAGGTTGGACATGTCGTGTGCCCCTATAGAGGTTGGCGTGTCGTGTGCCCTATAGAGGTTGGCGTGTCGTGTGCCCCTATAGAGGTTGGCGTGTCGTGTGCCGCTATAGAGGTTGGCGTGTCGTGTGCCCATATAGAGGTTGGCGTATCGTGTGCTCCTATATAGAGGTTGGCGTGCCGTGTGCTCCTATATAGAGGTTGGCGTGTCGTGTGCCCTATAGAGGTTGGCGTGTCGTGTGCACGTATAGATGTTGACGTGCCGTGTGCTCCTATATAGAGGTTGACGTGTCGTGTGCTCCTATATAGAGGTTGGCGTGCCGTGTGCCCCTATATAGAGGTTGGCGTGTCGTGTGCCCCTATAGAGGTTGGGGTGTCGTGTGCCCCTATAGAGGTTGGCGTGCCGTGTGCTCTATATAGGTTGGCGTGCCGTGTGCTCCTATAGAGGTTGGCGTGCCGTGTGCCCTATAGAGGTTGGCGTGTCGTGTGCCCCTATAGAGGTTGGCGTGTCGTGTGCCGCTATATAGGTTGGCGTGCCGTGTGCTCCTATAGAGGTTGGCGTGCCGTGTGCCCTATAGAGGTTGGCATGTCGTGTGCCCCTATAGAGGTTGGCGTGTCGTGTGCCACTATAGAGGTTGGCGTGTCGTGTGCCCCTATAGAGGTTGGCGTGTCGTGTGCCCCTATAGAGGTTGGGGTGTCGTGTGCCCCTATAGAGGTTGGCGTGCCGTGTGCTCTATATAGGTTGGCGTGCCGTGTGCCCCTATATAGAGGTTGGCGTGCCGTGTGCCCCTATAGAGGTTGGCGTGCCGTGTGCCCCTATATAGAGGTTGGCGTGCCGTGTGCCCTATAGAGGTTGGCGTGCCGTGTGCCCCTATATAGAGGTTGGCGTGTCGTGTGCCCCTATAGAGGTTGGCGTGCCGTGTGCTCCTATATAGAGGTTGGCGTGTCGTGTGCCCCTATAGAGGTTGGGGTGCCGTGTGCCCCTATATAGGTTGGCGTGCCGTGTGCCCCTATATAGAGGTTGGCGTGCCGTGTGCTCCTATATAGAGGTTGGCGTGTCGTGTGCCCCTATATAGGTTGGCGTGTCGTGTGCACCTATAGAGGTTGGCGTGTCGTGTGCCCTATAGAGTTTTGACCCGTCCAAAACACTTCCCGGACAAACGTACACTTAGGTATCAAGTTTCGTCGAAATCCGTCCGGAAGTTTTCCCGACCATAGCTAACAGACAAAAGTCACAAACTATACATTAGGTTTTAGCTGGGTACCTGTCTGACGGGCATGTGGGTGAGACGAAATTTGTTGGCATCCCCATCTACACCAACACCCCCACAAAATGGTGGAAATCGGGGCCAGTGGATACCCAGATACAGTTCAATGTCATTTAAAATATCAAGTTCACGCCGCACGGGCATCCGGGTGTGACGAAATTGCTCAGCGCCTGAAACTACCCCCACATACCAAATTTGGTGAAAATCAGCTCAGCGGAGAACTTGAGTTCAAGGTCATTTGAAGGTCAAGGTCACGCCGCACGGGCAAACGGATATACCCATGTTAGTCCTCAGGTCAAACTACATACCCGTACCAAGTTTCATCAAAATCGGTTAGCCGTTTCCGATTCCATCGCGGAAACACACACACACATACATACACACACACCCACACGCACAGACCACAAACTTTCTTCAAATATATAATAGATTCTTTATGGAGGTCAAGTTTAAATTGATATCGTACTCCCATGTTTCTGTTCGTCAGATACAGACTCGAGTATGTAGGAGCCTCAATACCGGTATATTTCTAAAGGATAGCTATAAAAGGCCTCTGCATATTGACATTAGCGCGTACATCGCAACACATATCTAGCAAAATGGCCCTTTAAGTGAGATGTCTTTCAACAGAGGTCAAGGTCATTTTATGGTCAAGGTCAAGGTCATATAAGCCCCCCACATCAACTTGACAACAAATTTGGTTGAGGCTTAATTCCAACTTCACCAACGAAGGCGACCCATGTTATGATGGACATATCATTTGACTTCCTCG
Organism: Siphonodentalium dalli; assembly: GCA_032622095.1. NCBI lineage: Eukaryota > Metazoa > Mollusca > Scaphopoda > Gadilida > Siphonodentaliidae > Siphonodentalium > Siphonodentalium dalli. The sequence goes on from CP136069.1 coordinate 211,255,616, forward strand.
CTGCCACCACTGCTCACAAATGATTTCAAATAATAAGCCGCGTTCCGATGTTGAGTGTGAATACCTGGCAGCCAGCCAATACTATTCGCGCGACATACAACCGTGAAAAAATCCCCCTTGTTAGGGTAGATTGGTTCAATCATTTATCTCGAAGGAATTGATAAGCCGCTGATATGTCTGTGAGGCCAAATCGTTGCGAGACGGGAACTTATTGAATGTGTTGTCCGCCTATTAGGGGGATTTTTCGCTGAGCAATTTGTCCGGAGGAAAATTACACGCAGCTAAGGCGGGATAGTTATTACAAAACACCATAAGTAAACATCGGCGCAACACACGATGTCGTGCTATACATTGTTGGAAAGGGTACATCCTTGGCTATTCAACTGTGGTAATTTGATTCTGAAGCAGGCACGTTTGCTTGTGCTATTTTCGCATATATCTTTTGCGAAAACGGTTATAAATGCAACCAAGTCTAGTATACTGATGTGAAATCAGTGTTTCCTGCGGAGACAATTTTTTTTCTGGATTCTAGCCCACGACACCAAATGACGCAAATGACGTCATGGACCATGTCATGACGTCTTCGCTGATTTTATTCAGCTAACCAACGAAATTGGTCAAACGAAACTAATCTATAGGCAAAAATCACGTAGGAATTGTTCAGAAAAACTAAAGTTGTTAATTTTATAACCATCCCGTTGGTCCACTTCCGATTCTGTGTCACCGTTTCTTTTTGGGATATTATTGTTCCCATGATTCTATGCGAAAGCGAAGCGGAAGTCACGTGATTTTTAACCCATTTTTCTTGTCCGGATTTTCATCGGGTCGAAATGCTGTTTCATGGTATTGTAAAAATTAATGACGTCATTCACGCCTAAACATGAAAAGCAACAACGGGGTGTCGTGTCGTGTGTCCCTATAGAGGTTGGACATGTCGTTTGCCCCTATAGAGGTTGGCGTGTCGTGTGCCGCTATAGAGGTTGGCGTGTCGTGTGCCCCTATAGAGGTTGGCGTGTCGTGTGCCCATATAGAGGTTGGCGTGTCGTGTGCCCCTATAGAGGTTGGACATGTCGTGTGCCCCTATAGAGGTTGGCGTGTCGTGTGCCCTATAGAGGTTGGCGTGTCGTGTGCCCCTATAGAGGTTGGCGTGTCGTGTGCCGCTATAGAGGTTGGCGTGTCGTGTGCCCCTATAGAGGTTGGCGTGTCGTGTGCCCCTATAGAGGTTGGCGTGTCGTGTGCCCTATAGAGGTTGGCGTGTCGTGTGCACGTATAGATGTTGACGTGCCGTGTGCTCCTATATAGAGGTTGACGTGTCGTGTGCTCCTATATAGAGGTTGGCGTGCCGTGTGCCCCTATATAGAGGTTGGCGTGTCGTGTGCCCCTATAGAGGTTGGGGTGTCGTGTGCCCCTATAGAGGTTGGCGTGCCGTGTGCTCTATATAGGTTGGCGTGCCGTGTGCTCCTATAGAGGTTGGCGTGCCGTGTGCCCTATAGAGGTTGGCGTGTCGTGTGCCCCTATAGAGGTTGGCGTGTCGTGTGCCGCTATATAGGTTGGCGTGCCGTGTGCTCCTATAGAGGTTGGCGTGCCGTGTGCCCTATAGAGGTTGGCATGTCGTGTGCCCCTATAGAGGTTGGCGTGTCGTGTGCCACTATAGAGGTTGGCGTGTCGTGTGCCCCTATAGAGGTTGGCGTGTCGTGTGCCCCTATAGAGGTTGGGGTGTCGTGTGCCCCTATAGAGGTTGGCGTGCCGTGTGCTCTATATAGGTTGGCGTGCCGTGTGCCCCTATATAGAGGTTGGCGTGCCGTGTGCCCCTATAGAGGTTGGCGTGCCGTGTGCCCCTATATAGAGGTTGGCGTGCCGTGTGCCCTATAGAGGTTGGCGTGCCGTGTGCCCCTATATAGAGGTTGGCGTGTCGTGTGCCCCTATAGAGGTTGGCGTATCGTGTGCTCCTATATAGAGGTTGGCGTGCCGTGTGCTCCTATATAGAGGTTGGCGTGTCGTGTGCCCTATAGAGGTTGGCGTGTCGTGTGCACGTATAGATGTTGACGTGCCGTGTGCTCCTATATAGAGGTTGACGTGTCGTGTGCTCCTATATAGAGGTTGGCGTGCCGTGTGCCCCTATATAGAGGTTGGCGTGTCGTGTGCCCCTATAGAGGTTGGGGTGTCGTGTGCCCCTATAGAGGTTGGCGTGCCGTGTGCTCTATATAGGTTGGCGTGCCGTGTGCTCCTATAGAGGTTGGCGTGCCGTGTGCCCTATAGAGGTTGGCGTGTCGTGTGCCCCTATAGAGGTTGGCGTGTCGTGTGCCGCTATATAGGTTGGCGTGCCGTGTGCTCCTATAGAGGTTGGCGTGCCGTGTGCCCTATAGAGGTTGGCATGTCGTGTGCCCCTATAGAGGTTGGCGTGTCGTGTGCCACTATAGAGGTTGGCGTGTCGTGTGCCCCTATAGAGGTTGGCGTGTCGTGTGCCCCTATAGAGGTTGGGGTGTCGTGTGCCCCTATAGAGGTTGGCGTGCCGTGTGCTCTATATAGGTTGGCGTGCCGTGTGCCCCTATATAGAGGTTGGCGTGCCGTGTGCCCCTATAGAGGTTGGCGTGCCGTGTGCCCCTATATAGAGGTTGGCGTGCCGTGTGCCCTATAGAGGTTGGCGTGCCGTGTGCCCCTATATAGAGGTTGGCGTGTCGTGTGCCCCTATAGAGGTTGGCGTGCCGTGTGCTCCTATATAGAGGTTGGCGTGTCGTGTGCCCCTATAGAGGTTGGGGTGCCGTGTGCCCCTATATAGGTTGGCGTGCCGTGTGCCCCTATATAGAGGTTGGCGTGCCGTGTGCTCCTATATAGAGGTTGGCGTGTCGTGTGCCCCTATATAGGTTGGCGTGTCGTGTGCACCTATAGAGGTTGGCGTGTCGTGTGCCCTATAGAGTTTTGACCCGTCCAAAACACTTCCCGGACAAACGTACACTTAGGTATCAAGTTTCGTCGAAATCCGTCCGGAAGTTTTCCCGACCATAGCTAACAGACAAAAGTCACAAACTATACATTAGGTTTTAGCTGGGTACCTGTCTGACGGGCATGTGGGTGAGACGAAATTTGTTGGCATCCCCATCTACACCAACACCCCCACAAAATGGTGGAAATCGGGGCCAGTGGATACCCAGATACAGTTCAATGTCATTTAAAATATCAAGTTCACGCCGCACGGGCATCCGGGTGTGACGAAATTGCTCAGCGCCTGAAACTACCCCCACATACCAAATTTGGTGAAAATCAGCTCAGCGGAGAACTTGAGTTCAAGGTCATTTGAAGGTCAAGGTCACGCCGCACGGGCAAACGGATATACCCATGTTAGTCCTCAGGTCAAACTACATACCCGTACCAAGTTTCATCAAAATCGGTTAGCCGTTTCCGATTCCATCGCGGAAACACACACACACATACATACACACACACCCACACGCACAGACCACAAACTTTCTTCAAATATATAATAGATTCTTTATGGAGGTCAAGTTTAAATTGATATCGTACTCCCATGTTTCTGTTCGTCAGATACAGACTCGAGTATGTAGGAGCCTCAATACCGGTATATTTCTAAAGGATAGCTATAAAAGGCCTCTGCATATTGACATTAGCGCGTACATCGCAACACATATCTAGCAAAATGGCCCTTTAAGTGAGATGTCTTTCAACAGAGGTCAAGGTCATTTTATGGTCAAGGTCAAGGTCATATAAGCCCCCCACATCAACTTGACAACAAATTTGGTTGAGGCTTAATTCCAACTTCACCAACGAAGGCGACCCATGTTATGATGGACATATCATTTGACTTCCTCGCTGCCACCACTGCTCACAAATGATTTCAAATAATAAGCCGCGTTCCGATGTTGAGTGTGAATACCTGGCAGCCAGCCAATACTATTCGCGCGACATACAACCGTGAAAAAATCCCCCTTGTTAGGGTAGATTGGTTCAATCATTTATCTCGAAGGAATTGATAAGCCGCTGATATGTCTGTGAGGCCAAATCGTTGCGAGACGGGAACTTATTGAATGTGTTGTCCGCCTATTAGGGGGATTTTTCGCTGAGCAATTTGTCCGGAGGAAAATTACACGCAGCTAAGGCGGGATAGTTATTACAAAACACCATAAGTAAACATCGGCGCAACACACGATGTCGTGCTATACATTGTTGGAAAGGGTACATCCTTGGCTATTCAACTGTGGTAATTTGATTCTGAAGCAGGCACGTTTGCTTGTGCTATTTTCGCATATATCTTTTGCGAAAACGGTTATAAATGCAACCAAGTCTAGTATACTGATGTGAAATCAGTGTTTCCTGCGGAGACAATTTTTTTTCTGGATTCTAGCCCACGACACCAAATGACGCAAATGACGTCATGGACCATGTCATGACGTCTTCGCTGATTTTATTCAGCTAACCAACGAAATTGGTCAAACGAAACTAATCTATAGGCAAAAATCACGTAGGAATTGTTCAGAAAAACTAAAGTTGTTAATTTTATAACCATCCCGTTGGTCCACTTCCGATTCTGTGTCACCGTTTCTTTTTGGGATATTATTGTTCCCATGATTCTATGCGAAAGCGAAGCGGAAGTCACGTGATTTTTAACCCATTTTTCTTGTCCGGATTTTCATCGGGTCGAAATGCTGTTTCATGGTATTGTAAAAATTAATGACGTCATTCACGCCTAAACATGAAAAGCAACAACGGGGTGTCGTGTCGTGTGTCCCTATAGAGGTTGGACATGTCGTTTGCCCCTATAGAGGTTGGCGTGTCGTGTGCCGCTATAGAGGTTGGCGTGTCGTGTGCCCCTATAGAGGTTGGCGTGTCGTGTGCCCATATAGAGGTTGGCGTGTCGTGTGCCCCTATAGAGGTTGGACATGTCGTGTGCCCCTATAGAGGTTGGCGTGTCGTGTGCCCTATAGAGGTTGGCGTGTCGTGTGCCCCTATAGAGGTTGGCGTGTCGTGTGCCGCTATAGAGGTTGGCGTGTCGTGTGCCCCTATAGAGGTTGGCGTGTCGTGTGCCCCTATAGAGGTTGGCGTGTCGTGTGCCCTATAGAGGTTGGCGTGTCGTGTGCACGTATAGATGTTGACGTGCCGTGTGCTCCTATATAGAGGTTGACGTGTCGTGTGCTCCTATATAGAGGTTGGCGTGCCGTGTGCCCCTATATAGAGGTTGGCGTGTCGTGTGCCCCTATAGAGGTTGGGGTGTCGTGTGCCCCTATAGAGGTTGGCGTGCCGTGTGCTCTATATAGGTTGGCGTGCCGTGTGCTCCTATAGAGGTTGGCGTGCCGTGTGCCCTATAGAGGTTGGCGTGTCGTGTGCCCCTATAGAGGTTGGCGTGTCGTGTGCCGCTATATAGGTTGGCGTGCCGTGTGCTCCTATAGAGGTTGGCGTGCCGTGTGCCCTATAGAGGTTGGCATGTCGTGTGCCCCTATAGAGGTTGGCGTGTCGTGTGCCACTATAGAGGTTGGCGTGTCGTGTGCCCCTATAGAGGTTGGCGTGTCGTGTGCCCCTATAGAGGTTGGGGTGTCGTGTGCCCCTATAGAGGTTGGCGTGCCGTGTGCTCTATATAGGTTGGCGTGCCGTGTGCCCCTATATAGAGGTTGGCGTGCCGTGTGCCCCTATAGAGGTTGGCGTGCCGTGTGCCCCTATATAGAGGTTGGCGTGCCGTGTGCCCTATAGAGGTTGGCGTGCCGTGTGCCCCTATATAGAGGTTGGCGTGTCGTGTGCCCCTATAGAGGTTGGCGTATCGTGTGCTCCTATATAGAGGTTGGCGTGCCGTGTGCTCCTATATAGAGGTTGGCGTGTCGTGTGCCCTATAGAGGTTGGCGTGTCGTGTGCACGTATAGATGTTGACGTGCCGTGTGCTCCTATATAGAGGTTGACGTGTCGTGTGCTCCTATATAGAGGTTGGCGTGCCGTGTGCCCCTATATAGAGGTTGGCGTGTCGTGTGCCCCTATAGAGGTTGGGGTGTCGTGTGCCCCTATAGAGGTTGGCGTGCCGTGTGCTCTATATAGGTTGGCGTGCCGTGTGCTCCTATAGAGGTTGGCGTGCCGTGTGCCCTATAGAGGTTGGCGTGTCGTGTGCCCCTATAGAGGTTGGCGTGTCGTGTGCCGCTATATAGGTTGGCGTGCCGTGTGCTCCTATAGAGGTTGGCGTGCCGTGTGCCCTATAGAGGTTGGCATGTCGTGTGCCCCTATAGAGGTTGGCGTGTCGTGTGCCACTATAGAGGTTGGCGTGTCGTGTGCCCCTATAGAGGTTGGCGTGTCGTGTGCCCCTATAGAGGTTGGGGTGTCGTGTGCCCCTATAGAGGTTGGCGTGCCGTGTGCTCTATATAGGTTGGCGTGCCGTGTGCCCCTATATAGAGGTTGGCGTGCCGTGTGCCCCTATAGAGGTTGGCGTGCCGTGTGCCCCTATATAGAGGTTGGCGTGCCGTGTGCCCTATAGAGGTTGGCGTGCCGTGTGCCCCTATATAGAGGTTGGCGTGTCGTGTGCCCCTATAGAGGTTGGCGTGCCGTGTGCTCCTATATAGAGGTTGGCGTGTCGTGTGCCCCTATAGAGGTTGGGGTGCCGTGTGCCCCTATATAGGTTGGCGTGCCGTGTGCCCCTATATAGAGGTTGGCGTGCCGTGTGCTCCTATATAGAGGTTGGCGTGTCGTGTGCCCCTATATAGGTTGGCGTGTCGTGTGCACCTATAGAGGTTGGCGTGTCGTGTGCCCTATAGAGGTTTGACCCGTCCAAAACACTTCCCGGACAAACGTACACTTAGGTATCAAGTTTCGTCGAAATCCGTCCGGAAGTTTTCCCGACCATAGCTAACAGACAAAAGTCACAAACTATACATTAGGTTTTAGCTGGGTACCTGTCTGACGGGCATGTGGGTGAGACGAAATTTGTTGGCATCCCCATCTACACCAACACCCCCACAAAATGGTGGAAATCGGGGCCAGTGGATACCCAGATACAGTTCAATGTCATTTAAAATATCAAGTTCACGCCGCACGGGCATCCGGGTGTGACGAAATTGCTCAGCGCCTGAAACTACCCCCACATACCAAATTTGGTGAAAATCAGCTCAGCGGAGAACTTGAGTTCAAGGTCATTTGAAGGTCAAGGTCACGCCGCACGGGCAAACGGATATACCCATGTTAGTCCTCAGGTCAAACTACATACCCGTACCAAGTTTCATCAAAATCGGTTAGCCGTTTCCGATTCCATCGCGGAAACACACACACACATACATACACACACACCCACACGCACAGACCACAAACTTTCTTCAAATATATAATAGATTCTTTATGGAGGTCAAGTTTAAATTGATATCGTACTCCCATGTTTCTGTTCGTCAGATACAGACTCGAGTATGTAGGAGCCTCAATACCGGTATATTTCTAAAGGATAGCTATAAAAGGCCTCTGCATATTGACATTAGCGCGTACATCGCAACACATATCTAGCAAAATGGCCCTTTAAGTGAGATGTCTTTCAACAGAGGTCAAGGTCATTTTATGGTCAAGGTCAAGGTCATATAAGCCCCCCACATCAACTTGACAACAAATTTGGTTGAGGCTTAATTCCAACTTCACCAACGAAGGCGACCCATGTTATGATGGACATATCATTTGACTTCCTCGCTGCCACCACTGCTCACAAATGATTTCAAATAATAAGCCGCGTTCCGATGTTGAGTGTGAATACCTGGCAGCCAGCCAATACTATTCGCGCGACATACAACCGTGAAAAAATCCCCCTTGTTAGGGTAGATTGGTTCAATCATTTATCTCGAAGGAATTGATAAGCCGCTGATATGTCTGTGAGGCCAAATCGTTGCGAGACGGGAACTTATTGAATGTGTTGTCCGCCTATTAGGGGGATTTTTCGCTGAGCAATTTGTCCGGAGGAAAATTACACGCAGCTAAGGCGGGATAGTTATTACAAAACACCATAAGTAAACATCGGCGCAACACACGATGTCGTGCTATACATTGTTGGAAAGGGTACATCCTTGGCTATTCAACTGTGGTAATTTGATTCTGAAGCAGGCACGTTTGCTTGTGCTATTTTCGCATATATCTTTTGCGAAAACGGTTATAAATGCAACCAAGTCTAGTATACTGATGTGAAATCAGTGTTTCCTGCGGAGACAATTTTTTTTCTGGATTCTAGCCCACGACACCAAATGACGCAAATGACGTCATGGACCATGTCATGACGTCTTCGCTGATTTTATTCAGCTAACCAACGAAATTGGTCAAACGAAACTAATCTATAGGCAAAAATCACGTAGGAATTGTTCAGAAAAACTAAAGTTGTTAATTTTATAACCATCCCGTTGGTCCACTTCCGATTCTGTGTCACCGTTTCTTTTTGGGATATTATTGTTCCCATGATTCTATGCGAAAGCGAAGCGGAAGTCACGTGATTTTTAACCCATTTTTCTTGTCCGGATTTTCATCGGGTCGAAATGCTGTTTCATGGTATTGTAAAAATTAATGACGTCATTCACGCCTAAACATGAAAAGCAACAACGGGGTGTCGTGTCGTGTGTCCCTATAGAGGTTGGACATGTCGTTTGCCCCTATAGAGGTTGGCGTGTCGTGTGCCGCTATAGAGGTTGGCGTGTCGTGTGCCCCTATAGAGGTTGGCGTGTCGTGTGCCCATATAGAGGTTGGCGTGTCGTGTGCCCCTATAGAGGTTGGACATGTCGTGTGCCCCTATAGAGGTTGGCGTGTCGTGTGCCCTATAGAGGTTGGCGTGTCGTGTGCCCCTATAGAGGTTGGCGTGTCGTGTGCCGCTATAGAGGTTGGCGTGTCGTGTGCCCATATAGAGGTTGGCGTATCGTGTGCTCCTATATAGAGGTTGGCGTGCCGTGTGCTCCTATATAGAGGTTGGCGTGTCGTGTGCCCTATAGAGGTTGGCGTGTCGTGTGCACGTATAGATGTTGACGTGCCGTGTGCTCCTATATAGAGGTTGACGTGTCGTGTGCTCCTATATAGAGGTTGGCGTGCCGTGTGCCCCTATATAGAGGTTGGCGTGTCGTGTGCCCCTATAGAGGTTGGGGTGTCGTGTGCCCCTATAGAGGTTGGCGTGCCGTGTGCTCTATATAGGTTGGCGTGCCGTGTGCTCCTATAGAGGTTGGCGTGCCGTGTGCCCTATAGAGGTTGGCGTGTCGTGTGCCCCTATAGAGGTTGGCGTGTCGTGTGCCGCTATATAGGTTGGCGTGCCGTGTGCTCCTATAGAGGTTGGCGTGCCGTGTGCCCTATAGAGGTTGGCATGTCGTGTGCCCCTATAGAGGTTGGCGTGTCGTGTGCCACTATAGAGGTTGGCGTGTCGTGTGCCCCTATAGAGGTTGGCGTGTCGTGTGCCCCTATAGAGGTTGGGGTGTCGTGTGCCCCTATAGAGGTTGGCGTGCCGTGTGCTCTATATAGGTTGGCGTGCCGTGTGCCCCTATATAGAGGTTGGCGTGCCGTGTGCCCTATAGAGGTTGGCGTGCCGTGTGCCCCTATATAGAGGTTGGCGTATCGTGTGCTCATATATAGAGGTTGGCGTATCGTGTGCTCCTATATAGAGGTTGGCGTATCGTGTGCTCCTATATAGAGGTTGGCGTATCGTGTGCTCCTATATAGAGGTTGGCGTGCCGTGTGCCCCTATAGAGGTTGGCGTGCCGTGTGCCCCTATATAGAGGTTGGCGTGCCGTGTGCCCTATAGAGGTTGGCGTGCCGTGTGCTCCTATATAGAGGTTGGCGTGCCGTGTGCCCTATAGAGGTTGGCGTGCCGTGTGCTCCTATATAGAGGTTGACGTGTCGTGTGCTCCTATATAGAGGTTGGCGTGCCGTGTGCCCTATAGAGGTTGGCGTGCCGTGTGCTCCTATATAGAGGTTGGCGTGCCGTGTGCTCCTATATAGAGGTTGGCGTGCCGTGTGCTCCTATATAGAGGTTGGCGTGTCGTGTGCCCCTATAGAGGTTGGCGTGCCGTGTGCCCTATAGAGGTTGGCGTGCCGTGTGCTCCTATATAGAGGTTGGCGTGTCGTGTGCCCCTATAGAGGTTGGGGTGCCGTGTGCCCCTATATAGGTTGGCGTGCCGTGTGCCCCTATATAGAGGTTGGCGTGCCGTGTGCTCCTATATAGAGGTTGGCGTGTCGTGTGCCCCTATATAGGTTGGCGTGTCGTGTGCACCTATAGAGGTTGGCGTGTCGTGTGCCCTATAGAGGTTTGACCCGTCCAAAACACTTCCCGGACAAACGTACACTTAGGTATCAAGTTTCGTCGAAATCCGTCCGGAAGTTTTCCCGACCATAGCTAACAGACAAAAGTCACAAACTATACATTAGGTTTTAGCTGGGTACCTGTCTGACGGGCATGTGGGTGAGACGAAATTTGTTGGCATCCCCATCTACACCAACACCCCCACAAAATGGTGGAAATCGGGGCCAGTGGATACCCAGATACAGTTCAATGTCATTTAAAATATCAAGTTCACGCCGCACGGGCATCCGGGTGTGACGAAATTGCTCAGCGCCTGAAACTACCCCCACATACCAAATTTGGTGAAAATCAGCTCAGCGGAGAACTTGAGTTCAAGGTCATTTGAAGGTCAAGGTCACGCCGCACGGGCAAACGGATATACCCATGTTAGTCCTCAGGTCAAACTACATACCCGTACCAAGTTTCATCAAAATCGGTTAGCCGTTTCCGATTCCATCGCGGAAACACACACACACATACATACACACACACCCACACGCACAGACCACAAACTTTCTTCAAATATATAATAGATTCTTTATGGAGGTCAAGTTTAAATTGATATCGTACTCCCATGTTTCTGTTCGTCAGATACAGACTCGAGTATGTAGGAGCCTCAATACCGGTATATTTCTAAAGGATAGCTATAAAAGGCCTCTGCATATTGACATTAGCGCGTACATCGCAACACATATCTAGCAAAATGGCCCTTTAAGTGAGATGTCTTTCAACAGAGGTCAAGGTCATTTTATGGTCAAGGTCAAGGTCATATAAGCCCCCCACATCAACTTGACAACAAATTTGGTTGAGGCTTAATTCCAACTTCACCAACGAAGGCGACCCATGTTATGATGGACATATCATTTGACTTCCTCGCTGCCACCACTGCTCACAAATGATTTCAAATAATAAGCCGCGTTCCGATGTTGAGTGTGAATACCTGGCAGCCAGCCAATACTATTCGCGCGACATACAACCGTGAAAAAATCCCCCTTGTTAGGGTAGATTGGTTCAATCATTTATCTCGAAGGAATTGATAAGCCGCTGATATGTCTGTGAGGCCAAATCGTTGCGAGACGGGAACTTATTGAATGTGTTGTCCGCCTATTAGGGGGATTTTTCGCTGAGCAATTTGTCCGGAGGAAAATTACACGCAGCTAAGGCGGGATAGTTATTACAAAACACCATAAGTAAACATCGGCGCAACACACGATGTCGTGCTATACATTGTTGGAAAGGGTACATCCTTGGCTATTCAACTGTGGTAATTTGATTCTGAAGCAGGCACGTTTGCTTGTGCTATTTTCGCATATATCTTTTGCGAAAACGGTTATAAATGCAACCAAGTCTAGTATACTGATGTGAAATCAGTGTTTCCTGCGGAGACAATTTTTTTTCTGGATTCTAGCCCACGACACCAAATGACGCAAATGACGTCATGGACCATGTCATGACGTCTTCGCTGATTTTATTCAGCTAACCAACGAAATTGGTCAAACGAAACTAATCTATAGGCAAAAATCACGTAGGAATTGTTCAGAAAAACTAAAGTTGTTAATTTTATAACCATCCCGTTGGTCCACTTCCGATTCTGTGTCACCGTTTCTTTTTGGGATATTATTGTTCCCATGATTCTATGCGAAAGCGAAGCGGAAGTCACGTGATTTTTAACCCATTTTTCTTGTCCGGATTTTCATCGGGTCGAAATGCTGTTTCATGGTATTGTAAAAATTAATGACGTCATTCACGCCTAAACATGAAAAGCAACAACGGGGTGTCGTGTCGTGTGTCCCTATAGAGGTTGGACATGTCGTTTGCCCCTATAGAGGTTGGCGTGTCGTGTGCCGCTATAGAGGTTGGCGTGTCGTGTGCCCCTATAGAGGTTGGCGTGTCGTGTGCCCATATAGAGGTTGGCGTGTCGTGTGCCCCTATAGAGGTTGGACATGTCGTGTGCCCCTATAGAGGTTGGCGTGTCGTGTGCCCTATAGAGGTTGGCGTGTCGTGTGCCCCTATAGAGGTTGGCGTGTCGTGTGCCGCTATAGAGGTTGGCGTGTCGTGTGCCCATATAGAGGTTGGCGTATCGTGTGCTCCTATATAGAGGTTGGCGTGCCGTGTGCTCCTATATAGAGGTTGGCGTGTCGTGTGCCCTATAGAGGTTGGCGTGTCGTGTGCACGTATAGATGTTGACGTGCCGTGTGCTCCTATATAGAGGTTGACGTGTCGTGTGCTCCTATATAGAGGTTGGCGTGCCGTGTGCCCCTATATAGAGGTTGGCGTGTCGTGTGCCCCTATAGAGGTTGGGGTGTCGTGTGCCCCTATAGAGGTTGGCGTGCCGTGTGCTCTATATAGGTTGGCGTGCCGTGTGCTCCTATAGAGGTTGGCGTGCCGTGTGCCCTATAGAGGTTGGCGTGTCGTGTGCCCCTATAGAGGTTGGCGTGTCGTGTGCCGCTATATAGGTTGGCGTGCCGTGTGCTCCTATAGAGGTTGGCGTGCCGTGTGCCCTATAGAGGTTGGCATGTCGTGTGCCCCTATAGAGGTTGGCGTGTCGTGTGCCACTATAGAGGTTGGCGTGTCGTGTGCCCCTATAGAGGTTGGCGTGTCGTGTGCCCCTATAGAGGTTGGGGTGTCGTGTGCCCCTATAGAGGTTGGCGTGCCGTGTGCTCTATATAGGTTGGCGTGCCGTGTGCCCCTATATAGAGGTTGGCGTGCCGTGTGCCCTATAGAGGTTGGCGTGCCGTGTGCCCCTATATAGAGGTTGGCGTATCGTGTGCTCATATATAGAGGTTGGCGTATCGTGTGCTCCTATATAGAGGTTGGCGTATCGTGTGCTCCTATATAGAGGTTGGCGTATCGTGTGCTCCTATATAGAGGTTGGCGTGCCGTGTGCCCCTATAGAGGTTGGCGTGCCGTGTGCCCCTATATAGAGGTTGGCGTGCCGTGTGCCCTATAGAGGTTGGCGTGCCGTGTGCTCCTATATAGAGGTTGGCGTGCCGTGTGCCCTATAGAGGTTGGCGTGCCGTGTGCTCCTATATAGAGGTTGACGTGTCGTGTGCTCCTATATAGAGGTTGGCGTGCCGTGTGCCCTATAGAGGTTGGCGTGCCGTGTGCTCCTATATAGAGGTTGGCGTGCCGTGTGCTCCTATATAGAGGTTGGCGTGCCGTGTGCTCCTATATAGAGGTTGGCGTGTCGTGTGCCCCTATAGAGGTTGGCGTGCCGTGTGCCCTATAGAGGTTGGCGTGCCGTGTGCTCCTATATAGAGGTTGGCGTGCCGTGTGCTCCTATATAGAGGTTGGCGTGCCGTGTGCTCCTATATAGAGGTTGGCGTGCCGTGTGCTCCTATATATAGGTTGGCGTGCCGTGTGCCCTATAGAGGTTGGCGTGCCGTGTGCCCCTATATAGAGGTTGGCGTGCCGTGTGCTCCTATATAGAGGTTGGCGTGCCGTGTGCTCCTATATAGAGGTTGGCGTGCCGTGTGCTCCTATATAGAGGTTGGCGTGTCGTGTGCTCCTATAGAGGTTGGCGTGTCGTGTGCTCCTATATAGAGGTTGGCGTGTCGTGTGCTCATATAGAGGTTGGCGTGTCGTGTGCCGCTATATAGGTTGGCGTATCGTGTGCCCCTATATAGAGGTTGGCGTGTCGTGTGCTCCTATATAGAGGTTGGCGTGCCGTGTGCCTCTATAGAGGTTGGCGTGCCGTGTGCTCCTATATAGAGGTTGGCGTACCGTGTGCTCCTATATAGAGGTTGACGTGTCGTGTGCTCCTATATAGAGGTTGGCGTGCCGTGTGCCCCTATATAGAGGTTGGCGTGCCGTGTGCTCCTATATAGAGGTTGGCGTGCCGTGTGCTCCTATATAGAGGTTGGCGTGTCGTGTGCTCCTATATAGAGGTTGGCGTGCCGTGTGCCCCTATATAGAGGTTGGCGTGTCGTGTGCCTCTATAGAGGTTGGCGTGCCGTGTGCTCCTATATAGAGGTTGGCGTGCCGTGTGCTCCTATATAGAGGTTGGCGTACCGTGTGCTCCTATATAGAGGTTGGCGTGCCGTGTGCTCCTATATAGAGGTTGGCGTGTCGTGTGCTCCTATATAGAGGTTGGCGTGTCGTGTGCCCCTATAGAGGTTGGCGTGTCGTGTGCCCCTATAGAGGTTGGCGTGCCGTGTGCTCCTATAGAGGTTGGCGTGTCGTGTGCTCCTATATAGAGGTTGGCGTGCCGTGTGCTCCTATATAGAGGTTGGCGTGCCGTGTGCTCCTATATAGAGGTTGGCGTGTCGTGTGCTCCTATATAGAGGTTGGCGTGCCGTGTTCCCCCATATAGAGGTTGGCGTGTCGTGTGCTCCTATATAGAGGTTGGCGTGCCGTGTGCCCCTATATAGAGGTTGGCGTGCCGTGTGCCCCTATATAGAGGTTGGCGTACCGTGTGCTCCTATATAGAGGTTGGCGTGTCGTGTGCCCCTATATAGAGGTTGGCGTGTCGTGTGCTCCTATATAGAGGTTGGCGTGCCGTGTGCTCCTATATAGAGGTTGGCGTACCGTGTGCTCCTATATAGAGGTTGACGTACCGTGTGCTCCTATATAGAGGTTGGCGTGCCGTGTGCTCCTATATAGAGGTTGGCGTGCCGTGTGCTCCTATATAGAGGTTGGCGTACCGTGTGCTCCTATATATAGGTTGGCGTGCCGTGTGCTCCTATATAGAGGTTGGCGTGCCGTGTGCCCCTATAGAGGTTGGCGTGCCGTGTGCTCCTATATATAGGTTGGCGTGTCGTGTGCCTCTATAGAGGTTGGCGTGCCGTGTGCTCCTATATATAGGTTGGCGTGTCGTGTGCCTCTATAGAGGTTGGCGTGCCGTGTGCTCCTATATATAGGTTGGCGTGTCGTGTGCCTCTATAGAGGTTGGCGTGCCGTGTGCTCCTATATATAGGTTGGCGTGTCGTGTGCCACTATAGAGGTTGGCGTGCCGTGTGCTCCTATATATAGGTTGGCGTGTCGTGTGCCCCTATAGAGGTTGGCGTGCCGTGTGCCCCTATATAGGTTGGCGTGTCGTGTGCCCCTATAGAGGTTGGCGTGCCGTGTGCTCCTATATATAGGTTGGCGTGTCGTGTGCCCCTATAGAGGTTGGCGTGCCGTGTGCCCCTATAGAGGTTGGCGTGCCGTGTGCTCTATATAGGTTGGCGTGCCGTGTGCTCCTATAGAGGTTGGCGTGCCGTGTGCCCTATAGAGCTTGGCGTGTCGTGTGCCCCTATAGAGGTTGGCGTGTCGTGTGCCGCTATATAGGTTGGCGTGCCGTGTGCTCCTATAGAGGTTGGCGTGCCGTGTGCCCTATAGAGGTTGGCATGTCGTGTGCCCCTATAGAGGTTGGCGTGTCGTGTGCCACTATAGAGGTTGGCGTGTCGTGTGCCCCTATAGAGGTTGGCGTGTCGTGTGCCCCTATAGAGGTTGGGGTGTCGTGTGCCCCTATAGAGGTTGGCGTGCCGTGTGCTCTATATAGGTTGGCGTGCCGTGTGCCCCTATATAGAGGTTGGCGTGCCGTGTGCCCCTATAGAGGTTGGCGTGCCGTGTGCCCCTATATAGAGGTTGGCGTGCCGTGTGCCCTATAGAGGTTGGCGTGCCGTGTGCCCCTATATAGAGGTTGGCGTGTCGTGTGCCCCTATAGAGGTTGGCGTGCCGTGTGCTCCTATATAGAGGTTGGCGTGTCGTGTGCCCCTATAGAGGTTGGGGTGCCGTGTGCCCCTATATAGGTTGGCGTGCCGTGTGCCCCTATATAGAGGTTGGCGTGCCGTGTGCTCCTATATAGAGGTTGGCGTGTCGTGTGCCCCTATATAGGTTGGCGTGTCGTGTGCACCTATAGAGGTTGGCGTGTCGTGTGCCCTATAGAGGTTTGACCCGTCCAAAACACTTCCCGGACAAACGTACACTTAGGTATCAAGTTTCGTCGAAATCCGTCCGGAAGTTTTCCCGACCATAGCTAACAGACAAAAGTCACAAACTATACATTAGGTTTTAGCTGGGTACCTGTCTGACGGGCATGTGGGTGAGACGAAATTTGTTGGCATCCCCATCTACACCAACACCCCCACAAAATGGTGGAAATCGGGGCCAGTGGATACCCAGATACAGTTCAATGTCATTTAAAATATCAAGTTCACGCCGCACGGGCATCCGGGTGTGACGAAATTGCTCAGCGCCTGAAACTACCCCCACATACCAAATTTGGTGAAAATCAGCTCAGCGGAGAACTTGAGTTCAAGGTCATTTGAAGGTCAAGGTCACGCCGCACGGGCAAACGGATATACCCATGTTAGTCCTCAGGTCAAACTACATACCCGTACCAAGTTTCATCAAAATCGGTTAGCCGTTTCCGATTCCATCGCGGAAACACACACACACATACATACACACACACCCACACGCACAGACCACAAACTTTCTTCAAATATATAATAGATTCTTTATGGAGGTCAAGTTTAAATTGATATCGTACTCCCATGTTTCTGTTCGTCAGATACAGACTCGAGTATGTAGGAGCCTCAATACCGGTATATTTCTAAAGGATAGCTATAAAAGGCCTCTGCATATTGACATTAGCGCGTACATCGCAACACATATCTAGCAAAATGGCCCTTTAAGTGAGATGTCTTTCAACAGAGGTCAAGGTCATTTTATGGTCAAGGTCAAGGTCATATAAGCCCCCCACATCAACTTGACAACAAATTTGGTTGAGGCTTAATTCCAACTTCACCAACGAAGGCGACCCATGTTATGATGGACATATCATTTGACTTCCTCGCTGCCACCACTGCTCACAAATGATTTCAAATAATAAGCCGCGTTCCGATGTTGAGTGTGAATACCTGGCAGCCAGCCAATACTATTCGCGCGACATACAACCGTGAAAAAATCCCCCTTGTTAGGGTAGATTGGTTCAATCATTTATCTCGAAGGAATTGATAAGCCGCTGATATGTCTGTGAGGCCAAATCGTTGCGAGACGGGAACTTATTGAATGTGTTGTCCGCCTATTAGGGGGATTTTTCGCTGAGCAATTTGTCCGGAGGAAAATTACACGCAGCTAAGGCGGGATAGTTATTACAAAACACCATAAGTAAACATCGGCGCAACACACGATGTCGTGCTATACATTGTTGGAAAGGGTACATCCTTGGCTATTCAACTGTGGTAATTTGATTCTGAAGCAGGCACGTTTGCTTGTGCTATTTTCGCATATATCTTTTGCGAAAACGGTTATAAATGCAACCAAGTCTAGTATACTGATGTGAAATCAGTGTTTCCTGCGGAGACAATTTTTTTTCTGGATTCTAGCCCACGACACCAAATGACGCAAATGACGTCATGGACCATGTCATGACGTCTTCGCTGATTTTATTCAGCTAACCAACGAAATTGGTCAAACGAAACTAATCTATAGGCAAAAATCACGTAGGAATTGTTCAGAAAAACTAAAGTTGTTAATTTTATAACCATCCCGTTGGTCCACTTCCGATTCTGTGTCACCGTTTCTTTTTGGGATATTATTGTTCCCATGATTCTATGCGAAAGCGAAGCGGAAGTCACGTGATTTTTAACCCATTTTTCTTGTCCGGATTTTCATCGGGTCGAAATGCTGTTTCATGGTATTGTAAAAATTAATGACGTCATTCACGCCTAAACATGAAAAGCAACAACGGGGTGTCGTGTCGTGTGTCCCTATAGAGGTTGGACATGTCGTTTGCCCCTATAGAGGTTGGCGTGTCGTGTGCCGCTATAGAGGTTGGCGTGTCGTGTGCCCCTATAGAGGTTGGCGTGTCGTGTGCCCATATAGAGGTTGGCGTGTCGTGTGCCCCTATAGAGGTTGGACATGTCGTGTGCCCCTATAGAGGTTGGCGTGTCGTGTGCCGCTATAGAGGTTGGCGTGTCGTGTGCCCCTATAGAGGTTGGCGTGTCGTGTGCCCCTATAGAGGTTGGCGTGTCGTGTGCCCTATAGAGGTTGGCGTGTCGTGTGCACGTATAGATGTTGACGTGCCGTGTGCTCCTATATAGAGGTTGACGTGTCGTGTGCTCCTATATAGAGGTTGGCGTGCCGTGTGCCCCTATATAGAGGTTGGCGTGACGTGTGCCCCTATAGAGGTTGGGGTGTCGTGTGCCCCTATAGAGGTTGGCGTGCCGTGTGCTCTATATAGGTTGGCGTGCCGTGTGCTCCTATAGAGGTTGGCGTGCCGTGTGCCCTATAGAGGTTGGCGTGTCGTGTGCCCCTATAGAGGTTGGCGTGTCGTGTGCCGCTATATAGGTTGGCGTGCCGTGTGCTCCTATAGAGGTTGGCGTGCCGTGTGCCCTATAGAGGTTGGCATGTCGTGTGCCCCTATAGAGGTTGGCGTGTCGTGTGCCACTATAGAGGTTGGCGTGTCGTGTGCCCCTATAGAGGTTGGCGTGTCGTGTGCCCCTATAGAGGTTGGGGTGTCGTGTGCCCCTATAGAGGTTGGCGTGCCGTGTGCTCTATATAGGTTGGCGTGCCGTGTGCCCCTATATAGAGGTTGGCGTGCCGTGTGCCCCTATAGAGGTTGGCGTGCCGTGTGCCCCTATATAGAGGTTGGCGTGCCGTGTGCCCTATAGAGGTTGGCGTGCCGTGTGCCCCTATATAGAGGTTGGCGTGTCGTGTGCCCCTATAGAGGTTGGCGTGCCGTGTGCTCCTATATAGAGGTTGGCGTGTCGTGTGCCCCTATAGAGGTTGGGGTGCCGTGTGCCCCTATATAGGTTGGCGTGCCGTGTGCCCCTATATAGAGGTTGGCGTGCCGTGTGCTCCTATATAGGTTGGCGTGTCGTGTGCCCCTATATAGAGGTTGGCGTGCCGTGTGCCCCTATATAGAGGTTGGCGTGCCGTGTGCTCCTATATAGAGGTTGGCGTGTCGTGTGCCCCTATATAGGTTGGCGTGTCGTGTGCACCTATAGAGGTTGGCGTGTCGTGTGCCCTATAGAGGTTTGACCCGTCCAAAACACTTCCCGGACAAACGTACACTTAGGTATCAAGTTTCGTCGAAATCCGTCCGGAAGTTTTCCCGACCATAGCTAACAGACAAAAGTCACAAACTATACATTAGGTTTTAGCTGGGTACCTGTCTGACGGGCATGTGGGTGAGACGAAATTTGTTGGCATCCCCATCTACACCAACACCCCCACAAAATGGTGGAAATCGGGGCCAGTGGATACCCAGATACAGTTCAATGTCATTTAAAATATCAAGTTCACGCCGCACGGGCATCCGGGTGTGACGAAATTGCTCAGCGCCTGAAACTACCCCCACATACCAAATTTGGTGAAAATCAGCTCAGCGGAGAACTTGAGTTCAAGGTCATTTGAAGGTCAAGGTCACGCCGCACGGGCAAACGGATATACCCATGTTAGTCCTCAGGTCAAACTACATACCCGTACCAAGTTTCATCAAAATCGGTTAGCCGTTTCCGATTCCATCGCGGAAACACACACACACATACATACACACACACCCACACGCACAGACCACAAACTTTCTTCAAATATATAATAGATTCTTTATGGAGGTCAAGTTTAAATTGATATCGTACTCCCATGTTTCTGTTCGTCAGATACAGACTCGAGTATGTAGGAGCCTCAATACCGGTATATTTCTAAAGGATAGCTATAAAAGGCCTCTGCATATTGACATTAGCGCGTACATCGCAACACATATCTAGCAAAATGGCCCTTTAAGTGAGATGTCTTTCAACAGAGGTCAAGGTCATTTTATGGTCAAGGTCAAGGTCATATAAGCCCCCCACATCAACTTGACAACAAATTTGGTTGAGGCTTAATTCCAACTTCACCAACGAAGGCGACCCATGTTATGATGGACATATCATTTGACTTCCTCGCTGCCACCACTGCTCACAAATGATTTCAAATAATAAGCCGCGTTCCGATGTTGAGTGTGAATACCTGGCAGCCAGCCAATACTATTCGCGCGACATACAACCGTGAAAAAATCCCCCTTGTTAGGGTAGATTGGTTCAATCATTTATCTCGAAGGAATTGATAAGCCGCTGATATGTCTGTGAGGCCAAATCGTTGCGAGACGGGAACTTATTGAATGTGTTGTCCGCCTATTAGGGGGATTTTTCGCTGAGCAATTTGTCCGGAGGAAAATTACACGCAGCTAAGGCGGGATAGTTATTACAAAACACCATAAGTAAACATCGGCGCAACACACGATGTCGTGCTATACATTGTTGGAAAGGGTACATCCTTGGCTATTCAACTGTGGTAATTTGATTCTGAAGCAGGCACGTTTGCTTGTGCTATTTTCGCATATATCTTTTGCGAAAACGGTTATAAATGCAACCAAGTCTAGTATACTGATGTGAAATCAGTGTTTCCTGCGGAGACAATTTTTTTTCTGGATTCTAGCCCACGACACCAAATGACGCAAATGACGTCATGGACCATGTCATGACGTCTTCGCTGATTTTATTCAGCTAACCAACGAAATTGGTCAAACGAAACTAATCTATAGGCAAAAATCACGTAGGAATTGTTCAGAAAAACTAAAGTTGTTAATTTTATAACCATCCCGTTGGTCCACTTCCGATTCTGTGTCACCGTTTCTTTTTGGGATATTATTGTTCCCATGATTCTATGCGAAAGCGAAGCGGAAGTCACGTGATTTTTAACCCATTTTTCTTGTCCGGATTTTCATCGGGTCGAAATGCTGTTTCATGGTATTGTAAAAATTAATGACGTCATTCACGCCTAAACATGAAAAGCAACAACGGGGTGTCGTGTCGTGTGTCCCTATAGAGGTTGGACATGTCGTTTGCCCCTATAGAGGTTGGCGTGTCGTGTGCCGCTATAGAGGTTGGCGTGTCGTGTGCCCCTATAGAGGTTGGCGTGTCGTGTGCCCATATAGAGGTTGGCGTGTCGTGTGCCCCTATAGAGGTTGGACATGTCGTGTGCCCCTATAGAGGTTGGCGTGTCGTGTGCCCTATAGAGGTTGGCGTGTCGTGTGCCCCTATAGAGGTTGGCGTGTCGTGTGCCGCTATAGAGGTTGGCGTGTCGTGTGCCCATATAGAGGTTGGCGTATCGTGTGCTCCTATATAGAGGTTGGCGTGCCGTGTGCTCCTATATAGAGGTTGGCGTGTCGTGTGCCCTATAGAGGTTGGCGTGTCGTGTGCACGTATAGATGTTGACGTGCCGTGTGCTCCTATATAGAGGTTGACGTGTCGTGTGCTCCTATATAGAGGTTGGCGTGCCGTGTGCCCCTATATAGAGGTTGGCGTGTCGTGTGCCCCTATAGAGGTTGGGGTGTCGTGTGCCCCTATAGAGGTTGGCGTGCCGTGTGCTCTATATAGGTTGGCGTGCCGTGTGCTCCTATAGAGGTTGGCGTGCCGTGTGCCCTATAGAGGTTGGCGTGTCGTGTGCCCCTATAGAGGTTGGCGTGTCGTGTGCCGCTATATAGGTTGGCGTGCCGTGTGCTCCTATAGAGGTTGGCGTGCCGTGTGCCCTATAGAGGTTGGCATGTCGTGTGCCCCTATAGAGGTTGGCGTGTCGTGTGCCACTATAGAGGTTGGCGTGTCGTGTGCCCCTATAGAGGTTGGCGTGTCGTGTGCCCCTATAGAGGTTGGGGTGTCGTGTGCCCCTATAGAGGTTGGCGTGCCGTGTGCTCTATATAGGTTGGCGTGCCGTGTGCCCCTATATAGAGGTTGGCGTGCCGTGTGCCCCTATAGAGGTTGGCGTGCCGTGTGCCCCTATATAGAGGTTGGCGTGCCGTGTGCCCTATAGAGGTTGGCGTGCCGTGTGCTCCTATATAGAGGTTGGCGTGCCGTGTGCCCTATAGAGGTTGGCGTGCCGTGTGCTCCTATATAGAGGTTGACGTGTCGTGTGCTCCTATATAGAGGTTGGCGTGCCGTGTGCCCCTATATAGAGGTTGGCGTGTCGTGTGCCCCTATATAGAGGTTGGCGTGCCGTGTGCCCATATAGAGGTTGGCGTGTCGTGTGCTCCTATATAGAGGTTGGCGTGCCGTGTGCTCCTATATAGAGGTTGGCGTGTCGTGTGCTCCTATATAGAGGTTGGCGTGTCGTGTGCCCCTATATAGAGGTTGGCGTGTCGTGTGCTCCTATATAGAGGTTGGCGTGTCGTGTGCCCCTATATAGAGGTTGGCGTGCCGTGTGCTCCTATATAGAGGTTGGCGTGCCGTGTGCCCCTATATAGAGGTTGGCGTGTCGTGTGCTCCTATATAGAGGTTGGCGTGCCGTGTGCTCCTATATAGAGGTTGGCGTGCCGTGTGCCCCTATATAGAGGTTGGCGTGCCGTGTGCCCCTATAGAGGTTGGCGTGCCGTGTGCTCCTATATAGAGGTTGGCGTGCCGTGTGCTCCTATATAGAGGTTGGCGTGCCGTGTGCTCCTATATAGAGGTTGGCGTGTCGTGTGCCCCTATAGAGGTTGGCGTGCCGTGTGCCCCTATATAGAGGTTGGCGTGTCGTGTGCTCCTATATATAGGTTGGCGTGCCGTGTGCCCTATAGAGGTTGGCGTGCCGTGTGCTCCTATATAGAGGTTGGCGTGCCGTGTGCTCCTATATAGAGGTTGGCGTGTCGTGTGCTCCTATATAGAGGTTGGCGTACCGTGTGCTCCTATATAGAGGTTGACGTGTCGTGTGCTCCTATATAGAGGTTGGCGTGCCGTGTGCCCCTATATAGAGGTTGGCGTGCCGTGTGCTCCTATATAGAGGTTGGCGTGCCGTGTGCTCCTATATAGAGGTTGGCGTGTCGTGTGCTCCTATATAGAGGTTGGCGTGCCGTGTGCCCCTATATAGAGGTTGGCGTGTCGTGTGCCTCTATAGAGGTTGGCGTGCCGTGTGCTCCTATATAGAGGTTGGCGTGCCGTGTGCTCCTATATAGAGGTTGGCGTACCGTGTGCTCCTATATAGAGGTTGGCGTGCCGTGTGCTCCTATATAGAGGTTGGCGTGTCGTGTGCTCCTATATAGAGGTTGGCGTGTCGTGTGCCCCTATAGAGGTTGGCGTGTCGTGTGCCCCTATAGAGGTTGGCGTGCCGTGTGCTCCTATAGAGGTTGGCGTGTCGTGTGCTCCTATATAGAGGTTGGCGTGCCGTGTGCTCCTATATATAGGTTGGCGTGCCGTGTGCTCCTATATAGAGGTTGACGTGTCGTGTGCTCCTATATAGAGGTTGGCGTGCCGTGTTCCCCCATATAGAGGTTGGCGTGTCGTGTGCTCCTATATAGAGGTTGGCGTGTCGTGTGCTCCTATATAGAGGTTGGCGTGTCGTGTGCTCCTATATAGAGGTTGGCGTGCCGTGTTCCCCCATATAGAGGTTGGCGTGCAGTGTGCTCCTATATAGAGGTTGGCGTGCCGTGTGCTCCTATATAGAGGTTGGCGTGTCGTGTGCCCTATATACAGGTTGGCGTGCCGTGTGCCCCTATATAGAGGTTGGCGTGCCGTGTGCCCCTATATAGAGGTTGGCGTACCGTGTGCTCCTATATAGAGGTTGGCGTGTCGTGTGCCCTATATAGAGGTTGGCGTGTCGTGTGCTCCTATATAGAGGTTGGCGTGCCGTGTTCCCCCATATAGAGGTTGGCGTGTCGTGTGCTCCTATATAGAGGTTGGCGTGCCGTGTGCCCCTATATAGAGGTTGGCGTGCCGTGTGCTCCTATATAGAGGTTGGCGTGCCGTGTGCTCCTATATAGAGGTTGGCGTGTCGTGTGCTCCTATATAGAGGTTGGCGTGCCGTGTGCCCCTATATAGAGGTTGGCGTGCCGTGTGCCCCAATATAGAGGTTGGCGTGCCGTGTGCCCCTATATAGAGGTTGGCGTGCCGTGTGCCCCTATATAGAGGTTGGCGTGCCGTGTGCTCCTATATAGAGGTTGGCGTGTCGTGTGCCCCTATATAGAGGTTGGCGTGCCGTGTGCTCCTATATAGAGGTTGGCGTGTCGTGTGCTCCTATATAGAGGTTGGCGTGTCGTGTGCCCCTATATAGAGGTTGGCGTGCCGTGTGCCCCTATATAGAGGTTGGCGTGCCGTGTGCTCATATATAGAGGTTGGCGTGCCGTGTGCTCCTATATAGAGGTTGGCGTGCCGTGTGCCCCTATATAGAGGTTGGCGTACCGTGTGCTCCTATATAGAGGTTGGCGTGTCGTGTGCCCCTATATAGAGGTTGGCGTGTCGTGTGCTCCTATATAGAGGTTGGCGTGCCGTGTGCTCCTATATAGAGGTTGGCGTACCGTGTGCTCCTATATAGAGGTTGACGTACCGTGTGCTCCTATATAGAGGTTGGCGTGCCGTGTGCCCCTATATAGAGGTTGGCGTGCCGTGTGCTCCTATATAGAGGTTGGCGTACCGTGTGCTCCTATATAGAGGTTGACGTACCGTGTGCTCCTATATAGAGGTTGGCGTATCGTGTGCTCCTATATAGAGGTTGACGTACCGTGTGCTCCTATATAGAGGTTGGCGTGCCGTGTGCCCCTATATAGAGGTTGGCGTGCCGTGTGCTCCTATATAGAGGTTGGCGTACCGTGTGCTCCTATATAGAGGTTGACGTACCGTGTGCTCCTATATAGAGGTTGGCGTATCGTGTGCTCCTATATAGAGGTTGGCGTGCCGTGTGCCCCTATATAGAGGTTGGCGTGCCGTGTGCTCCTATATAGAGGTTGGCGTACCGTGTGCTCCTATATATAGGTTGGCGTGCCGTGTGCCCCTATAGAGGTTGGCGTGCCGTGTGCTCCTATATATAGGTTGGCGTGTCGTGTGCCTCTATAGAGGTTGGCGTGCCGTGTGCTCCTATATATAGGTTGGCGTGTCGTGTGCCTCTATAGAGGTTGGCGTGCCGTGTGCTCCTATATATAGGTTGGCGTGTCGTGTGCCTCTATAGAGGTTGGCGTGCCGTGTGCTCCTATATATAGGTTGGCGTGTCGTGTGCCACTATAGAGGTTGGCGTGCCGTGTGCTCCTATATATAGGTTGGCGTGTCGTGTGCCCCTATAGAGGTTGGCGTGCCGTGTGCCCCTATATAGGTTGGCGTGTCGTGTGCCCCTATAGAGGTTGGCGTGCCGTGTGCTCCTATATATAGGTTGGCGTGTCGTGTGCCCCTATAGAGGTTGGCGTGCCGTGTGCCCCTATAGAGGTTGGCGTGCCGTGTGCTCTATATAGGTTGGCGTGCCGTGTGCTCCTATAGAGGTTGGCGTGCCGTGTGCCCTATAGAGGTTGGCGTGTCGTGTGCCCCTATAGAGGTTGGCGTGTCGTGTGCCGCTATATAGGTTGGCGTGCCGTGTGCTCCTATAGAGGTTGGCGTGCCGTGTGCCCTATAGAGGTTGGCATGTCGTGTGCCCCTATAGAGGTTGGCGTGTCGTGTGCCACTATAGAGGTTGGCGTGTCGTGTGCCCCTATAGAGGTTGGCGTGTCGTGTGCCCCTATAGAGGTTGGGGTGTCGTGTGCCCCTATAGAGGTTGGCGTGCCGTGTGCTCTATATAGGTTGGCGTGCCGTGTGCCCCTATATAGAGGTTGGCGTGCCGTGTGCCCCTATAGAGGTTGGCGTGCCGTGTGCCCCTATATAGAGGTTGGCGTGCCGTGTGCCCTATAGAGGTTGGCGTGCCGTGTGCCCCTATATAGAGGTTGGCGTGTCGTGTGCCCCTATAGAGGTTGGCGTGCCGTGTGCTCCTATATAGAGGTTGGCGTGTCGTGTGCCCCTATAGAGGTTGGGGTGCCGTGTGCCCCTATATAGGTTGGCGTGCCGTGTGCCCCTATATAGAGGTTGGCGTGCCGTGTGCTCCTATATAGAGGTTGGCGTGTCGTGTGCCCCTATATAGGTTGGCGTGTCGTGTGCACCTATAGAGGTTGGCGTGTCGTGTGCCCTATAGAGGTTTGACCCGTCCAAAACACTTCCCGGACAAACGTACACTTAGGTATCAAGTTTCGTCGAAATCCGTCCGGAAGTTTTCCCGACCATAGCTAACAGACAAAAGTCACAAACTATACATTAGGTTTTAGCTGGGTACCTGTCTGACGGGCATGTGGGTGAGACGAAATTTGTTGGCATCCCCATCTACACCAACACCCCCACAAAATGGTGGAAATCGGGGCCAGTGGATACCCAGATACAGTTCAATGTCATTTAAAATATCAAGTTCACGCCGCACGGGCATCCGGGTGTGACGAAATTGCTCAGCGCCTGAAACTACCCCCACATACCAAATTTGGTGAAAATCAGCTCAGCGGAGAACTTGAGTTCAAGGTCATTTGAAGGTCAAGGTCACGCCGCACGGGCAAACGGATATACCCATGTTAGTCCTCAGGTCAAACTACATACCCGTACCAAGTTTCATCAAAATCGGTTAGCCGTTTCCGATTCCATCGCGGAAACACACACACACATACATACACACACACCCACACGCACAGACCACAAACTTTCTTCAAATATATAATAGATTCTTTATGGAGGTCAAGTTTAAATTGATATCGTACTCCCATGTTTCTGTTCGTCAGATACAGACTCGAGTATGTAGGAGCCTCAATACCGGTATATTTCTAAAGGATAGCTATAAAAGGCCTCTGCATATTGACATTAGCGCGTACATCGCAACACATATCTAGCAAAATGGCCCTTTAAGTGAGATGTCTTTCAACAGAGGTCAAGGTCATTTTATGGTCAAGGTCAAGGTCATATAAGCCCCCCACATCAACTTGACAACAAATTTGGTTGAGGCTTAATTCCAACTTCACCAACGAAGGCGACCCATGTTATGATGGACATATCATTTGACTTCCTCGCTGCCACCACTGCTCACAAATGATTTCAAATAATAAGCCGCGTTCCGATGTTGAGTGTGAATACCTGGCAGCCAGCCAATACTATTCGCGCGACATACAACCGTGAAAAAATCCCCCTTGTTAGGGTAGATTGGTTCAATCATTTATCTCGAAGGAATTGATAAGCCGCTGATATGTCTGTGAGGCCAAATCGTTGCGAGACGGGAACTTATTGAATGTGTTGTCCGCCTATTAGGGGGATTTTTCGCTGAGCAATTTGTCCGGAGGAAAATTACACGCAGCTAAGGCGGGATAGTTATTACAAAACACCATAAGTAAACATCGGCGCAACACACGATGTCGTGCTATACATTGTTGGAAAGGGTACATCCTTGGCTATTCAACTGTGGTAATTTGATTCTGAAGCAGGCACGTTTGCTTGTGCTATTTTCGCATATATCTTTTGCGAAAACGGTTATAAATGCAACCAAGTCTAGTATACTGATGTGAAATCAGTGTTTCCTGCGGAGACAATTTTTTTTCTGGATTCTAGCCCACGACACCAAATGACGCAAATGACGTCATGGACCATGTCATGACGTCTTCGCTGATTTTATTCAGCTAACCAACGAAATTGGTCAAACGAAACTAATCTATAGGCAAAAATCACGTAGGAATTGTTCAGAAAAACTAAAGTTGTTAATTTTATAACCATCCCGTTGGTCCACTTCCGATTCTGTGTCACCGTTTCTTTTTGGGATATTATTGTTCCCATGATTCTATGCGAAAGCGAAGCGGAAGTCACGTGATTTTTAACCCATTTTTCTTGTCCGGATTTTCATCGGGTCGAAATGCTGTTTCATGGTATTGTAAAAATTAATGACGTCATTCACGCCTAAACATGAAAAGCAACAACGGGGTGTCGTGTCGTGTGTCCCTATAGAGGTTGGACATGTCGTTTGCCCCTATAGAGGTTGGCGTGTCGTGTGCCGCTATAGAGGTTGGCGTGTCGTGTGCCCCTATAGAGGTTGGCGTGTCGTGTGCCCATATAGAGGTTGGCGTGTCGTGTGCCCCTATAGAGGTTGGACATGTCGTGTGCCCCTATAGAGGTTGGCGTGTCGTGTGCCCTATAGAGGTTGGCGTGTCGTGTGCCCCTATAGAGGTTGGCGTGTCGTGTGCCGCTATAGAGGTTGGCGTGTCGTGTGCCCATATAGAGGTTGGCGTATCGTGTGCTCCTATATAGAGGTTGGCGTGCCGTGTGCTCCTATATAGAGGTTGGCGTGTCGTGTGCCCTATAGAGGTTGGCGTGTCGTGTGCACGTATAGATGTTGACGTGCCGTGTGCTCCTATATAGAGGTTGACGTGTCGTGTGCTCCTATATAGAGGTTGGCGTGCCGTGTGCCCCTATATAGAGGTTGGCGTGTCGTGTGCCCCTATAGAGGTTGGGGTGTCGTGTGCCCCTATAGAGGTTGGCGTGCCGTGTGCTCTATATAGGTTGGCGTGCCGTGTGCTCCTATAGAGGTTGGCGTGCCGTGTGCCCTATAGAGGTTGGCGTGTCGTGTGCCCCTATAGAGGTTGGCGTGTCGTGTGCCGCTATATAGGTTGGCGTGCCGTGTGCTCCTATAGAGGTTGGCGTGCCGTGTGCCCTATAGAGGTTGGCATGTCGTGTGCCCCTATAGAGGTTGGCGTGTCGTGTGCCACTATAGAGGTTGGCGTGTCGTGTGCCCCTATAGAGGTTGGCGTGTCGTGTGCCCCTATAGAGGTTGGGGTGTCGTGTGCCCCTATAGAGGTTGGCGTGCCGTGTGCTCTATATAGGTTGGCGTGCCGTGTGCCCCTATATAGAGGTTGGCGTGCCGTGTGCCCCTATAGAGGTTGGCGTGCCGTGTGCCCCTATATAGAGGTTGGCGTGCCGTGTGCCCTATAGAGGTTGGCGTGCCGTGTGCTCCTATATAGAGGTTGGCGTGCCGTGTGCCCTATAGAGGTTGGCGTGCCGTGTGCTCCTATATAGAGGTTGACGTGTCGTGTGCTCCTATATAGAGGTTGGCGTGCCGTGTGCCCTATAGAGGTTGGCGTGTCGTGTGCTCCTATATAGAGGTTGGCGTGCCGTGTGCTCCTATATAGAGGTTGGCGTGCCGTGTGCTCCTATATAGAGGTTGGCGTGCCGTGTGCTCCTATATAGAGGTTGGCGTGTCGTGTGCCCCTATAGAGGTTGGCGTGCCGTGTGCCCCTATATAGAGGTTGGCGTGTCGTGTGCTCCTATATATAGGTTGGCGTGCCGTGTGCCCTATAGAGGTTGGCGTGCCGTGTGCTCCTATATAGAGGTTGGCGTGCCGTGTGCTCCTATATAGAGGTTGGCGTGTCGTGTGCTCCTATATAGAGGTTGGCGTGCCGTGTGCTCCTATATAGAGGTTGGCGTACCGTGTGCTCCTATATAGAGGTTGGCGTGTCGTGTGCTCCTATATAGAGGTTGGCGTGCCGTGTGCTCCTATATAGAGGTTGGCGTACCGTGTGCTCCTATATAGAGGTTGACGTGTCGTGTGCTCCTATATAGAGGTTGGCGTGCCGTGTGCCCCTATATAGAGGTTGGCGTGCCGTGTGCCCCTATATAGAGGTTGGCGTGCCGTGTGCTCCTATATAGAGGTTGGCGTGCCGTGTGCTCCTATATATAGGTTGGCGTGTCGTGTGCTCCTATATAGAGGTTGGCGTGCCGTGTGCTCCTATATAGAGGTTGGCGTGCCGTGTGCTCCTATATAGAGGTTGGCGTGTCGTGTGCTCCTATATAGAGGTTGGCGTACCGTGTGCTCCTATATAGAGGTTGGCGTGTCGTGTGCTCCTATATATAGGTTGGCGTGCCGTGTGCTCCTATATAGAGGTTGGCGTGTCGTGTGCTCCTATATAGAGGTTGGCGTGCCGTGTGCCCCTATATAGAGGTTGGCGTGTCGTGTGCCTCTATAGAGGTTGGCGTGCCGTGTGCTCCTATATAGAGGTTGGCGTGCCGTGTGCTCCTATATAGAGGTTGGCGTGCCGTGTGCTCCTATATAGAGGTTGGCGTGCCGTGTGCCCCTATATAGAGGTTGGCGTGTCGTGTGCCTCTATAGAGGTTGGCGTGCCGTGTGCTCCTATATAGAGGTTGGCGTGCCGTGTGCTCCTATATAGAGGTTGGCGTGCCGTGTGCTCCTATATAGAGGTTGGCGTGTCGTGTGCTCCTATATAGAGGTTGGCGTGCCGTGTGCTCCTATATATAGGTTGGCGTGCCGTGTGCTCCTATATAGAGGTTGGCGTGTCGTGTGCTCCTATATAGAGGTTGGCGTGTCGTGTGCCCCTATAGAGGTTGGCGTGTCGTGTGCCCCTATAGAGGTTGGCGTGCCGTGTGCTCCTATAGAGGTTGGCGTGTCGTGTGCTCCTATATAGAGGTTGGCGTGCCGTGTGCTCCTATATAGAGGTTGGCGTGCCGTGTGCTCCTATATAGAGGTTGGCGTGTCGTGTGCTCCTATATAGAGGTTGGCGTGCCGTGTTCCCCCATATAGAGGTTGGCGTGTCGTGTGCTCCTATATAGAGGTTGGCGTGCCGTGTGCCCCTATATAGAGGTTGGCGTGCCGTGTGCCCCTATATAGAGGTTGGCGTACCGTGTGCTCCTATATAGAGGTTGGCGTGTCGTGTGCCCCTATATAGAGGTTGGCGTGTCGTGTGCTCCTATATAGAGGTTGGCGTGCCGTGTGCTCCTATATAGAGGTTGGCGTACCGTGTGCTCCTATATAGAGGTTGACGTACCGTGTGCTCCTATATAGAGGTTGGCGTGCCGTGTGCTCCTATATAGAGGTTGGCGTGCCGTGTGCTCCTATATAGAGGTTGGCGTACCGTGTGCTCCTATATATAGGTTGGCGTGCCGTGTGCCCCTATAGAGGTTGGCGTGCCGTGTGCTCCTATATATAGGTTGGCGTGTCGTGTGCCTCTATAGAGGTTGGCGTGCCGTGTGCTCCTATATATAGGTTGGCGTGTCGTGTGCCTCTATAGAGGTTGGCGTGCCGTGTGCTCCTATATATAGGTTGGCGTGTCGTGTGCCTCTATAGAGGTTGGCGTGCCGTGTGCTCCTATATATAGGTTGGCGTGTCGTGTGCCACTATAGAGGTTGGCGTGCCGTGTGCTCCTATATATAGGTTGGCGTGTCGTGTGCCCCTATAGAGGTTGGCGTGCCGTGTGCCCCTATATAGGTTGGCGTGTCGTGTGCCCCTATAGAGGTTGGCGTGCCGTGTGCTCCTATATATAGGTTGGCGTGTCGTGTGCCCCTATAGAGGTTGGCGTGCCGTGTGCCCCTATAGAGGTTGGCGTGTCGTGTGCCCCTATAGAGGTTGGCGTGCCGTGTGCTCCTATATATAGGTTGGCGTGTCGTGTGCCCCTATAGAGGTTGGCGTGCCGTGTGCCCCTATAGAGGTTGGCGTGTCGTGTGCCCCTATAGAGGTTGGCGTGCCGTGTGCTCCTATATAGAGGTTGGCGTGCCGTGTGCCCCTATAGAGGTTGGCGTGCCGTGTGCCCCTATAGAGGTTGGCGTGTCGTGTGCCCCTATAGAGGTTGGCGTGTCGTGTGCTCCTATATAGAGGTTGGCGTGTCGTGTGCTCCTATATAGAGGTTGGCGTGTCGTGTGACCATATAGAGGTTGGCGTGTCGTGTGCTCCTATATAGAGGTTGGCGTGCCGTGTGCTCCTATATAGAGGTTGGCGTGTCGTGTGCCCCTATAGAGGTTGGCGTGTCGTGTGCTCCTATATAGAGGTTGGCGTGTCGTGTGCTCCTATATAGAGGTTGGCGTGTCGTGTGACCATATAGAGGTTGGCGTGTCGTGTGCTCCTATATAGAGGTTGGCGTGCCGTGTGCTCCTATATAGAGGTTGACGTGTCGTGTGCCCCTATAGAGGTTGGCGTGTCGTGTGCCCCTATAGAGGTTGGCGTGCCGTGTGCCCCTATAGAGGTTGGCGTGCCGTGTGCCCCTATAGAGGTTGGCGTGTCGTGTGCCCCTATAGAGGTTGGCGTGTCGTGTGCTCCTATATAGAGGTTGGCGTGTCGTGTGACCATATAGAGGTTGGCGTGTCGTGTGCTCCTATATAGAGGTTGGCGTGCCGTGTGCCCATATAGAGGTTGGCGTGCCGTGTGCTCCTATATAGAGGTTGGCGTGCCGTGTGCTCCTATATAGAGGTTGGCGTGTCGTGTGCCCCTATATAGGTTGGCGTGTCGTGTGCACCTATAGAGGTTGGCGTGTCGTGTGCCCTATATAGGTTTGACCCGTCCAAAACACTTCCCGGACAAACGTACACTTAGGTATCAAGTTTCGTCGAAATCCGTCCGGAAGTTTTCCCGACCATAGCTAACAGACAAAAGTCACAAACTATACATTAGGTTTTAGCTGGGTACCTGTCTGACGGGCATGTGGGTGAGACGAAATTTGTTGGCATCCCCATCTACACCAACACCCCCACAAAATGGTGGAAATCGGGGCCAGTGGATACCCAGATACAGTTCAATGTCATTTAAAATATCAAGTTCACGCCGCACGGGCATCCGGGTGTGACGAAATTGCTCAGCGCCTGAAACTACCCCCACATACCAAATTTGGTGAAAATCAGCTCAGCGGAGAACTTGAGTTCAAGGTCATTTGAAGGTCAAGGTCACGCCGCACGGGCAAACGGATATACCCATGTTAGTCCTCAGGTGAAACTACATACCCGTACCAAGTTTCATCAAAATCGGTTAGCCGTTTCCGATTCCATCGCGGAAACACACACACACATACATACACACACACCCACACGCACAGACCACAAACTTTCTTCAAATATATAATAGATTCTTTATGGAGGTCAAGTTTAAATTGATATCGTACTCCCATGTTTCTGTTCGTCAGATACAGACTCGAGTATGTAGGAGCCTCAATACCGGTATATTTCTAAAGGATAGCTATAAAAGGCCTCTGCATATTGACATTAGCGCGTACATCGCAACACATATCTAGCAAAATGGCCCTTTAAGTGAGATGTCTTTCAACAGAGGTCAAGGTCATTTTATGGTCAAGGTCAAGGTCATATAAGCCCCCCACATCAACTTGACAACAAATTTGGTTGAGGCTTAATTCCAACTTCACCAACGAAGGCGACCCATGTTATGATGGACATATCATTTGACTTCCTCGCTGCCACCACTGCTCACAAATGATTTCAAATAATAAGCCGCGTTCCGATGTTGAGTGTGAATACCTGGCAGCCAGCCAATACTATTCGCGCGACATACAACCGTGAAAAAATCCCCCTTGTTAGGGTAGATTGGTTCAATCATTTATCTCGAAGGAATTGATAAGCCGCTGATATGTCTGTGAGGCCAAATCGTTGCGAGACGGGAACTTATTGAATGTGTTGTCCGCCTATTAGGGGGATTTTTCGCTGAGCAATTTGTCCGGAGGAAAATTACACGCAGCTAAGGCGGGATAGTTATTACAAAACACCATAAGTAAACATCGGCGCAACACACGATGTCGTGCTATACATTGTTGGAAAGGGTACATCCTTGGCTATTCAACTGTGGTAATTTGATTCTGAAGCAGGCACGTTTGCTTGTGCTATTTTCGCATATATCTTTTGCGAAAACGGTTATAAATGCAACCAAGTCTAGTATACTGATGTGAAATCAGTGTTTCCTGCGGAGACAATTTTTTTTCTGGATTCTAGCCCACGACACCAAATGACGCAAATGACGTCATGGACCATGTCATGACGTCTTCGCTGATTTTATTCAGCTAACCAACGAAATTGGTCAAACGAAACTAATCTATAGGCAAAAATCACGTAGGAATTGTTCAGAAAAACTAAAGTTGTTAATTTTATAACCATCCCGTTGGTCCACTTCCGATTCTGTGTCACCGTTTCTTTTTGGGATATTATTGTTCCCATGATTCTATGCGAAAGCGAAGCGGAAGTCACGTGATTTTTAACCCATTTTTCTTGTCCGGATTTTTATCGGGTCGAAATGCTGTTTCATGGTATTGTAAAAATTAATGACGTCATTCACGCCTAAACATGAAAAGCAACAACGGGGTGTCGTGTCGTGTGTCCCTATAGAGGTTGGACATGTCGTTTGCCCCTATAGAGGTTGGCGTGTCGTGTGCCGCTATAGAGGTTGGCGTGTCGTGTGCCCCTATAGAGGTTGGCGTGTCGTGTGCCCATATAGAGGTTGGCGTGTCGTGTGCCCCTATAGAGGTTGGACATGTCGTGTGCCCCTATAGAGGTTGGCGTGTCGTGTGCCCATATAGAGGTTGGCGTGTCGTGTGCCCCTATAGAGGTTGGACATGTCGTGTGCCCCTATAGAGGTTGGCGTGTCGTGTGCCCTATAGAGGTTGGCGTGTCGTGTGCCCCTATAGAGGTTGGCGTGTCGTGTGCCGCTATAGAGGTTGGCGTGTCGTGTGCCCATATAGAGGTTGGCGTATCGTGTGCTCCTATATAGAGGTTGGCGTGCCGTGTGCTCCTATATAGAGGTTGGCGTGTCGTGTGCCCTATAGAGGTTGGCGTGTCGTGTGCACGTATAGATGTTGACGTGCCGTGTGCTCCTATATAGAGGTTGACGTGTCGTGTGCTCCTATATAGAGGTTGGCGTGCCGTGTGCCCCTATATAGAGGTTGGCGTGTCGTGTGCCCCTATAGAGGTTGGGGTGTCGTGTGCCCCTATAGAGGTTGGCGTGCCGTGTGCTCCTATATAGAGGTTGGCGTGCCGTGTGCTCCTATATAGAGGTTGGCGTGTCGTGTGCTCCTATATAGAGGTTGGCGTGCCGTGTGCTCCTATATAGAGGTTGGCGTACCGTGTGCTCCTATATAGAGGTTGACGTGTCGTGTGCTCCTATATAGAGGTTGGCGTGCCGTGTGCCCCTATATAGAGGTTGGCGTGCCGTGTGCTCCTATATAGAGGTTGGCGTGCCGTGTGCTCCTATATAGAGGTTGGCGTGTCGTGTGCTCCTATATAGAGGTTGGCGTGCCGTGTGCCCCTATATAGAGGTTGGCGTGTCGTGTGCCTCTATAGAGGTTGGCGTGCCGTGTGCTCCTATATAGAGGTTGGCGTGCCGTGTGCTCCTATATAGAGGTTGGCGTGCCGTGTGCCCTATAGAGGTTGGCGTGTCGTGTGCTCCTATATAGAGGTTGGCGTGCCGTGTGCTCCTATATAGAGGTTGGCGTGCCGTGTGCTCCTATATAGAGGTTGGCGTGCCGTGTGCTCCTATATAGAGGTTGGCGTGTCGTGTGCCCCTATAGAGGTTGGCGTGCCGTGTGCCCCTATATAGAGGTTGGCGTATCGTGTGCTCCTATATAGAGGTTGGCGTGTCGTGTGCTCCTATATAGAGGTTGGCGTGTCGTGTGCTCCTATATAGAGGTTGGCGTGTCGTGTGCCCTATATAGAGGTTGGCGTGCCGTGTGCCCCTATATAGAGGTTGGCGTGCCGTGTGCTCCTATATATAGGTTGGCGTGCCGTGTGCCCTATAGAGGTTGGCGTGCCGTGTGCTCCTATATAGAGGTTGGCGTGCCGTGTGCTCCTATATAGAGGTTGGCGTGTCGTGTGCTCCTATATAGAGGTTGGCGTGCCGTGTGCTCCTATATAGAGGTTGGCGTACCGTGTGCTCCTATATAGAGGTTGGCGTGTCGTGTGCTCCTATATAGAGGTTGGCGTGCCGTGTGCTCCTATATAGAGGTTGGCGTACCGTGTGCTCCTATATAGAGGTTGACGTGTCGTGTGCTCCTATATAGAGGTTGGCGTGCCGTGTGCCCCTATATAGAGGTTGGCGTGCCGTGTGCCCCTATATAGAGGTTGGCGTGCCGTGTGCTCCTATATAGAGGTTGGCGTGCCGTGTGCTCCTATATATAGGTTGGCGTGTCGTGTGCTCCTATATAGAGGTTGGCGTGCCGTGTGCTCCTATATAGAGGTTGGCGTGCCGTGTGCTCCTATATAGAGGTTGGCGTGCCGTGTGCTCCTATATAGAGGTTGGCGTGTCGTGTGCTCCTATATAGAGGTTGGCGTGCCGTGTGCCCCTATATAGAGGTTGGCGTGTCGTGTGCCTCTATAGAGGTTGGCGTGCCGTGTGCTCCTATATAGAGGTTGGCGTGTCGTGTGCTCCTATATAGAGGTTGGCGTGCCGTGTGCTCCTATATAGAGGTTGGCGTGCCGTGTGCTCCTATATAGAGGTTGGCGTGCCGTGTGCTCCTATATAGAGGTTGACGTGTCGTGTGCCCTATATACAGGTTGGCGTGCCGTGTGCTCCTATATAGAGGTTGGCGTGCCGTGTGCCCCTATATAGAGGTTGGCGTGTCGTGTGCTCCTATATAGAGGTTGGCGTATCGTGTGCTCCTATATAGAGGTTGGCGTATCGTGTGCTCCTATATAGAGGTTGGCGTGCCGTGTGCTCCTATATAGAGGTTGGCGTGTCGTGTGCTCCTATATAGAGGTTGGCGTGCCGTGTGCTCCTATATAGAGGTTGGCGTATCGTGTGCTCCTATATAGAGGTTGGCGTATCGTGTGCTCCTATATAGAGGTTGGCGTGCCGTGTGCCCCTATATAGAGGTTGGCGTGTCGTGTGCCTCTATAGAGGTTGGCGTGCCGTGTGCTCCTATATAGAGGTTGGCGTGCCGTGTGCTCCTATATAGAGGTTGGCGTGCCGTGTGCTCCTATATAGAGGTTGGCGTGTCGTGTGCTCCTATATAGAGGTTGGCGTGCCGTGTGCTCCTATATATAGGTTGGCGTGCCGTGTGCTCCTATATAGAGGTTGGCGTGTCGTGTGCTCCTATATAGAGGTTGGCGTGTCGTGTGCTCCTATATAGAGGTTGGCGTGTCGTGTGCTCCTATATAGAGGTTGGCGTGTCGTGTGCTCCTATATAGAGGTTGGCGTGCCGTGTGCCCCTATAGAGGTTGGCGTGTCGTGTGCCCCTATAGAGGTTGGCGTGCCGTGTGCTCCTATATAGAGGTTGGCGTGTCGTGTGCCCCTATAGAGGTTGGCGTGTCGTGTGCCCCTATAGAGGTTGGCGTGCCGTGTGCTCCTATAGAGGTTGGCGTGTCGTGTGCTCCTATATAGAGGTTGGCGTGCCGTGTGCTCCTATATAGAGGTTGGCGTGCCGTGTGCTCCTATATAGAGGTTGGCGTGTCGTGTGCTCCTATATAGAGGTTGGCGTGCCGTGTTCCCCCATATAGAGGTTGGCGTGTCGTGTGCTCCTATATAGAGGTTGGCGTGCCGTGTGCCCCTATATAGAGGTTGGCGTGCCGTGTGCCCCTATATAGAGGTTGGCGTACCGTGTGCTCCTATATAGAGGTTGGCGTGCCGTGTGCTCCTATATAGAGGTTGGCGTGCCGTGTGCTCCTATATAGAGGTTGGCGTGCCGTGTGCTCCTATATAGAGGTTGGCGTGCCGTGTGCTCCTATATAGAGGTTGGCGTGTCGTGTGCTCCTATATAGAGGTTGGCGTGTCGTGTGCCCCTATATAGAGGTTGGCGTGTCGTGTGCTCCTATATAGAGGTTGGCGTGCCGTGTGCTCCTATATAGAGGTTGGCGTACCGTGTGCTCCTATATAGAGGTTGACGTACCGTGTGCTCCTATATAGAGGTTGGCGTGCCGTGTGCTCCTATATAGAGGTTGGCGTGCCGTGTGCTCCTATATAGAGGTTGGCGTACCGTGTGCTCCTATATATAGGTTGGCGTGCCGTGTGCCCCTATAGAGGTTGGCGTGCCGTGTGCTCCTATATATAGGTTGGCGTGTCGTGTGCCTCTATAGAGGTTGGCGTGCCGTGTGCTCCTATATATAGGTTGGCGTGTCGTGTGCCTCTATAGAGGTTGGCGTGCCGTGTGCTCCTATATATAGGTTGGCGTGTCGTGTGCCTCTATAGAGGTTGGCGTGCCGTGTGCTCCTATATATAGGTTGGCGTGTCGTGTGCCACTATAGAGGTTGGCGTGCCGTGTGCTCCTTTATATAGGTTGGCGTGTCGTGTGCCCCTATAGAGGTTGGCGTGCCGTGTGCCCCTATATAGGTTGGCGTGTCGTGTGCCCCTATAGAGGTTGGCGTGCCGTGTGCTCCTATATATAGGTTGGCGTGTCGTGTGCCCCTATAGAGGTTGGCGTGCCGTGTGCCCCTATAGAGGTTGGCGTGTCGTGTGCCCCTATAGAGGTTGGCGTGCCGTGTGCTCCTATATATAGGTTGGCGTGTCGTGTGCCCCTATAGAGGTTGGCGTGCCGTGTGCCCCTATAGAGGTTGGCGTGTCGTGTGCCCCTATAGAGGTTGGCGTGCCGTGTGCTCCTATATAGAGGTTGGCGTGCCGTGTGCCCCTATAGAGGTTGGCGTGCCGTGTGCCCCTATAGAGGTTGGCGTGTCGTGTGCCCCTATAGAGGTTGGCGTGTCGTGTGCTCCTATATAGAGGTTGGCGTGTCGTGTGCTCCTATATAGAGGTTGGCGTGTCGTGTGACCATATAGAGGTTGGCGTGTCGTGTGCTCCTATATAGAGGTTGGCGTGCCGTGTGCTCCTATATAGAGGTTGGCGTGTCGTGTGCCCCTATAGAGGTTGGCGTGTCGTGTGCTCCTATATAGAGGTTGGCGTGTCGTGTGCTCCTATATAGAGGTTGGCGTGTCGTGTGACCATATAGAGGTTGGCGTGTCGTGTGCTCCTATATAGAGGTTGGCGTGCCGTGTGCTCCTATATAGAGGTTGACGTGTCGTGTGCCCCTATAGAGGTTGGCGTGTCGTGTGCCCCTATAGAGGTTGGCGTGCCGTGTGCCCCTATAGAGGTTGGCGTGCCGTGTGCCCCTATAGAGGTTGGCGTGTCGTGTGCCCCTATAGAGGTTGGCGTGTCGTGTGCTCCTATATAGAGGTTGGCGTGTCGTGTGACCATATAGAGGTTGGCGTGTCGTGTGCTCCTATATAGAGGTTGGCGTGCCGTGTGCCCATATAGAGGTTGGCGTGCCGTGTGCTCCTATATAGAGGTTGGCGTGCCGTGTGCTCCTATATAGAGGTTGGCGTGTCGTGTGCCCCTATATAGGTTGGCGTGTCGTGTGCACCTATAGAGGTTGGCGTGTCGTGTGCCCTATATAGGTTTGACCCGTCCAAAACACTTCCCGGACAAACGTACACTTAGGTATCAAGTTTCGTCGAAATCCGTCCGGAAGTTTTCCCGACCATAGCTAACAGACAAAAGTCACAAACTATACATTAGGTTTTAGCTGGGTACCTGTCTGACGGGCATGTGGGTGAGACGAAATTTGTTGGCATCCCCATCTACACCAACACCCCCACAAAATGGTGGAAATCGGGGCCAGTGGATACCCAGATACAGTTCAATGTCATTTAAAATATCAAGTTCACGCCGCACGGGCATCCGGGTGTGACGAAATTGCTCAGCGCCTGAAACTACCCCCACATACCAAATTTGGTGAAAATCAGCTCAGCGGAGAACTTGAGTTCAAGGTCATTTGAAGGTCAAGGTCACGCCGCACGGGCAAACGGATATACCCATGTTAGTCCTCAGGTGAAACTACATACCCGTACCAAGTTTCATCAAAATCGGTTAGCCGTTTCCGATTCCATCGCGGAAACACACACACACATACATACACACACACCCACACGCACAGACCACAAACTTTCTTCAAATATATAATAGATTCTTTATGGAGGTCAAGTTTAAATTGATATCGTACTCCCATGTTTCTGTTCGTCAGATACAGACTCGAGTATGTAGGAGCCTCAATACCGGTATATTTCTAAAGGATAGCTATAAAAGGCCTCTGCATATTGACATTAGCGCGTACATCGCAACACATATCTAGCAAAATGGCCCTTTAAGTGAGATGTCTTTCAACAGAGGTCAAGGTCATTTTATGGTCAAGGTCAAGGTCATATAAGCCCCCCACATCAACTTGACAACAAATTTGGTTGAGGCTTAATTCCAACTTCACCAACGAAGGCGACCCATGTTATGATGGACATATCATTTGACTTCCTCGCTGCCACCACTGCTCACAAATGATTTCAAATAATAAGCCGCGTTCCGATGTTGAGTGTGAATACCTGGCAGCCAGCCAATACTATTCGCGCGACATACAACCGTGAAAAAATCCCCCTTGTTAGGGTAGATTGGTTCAATCATTTATCTCGAAGGAATTGATAAGCCGCTGATATGTCTGTGAGGCCAAATCGTTGCGAGACGGGAACTTATTGAATGTGTTGTCCGCCTATTAGGGGGATTTTTCGCTGAGCAATTTGTCCGGAGGAAAATTACACGCAGCTAAGGCGGGATAGTTATTACAAAACACCATAAGTAAACATCGGCGCAACACACGATGTCGTGCTATACATTGTTGGAAAGGGTACATCCTTGGCTATTCAACTGTGGTAATTTGATTCTGAAGCAGGCACGTTTGCTTGTGCTATTTTCGCATATATCTTTTGCGAAAACGGTTATAAATGCAACCAAGTCTAGTATACTGATGTGAAATCAGTGTTTCCTGCGGAGACAATTTTTTTTCTGGATTCTAGCCCACGACACCAAATGACGCAAATGACGTCATGGACCATGTCATGACGTCTTCGCTGATTTTATTCAGCTAACCAACGAAATTGGTCAAACGAAACTAATCTATAGGCAAAAATCACGTAGGAATTGTTCAGAAAAACTAAAGTTGTTAATTTTATAACCATCCCGTTGGTCCACTTCCGATTCTGTGTCACCGTTTCTTTTTGGGATATTATTGTTCCCATGATTCTATGCGAAAGCGAAGCGGAAGTCACGTGATTTTTAACCCATTTTTCTTGTCCGGATTTTTATCGGGTCGAAATGCTGTTTCATGGTATTGTAAAAATTAATGACGTCATTCACGCCTAAACATGAAAAGCAACAACGGGGTGTCGTGTCGTGTGTCCCTATAGAGGTTGGACATGTCGTTTGCCCCTATAGAGGTTGGCGTGTCGTGTGCCGCTATAGAGGTTGGCGTGTCGTGTGCCCCTATAGAGGTTGGCGTGTCGTGTGCCCATATAGAGGTTGGCGTGTCGTGTGCCCCTATAGAGGTTGGACATGTCGTGTGCCCCTATAGAGGTTGGCGTGTCGTGTGCCCATATAGAGGTTGGCGTGTCGTGTGCCCCTATAGAGGTTGGACATGTCGTGTGCCCCTATAGAGGTTGGCGTGTCGTGTGCCCTATAGAGGTTGGCGTGTCGTGTGCCCCTATAGAGGTTGGCGTGTCGTGTGCCGCTATAGAGGTTGGCGTGTCGTGTGCCCATATAGAGGTTGGCGTATCGTGTGCTCCTATATAGAGGTTGGCGTGCCGTGTGCTCCTATATAGAGGTTGGCGTGTCGTGTGCCCTATAGAGGTTGGCGTGTCGTGTGCACGTATAGATGTTGACGTGCCGTGTGCTCCTATATAGAGGTTGACGTGTCGTGTGCTCCTATATAGAGGTTGGCGTGCCGTGTGCCCCTATATAGAGGTTGGCGTGTCGTGTGCCCCTATAGAGGTTGGGGTGTCGTGTGCCCCTATAGAGGTTGGCGTGCCGTGTGCTCCTATATAGAGGTTGGCGTGCCGTGTGCTCCTATATAGAGGTTGGCGTGTCGTGTGCTCCTATATAGAGGTTGGCGTGCCGTGTGCTCCTATATAGAGGTTGGCGTACCGTGTGCTCCTATATAGAGGTTGACGTGTCGTGTGCTCCTATATAGAGGTTGGCGTGCCGTGTGCCCCTATATAGAGGTTGGCGTGCCGTGTGCTCCTATATAGAGGTTGGCGTGCCGTGTGCTCCTATATAGAGGTTGGCGTGTCGTGTGCTCCTATATAGAGGTTGGCGTGCCGTGTGCCCCTATATAGAGGTTGGCGTGTCGTGTGCCTCTATAGAGGTTGGCGTGCCGTGTGCTCCTATATAGAGGTTGGCGTGCCGTGTGCTCCTATATAGAGGTTGGCGTACCGTGTGCTCCTATATAGAGGTTGGCGTGCCGTGTGCTCCTATATAGAGGTTGGCGTGTCGTGTGCTCCTATATAGAGGTTGGCGTGTCGTGTGCCCCTATAGAGGTTGGCGTGTCGTGTGCCCCTATAGAGGTTGGCGTGCCGTGTGCTCCTATAGAGGTTGGCGTGTCGTGTGCTCCTATATAGAGGTTGGCGTGCCGTGTGCTCCTATATAGAGGTTGGCGTGCCGTGTGCTCCTATATAGAGGTTGGCGTGTCGTGTGCTCCTATATAGAGGTTGGCGTGCCGTGTTCCCCCATATAGAGGTTGGCGTGTCGTGTGCTCCTATATAGAGGTTGGCGTGCCGTGTGCCCCTATATAGAGGTTGGCGTGCCGTGTGCCCCTATATAGAGGTTGGCGTACCGTGTGCTCCTATATAGAGGTTGGCGTGTCGTGTGCCCCTATATAGAGGTTGGCGTGTCGTGTGCTCCTATATAGAGGTTGGCGTGCCGTGTGCTCCTATATAGAGGTTGGCGTACCGTGTGCTCCTATATAGAGGTTGACGTACCGTGTGCTCCTATATAGAGGTTGGCGTGCCGTGTGCTCCTATATAGAGGTTGGCGTGCCGTGTGCTCCTATATAGAGGTTGGCGTGTCGTGTGCTCCTATATAGAGGTTGGCGTGTCGTGTGCTCCTATATAGAGGTTGGCGTACCGTGTGCTCCTATATATAGGTTGGCGTGCCGTGTGCCCCTATAGAGGTTGGCGTGCCGTGTGCTCCTATATATAGGTTGGCGTGTCGTGTGCCTCTATAGAGGTTGGCGTGCCGTGTGCTCCTATATATAGGTTGGCGTGTCGTGTGCCTCTATAGAGGTTGGCGTGCCGTGTGCTCCTATATATAGGTTGGCGTGTCGTGTGCCTCTATAGAGGTTGGCGTGCCGTGTGCTCCTATATATAGGTTGGCGTGTCGTGTGCCACTATAGAGGTTGGCGTGCCGTGTGCTCCTATATATAGGTTGGCGTGTCGTGTGCCCCTATAGAGGTTGGCGTGCCGTGTGCCCCTATATAGGTTGGCGTGTCGTGTGCCCCTATAGAGGTTGGCGTGCCGTGTGCTCCTATATATAGGTTGGCGTGTCGTGTGCCCCTATAGAGGTTGGCGTGCCGTGTGCCCCTATAGAGGTTGGCGTGTCGTGTGCCCCTATAGAGGTTGGCGTGCCGTGTGCTCCTATATATAGGTTGGCGTGTCGTGTGCCCCTATAGAGGTTGGCGTGCCGTGTGCCCCTATAGA
Source organism: Siphonodentalium dalli (assembly GCA_032622095.1). Taxonomy (NCBI): domain Eukaryota; kingdom Metazoa; phylum Mollusca; class Scaphopoda; order Gadilida; family Siphonodentaliidae; genus Siphonodentalium; species Siphonodentalium dalli. The sequence goes on from CP136069.1 coordinate 211,298,840, forward strand.
GGTTGGCGTGTCGTGTGCCCCTATAGAGGTTGGCGTGCCGTGTGCTCCTATATAGAGGTTGGCGTGCCGTGTGCCCCTATAGAGGTTGGCGTGCCGTGTGCCCCTATAGAGGTTGGCGTGTCGTGTGCCCCTATAGAGGTTGGCGTGTCGTGTGCTCCTATATAGAGGTTGGCGTGTCGTGTGCTCCTATATAGAGGTTGGCGTGTCGTGTGACCATATAGAGGTTGGCGTGTCGTGTGCTCCTATATAGAGGTTGGCGTGCCGTGTGCTCCTATATAGAGGTTGGCGTGTCGTGTGCCCCTATAGAGGTTGGCGTGTCGTGTGCTCCTATATAGAGGTTGGCGTGTCGTGTGCTCCTATATAGAGGTTGGCGTGTCGTGTGACCATATAGAGGTTGGCGTGTCGTGTGCTCCTATATAGAGGTTGGCGTGCCGTGTGCTCCTATATAGAGGTTGACGTGTCGTGTGCCCCTATAGAGGTTGGCGTGTCGTGTGCCCCTATAGAGGTTGGCGTGCCGTGTGCCCCTATAGAGGTTGGCGTGCCGTGTGCCCCTATAGAGGTTGGCGTGTCGTGTGCCCCTATAGAGGTTGGCGTGTCGTGTGCTCCTATATAGAGGTTGGCGTGTCGTGTGACCATATAGAGGTTGGCGTGTCGTGTGCTCCTATATAGAGGTTGGCGTGCCGTGTGCCCATATAGAGGTTGGCGTGCCGTGTGCTCCTATATAGAGGTTGGCGTGCCGTGTGCTCCTATATAGAGGTTGGCGTGTCGTGTGCCCCTATATAGGTTGGCGTGTCGTGTGCACCTATAGAGGTTGGCGTGTCGTGTGCCCTATATAGGTTTGACCCGTCCAAAACACTTCCCGGACAAACGTACACTTAGGTATCAAGTTTCGTCGAAATCCGTCCGGAAGTTTTCCCGACCATAGCTAACAGACAAAAGTCACAAACTATACATTAGGTTTTAGCTGGGTACCTGTCTGACGGGCATGTGGGTGAGACGAAATTTGTTGGCATCCCCATCTACACCAACACCCCCACAAAATGGTGGAAATCGGGGCCAGTGGATACCCAGATACAGTTCAATGTCATTTAAAATATCAAGTTCACGCCGCACGGGCATCCGGGTGTGACGAAATTGCTCAGCGCCTGAAACTACCCCCACATACCAAATTTGGTGAAAATCAGCTCAGCGGAGAACTTGAGTTCAAGGTCATTTGAAGGTCAAGGTCACGCCGCACGGGCAAACGGATATACCCATGTTAGTCCTCAGGTGAAACTACATACCCGTACCAAGTTTCATCAAAATCGGTTAGCCGTTTCCGATTCCATCGCGGAAACACACACACACATACATACACACACACCCACACGCACAGACCACAAACTTTCTTCAAATATATAATAGATTCTTTATGGAGGTCAAGTTTAAATTGATATCGTACTCCCATGTTTCTGTTCGTCAGATACAGACTCGAGTATGTAGGAGCCTCAATACCGGTATATTTCTAAAGGATAGCTATAAAAGGCCTCTGCATATTGACATTAGCGCGTACATCGCAACACATATCTAGCAAAATGGCCCTTTAAGTGAGATGTCTTTCAACAGAGGTCAAGGTCATTTTATGGTCAAGGTCAAGGTCATATAAGCCCCCCACATCAACTTGACAACAAATTTGGTTGAGGCTTAATTCCAACTTCACCAACGAAGGCGACCCATGTTATGATGGACATATCATTTGACTTCCTCGCTGCCACCACTGCTCACAAATGATTTCAAATAATAAGCCGCGTTCCGATGTTGAGTGTGAATACCTGGCAGCCAGCCAATACTATTCGCGCGACATACAACCGTGAAAAAATCCCCCTTGTTAGGGTAGATTGGTTCAATCATTTATCTCGAAGGAATTGATAAGCCGCTGATATGTCTGTGAGGCCAAATCGTTGCGAGACGGGAACTTATTGAATGTGTTGTCCGCCTATTAGGGGGATTTTTCGCTGAGCAATTTGTCCGGAGGAAAATTACACGCAGCTAAGGCGGGATAGTTATTACAAAACACCATAAGTAAACATCGGCGCAACACACGATGTCGTGCTATACATTGTTGGAAAGGGTACATCCTTGGCTATTCAACTGTGGTAATTTGATTCTGAAGCAGGCACGTTTGCTTGTGCTATTTTCGCATATATCTTTTGCGAAAACGGTTATAAATGCAACCAAGTCTAGTATACTGATGTGAAATCAGTGTTTCCTGCGGAGACAATTTTTTTTCTGGATTCTAGCCCACGACACCAAATGACGCAAATGACGTCATGGACCATGTCATGACGTCTTCGCTGATTTTATTCAGCTAACCAACGAAATTGGTCAAACGAAACTAATCTATAGGCAAAAATCACGTAGGAATTGTTCAGAAAAACTAAAGTTGTTAATTTTATAACCATCCCGTTGGTCCACTTCCGATTCTGTGTCACCGTTTCTTTTTGGGATATTATTGTTCCCATGATTCTATGCGAAAGCGAAGCGGAAGTCACGTGATTTTTAACCCATTTTTCTTGTCCGGATTTTTATCGGGTCGAAATGCTGTTTCATGGTATTGTAAAAATTAATGACGTCATTCACGCCTAAACATGAAAAGCAACAACGGGGTGTCGTGTCGTGTGTCCCTATAGAGGTTGGACATGTCGTTTGCCCCTATAGAGGTTGGCGTGTCGTGTGCCGCTATAGAGGTTGGCGTGTCGTGTGCCCCTATAGAGGTTGGCGTGTCGTGTGCCCATATAGAGGTTGGCGTGTCGTGTGCCCCTATAGAGGTTGGACATGTCGTGTGCCCCTATAGAGGTTGGCGTGTCGTGTGCCCATATAGAGGTTGGCGTGTCGTGTGCCCCTATAGAGGTTGGACATGTCGTGTGCCCCTATAGAGGTTGGCGTGTCGTGTGCCCTATAGAGGTTGGCGTGTCGTGTGCCCCTATAGAGGTTGGCGTGTCGTGTGCCGCTATAGAGGTTGGCGTGTCGTGTGCCCATATAGAGGTTGGCGTATCGTGTGCTCCTATATAGAGGTTGGCGTGCCGTGTGCTCCTATATAGAGGTTGGCGTGTCGTGTGCCCTATAGAGGTTGGCGTGTCGTGTGCACGTATAGATGTTGACGTGCCGTGTGCTCCTATATAGAGGTTGACGTGTCGTGTGCTCCTATATAGAGGTTGGCGTGCCGTGTGCCCCTATATAGAGGTTGGCGTGTCGTGTGCCCCTATAGAGGTTGGGGTGTCGTGTGCCCCTATAGAGGTTGGCGTGCCGTGTGCTCCTATATAGAGGTTGGCGTGCCGTGTGCTCCTATATAGAGGTTGGCGTGTCGTGTGCTCCTATATAGAGGTTGGCGTGCCGTGTGCTCCTATATAGAGGTTGGCGTACCGTGTGCTCCTATATAGAGGTTGACGTGTCGTGTGCTCCTATATAGAGGTTGGCGTGCCGTGTGCCCCTATATAGAGGTTGGCGTGCCGTGTGCTCCTATATAGAGGTTGGCGTGCCGTGTGCTCCTATATAGAGGTTGGCGTGTCGTGTGCTCCTATATAGAGGTTGGCGTGCCGTGTGCCCCTATATAGAGGTTGGCGTGTCGTGTGCCTCTATAGAGGTTGGCGTGCCGTGTGCTCCTATATAGAGGTTGGCGTGCCGTGTGCTCCTATATAGAGGTTGGCGTACCGTGTGCTCCTATATAGAGGTTGGCGTGCCGTGTGCTCCTATATAGAGGTTGGCGTGTCGTGTGCTCCTATATAGAGGTTGGCGTGTCGTGTGCCCCTATAGAGGTTGGCGTGTCGTGTGCCCCTATAGAGGTTGGCGTGCCGTGTGCTCCTATAGAGGTTGGCGTGTCGTGTGCTCCTATATAGAGGTTGGCGTGCCGTGTGCTCCTATATAGAGGTTGGCGTGCCGTGTGCTCCTATATAGAGGTTGGCGTGTCGTGTGCTCCTATATAGAGGTTGGCGTGCCGTGTTCCCCCATATAGAGGTTGGCGTGTCGTGTGCTCCTATATAGAGGTTGGCGTGCCGTGTGCCCCTATATAGAGGTTGGCGTGCCGTGTGCCCCTATATAGAGGTTGGCGTACCGTGTGCTCCTATATAGAGGTTGGCGTGTCGTGTGCCCCTATATAGAGGTTGGCGTGTCGTGTGCTCCTATATAGAGGTTGGCGTGCCGTGTGCTCCTATATAGAGGTTGGCGTACCGTGTGCTCCTATATAGAGGTTGACGTACCGTGTGCTCCTATATAGAGGTTGGCGTGCCGTGTGCTCCTATATAGAGGTTGGCGTGCCGTGTGCTCCTATATAGAGGTTGGCGTGTCGTGTGCTCCTATATAGAGGTTGGCGTGTCGTGTGCTCCTATATAGAGGTTGGCGTACCGTGTGCTCCTATATATAGGTTGGCGTGCCGTGTGCCCCTATAGAGGTTGGCGTGCCGTGTGCTCCTATATATAGGTTGGCGTGTCGTGTGCCTCTATAGAGGTTGGCGTGCCGTGTGCTCCTATATATAGGTTGGCGTGTCGTGTGCCTCTATAGAGGTTGGCGTGCCGTGTGCTCCTATATATAGGTTGGCGTGTCGTGTGCCTCTATAGAGGTTGGCGTGCCGTGTGCTCCTATATATAGGTTGGCGTGTCGTGTGCCACTATAGAGGTTGGCGTGCCGTGTGCTCCTATATATAGGTTGGCGTGTCGTGTGCCCCTATAGAGGTTGGCGTGCCGTGTGCCCCTATATAGGTTGGCGTGTCGTGTGCCCCTATAGAGGTTGGCGTGCCGTGTGCTCCTATATATAGGTTGGCGTGTCGTGTGCCCCTATAGAGGTTGGCGTGCCGTGTGCCCCTATAGAGGTTGGCGTGTCGTGTGCCCCTATAGAGGTTGGCGTGCCGTGTGCTCCTATATATAGGTTGGCGTGTCGTGTGCCCCTATAGAGGTTGGCGTGCCGTGTGCCCCTATAGAGGTTGGCGTGTCGTGTGCCCCTATAGAGGTTGGCGTGCCGTGTGCTCCTATATAGAGGTTGGCGTGCCGTGTGCCCCTATAGAGGTTGGCGTGCCGTGTGCCCCTATAGAGGTTGGCGTGTCGTGTGCCCCTATAGAGGTTGGCGTGTCGTGTGCTCCTATATAGAGGTTGGCGTGTCGTGTGCTCCTATATAGAGGTTGGCGTGTCGTGTGACCATATAGAGGTTGGCGTGTCGTGTGCTCCTATATAGAGGTTGGCGTGCCGTGTGCTCCTATATAGAGGTTGGCGTGTCGTGTGCCCCTATAGAGGTTGGCGTGTCGTGTGCTCCTATATAGAGGTTGGCGTGTCGTGTGCTCCTATATAGAGGTTGGCGTGTCGTGTGACCATATAGAGGTTGGCGTGTCGTGTGCTCCTATATAGAGGTTGGCGTGCCGTGTGCTCCTATATAGAGGTTGACGTGTCGTGTGCCCCTATAGAGGTTGGCGTGTCGTGTGCCCCTATAGAGGTTGGCGTGCCGTGTGCCCCTATAGAGGTTGGCGTGCCGTGTGCCCCTATAGAGGTTGGCGTGTCGTGTGCCCCTATAGAGGTTGGCGTGTCGTGTGCTCCTATATAGAGGTTGGCGTGTCGTGTGACCATATAGAGGTTGGCGTGTCGTGTGCTCCTATATAGAGGTTGGCGTGCCGTGTGCCCATATAGAGGTTGGCGTGCCGTGTGCTCCTATATAGAGGTTGGCGTGCCGTGTGCTCCTATATAGAGGTTGGCGTGTCGTGTGCCCCTATATAGGTTGGCGTGTCGTGTGCACCTATAGAGGTTGGCGTGTCGTGTGCCCTATATAGGTTTGACCCGTCCAAAACACTTCCCGGACAAACGTACACTTAGGTATCAAGTTTCGTCGAAATCCGTCCGGAAGTTTTCCCGACCATAGCTAACAGACAAAAGTCACAAACTATACATTAGGTTTTAGCTGGGTACCTGTCTGACGGGCATGTGGGTGAGACGAAATTTGTTGGCATCCCCATCTACACCAACACCCCCACAAAATGGTGGAAATCGGGGCCAGTGGATACCCAGATACAGTTCAATGTCATTTAAAATATCAAGTTCACGCCGCACGGGCATCCGGGTGTGACGAAATTGCTCAGCGCCTGAAACTACCCCCACATACCAAATTTGGTGAAAATCAGCTCAGCGGAGAACTTGAGTTCAAGGTCATTTGAAGGTCAAGGTCACGCCGCACGGGCAAACGGATATACCCATGTTAGTCCTCAGGTGAAACTACATACCCGTACCAAGTTTCATCAAAATCGGTTAGCCGTTTCCGATTCCATCGCGGAAACACACACACACATACATACACACACACCCACACGCACAGACCACAAACTTTCTTCAAATATATAATAGATTCTTTATGGAGGTCAAGTTTAAATTGATATCGTACTCCCATGTTTCTGTTCGTCAGATACAGACTCGAGTATGTAGGAGCCTCAATACCGGTATATTTCTAAAGGATAGCTATAAAAGGCCTCTGCATATTGACATTAGCGCGTACATCGCAACACATATCTAGCAAAATGGCCCTTTAAGTGAGATGTCTTTCAACAGAGGTCAAGGTCATTTTATGGTCAAGGTCAAGGTCATATAAGCCCCCCACATCAACTTGACAACAAATTTGGTTGAGGCTTAATTCCAACTTCACCAACGAAGGCGACCCATGTTATGATGGACATATCATTTGACTTCCTCGCTGCCACCACTGCTCACAAATGATTTCAAATAATAAGCCGCGTTCCGATGTTGAGTGTGAATACCTGGCAGCCAGCCAATACTATTCGCGCGACATACAACCGTGAAAAAATCCCCCTTGTTAGGGTAGATTGGTTCAATCATTTATCTCGAAGGAATTGATAAGCCGCTGATATGTCTGTGAGGCCAAATCGTTGCGAGACGGGAACTTATTGAATGTGTTGTCCGCCTATTAGGGGGATTTTTCGCTGAGCAATTTGTCCGGAGGAAAATTACACGCAGCTAAGGCGGGATAGTTATTACAAAACACCATAAGTAAACATCGGCGCAACACACGATGTCGTGCTATACATTGTTGGAAAGGGTACATCCTTGGCTATTCAACTGTGGTAATTTGATTCTGAAGCAGGCACGTTTGCTTGTGCTATTTTCGCATATATCTTTTGCGAAAACGGTTATAAATGCAACCAAGTCTAGTATACTGATGTGAAATCAGTGTTTCCTGCGGAGACAATTTTTTTTCTGGATTCTAGCCCACGACACCAAATGACGCAAATGACGTCATGGACCATGTCATGACGTCTTCGCTGATTTTATTCAGCTAACCAACGAAATTGGTCAAACGAAACTAATCTATAGGCAAAAATCACGTAGGAATTGTTCAGAAAAACTAAAGTTGTTAATTTTATAACCATCCCGTTGGTCCACTTCCGATTCTGTGTCACCGTTTCTTTTTGGGATATTATTGTTCCCATGATTCTATGCGAAAGCGAAGCGGAAGTCACGTGATTTTTAACCCATTTTTCTTGTCCGGATTTTTATCGGGTCGAAATGCTGTTTCATGGTATTGTAAAAATTAATGACGTCATTCACGCCTAAACATGAAAAGCAACAACGGGGTGTCGTGTCGTGTGTCCCTATAGAGGTTGGACATGTCGTTTGCCCCTATAGAGGTTGGCGTGTCGTGTGCCGCTATAGAGGTTGGCGTGTCGTGTGCCCCTATAGAGGTTGGCGTGTCGTGTGCCCATATAGAGGTTGGCGTGTCGTGTGCCCCTATAGAGGTTGGACATGTCGTGTGCCCCTATAGAGGTTGGCGTGTCGTGTGCCCTATAGAGGTTGGCGTGTCGTGTGCCCCTATAGAGGTTGGCGTGTCGTGTGCCGCTATAGAGGTTGGCGTGTCGTGTGCCCATATAGAGGTTGGCGTGTCGTGTGCCCCTATAGAGGTTGGCGTGTCGTGTGCCCTATAGAGGTTGGCGTGTCGTGTGCACGTATAGATGTTGACGTGCCGTGTGCTCCTATATAGAGGTTGACGTGTCGTGTGCTCCTATATAGAGGTTGGCGTGCCGTGTGCCCCTATATAGAGGTTGGCGTGTCGTGTGCCCCTATAGAGGTTGGGGTGTCGTGTGCCCCTATAGAGGTTGGCGTGCCGTGTGCTCTATATAGGTTGGCGTGCCGTGTGCTCCTATAGAGGTTGGCGTGCCGTGTGCCCTATAGAGGTTGGCGTGTCGTGTGCCCCTATAGAGGTTGGCGTGTCGTGTGCCGCTATATAGGTTGGCGTGCCGTGTGCTCCTATAGAGGTTGGCGTGCCGTGTGCCCTATAGAGGTTGGCATGTCGTGTGCCCCTATAGAGGTTGGCGTGTCGTGTGCCACTATAGAGGTTGGCGTGTCGTGTGCCCCTATAGAGGTTGGCGTGTCGTGTGCCCCTATAGAGGTTGGGGTGTCGTGTGCCCCTATAGAGGTTGGCGTGCCGTGTGCTCTATATAGGTTGGCGTGCCGTGTGCCCCTATATAGAGGTTGGCGTGCCGTGTGCCCCTATAGAGGTTGGCGTGCCGTGTGCCCCTATATAGAGGTTGGCGTGCCGTGTGCCCTATAGAGGTTGGCGTGCCGTGTGCCCCTATATAGAGGTTGGCGTGTCGTGTGCCCCTATAGAGGTTGGCGTGCCGTGTGCTCCTATATAGAGGTTGGCGTGTCGTGTGCCCCTATAGAGGTTGGGGTGCCGTGTGCCCCTATATAGGTTGGCGTGCCGTGTGCCCCTATATAGAGGTTGGCGTGCCGTGTGCTCCTATATAGAGGTTGGCGTGTCGTGTGCCCCTATATAGGTTGGCGTGTCGTGTGCACCTATAGAGGTTGGCGTGTCGTGTGCCCTATAGAGGTTTGACCCGTCCAAAACACTTCCCGGACAAACGTACACTTAGGTATCAAGTTTCGTCGAAATCCGTCCGGAAGTTTTCCCGACCATAGCTAACAGACAAAAGTCACAAACTATACATTAGGTTTTAGCTGGGTACCTGTCTGACGGGCATGTGGGTGAGACGAAATTTGTTGGCATCCCCATCTACACCAACACCCCCACAAAATGGTGGAAATCGGGGCCAGTGGATACCCAGATACAGTTCAATGTCATTTAAAATATCAAGTTCACGCCGCACGGGCATCCGGGTGTGACGAAATTGCTCAGCGCCTGAAACTACCCCCACATACCAAATTTGGTGAAAATCAGCTCAGCGGAGAACTTGAGTTCAAGGTCATTTGAAGGTCAAGGTCACGCCGCACGGGCAAACGGATATACCCATGTTAGTCCTCAGGTCAAACTACATACCCGTACCAAGTTTCATCAAAATCGGTTAGCCGTTTCCGATTCCATCGCGGAAACACACACACACATACATACACACACACCCACACGCACAGACCACAAACTTTCTTCAAATATATAATAGATTCTTTATGGAGGTCAAGTTTAAATTGATATCGTACTCCCATGTTTCTGTTCGTCAGATACAGACTCGAGTATGTAGGAGCCTCAATACCGGTATATTTCTAAAGGATAGCTATAAAAGGCCTCTGCATATTGACATTAGCGCGTACATCGCAACACATATCTAGCAAAATGGCCCTTTAAGTGAGATGTCTTTCAACAGAGGTCAAGGTCATTTTATGGTCAAGGTCAAGGTCATATAAGCCCCCCACATCAACTTGACAACAAATTTGGTTGAGGCTTAATTCCAACTTCACCAACGAAGGCGACCCATGTTATGATGGACATATCATTTGACTTCCTCGCTGCCACCACTGCTCACAAATGATTTCAAATAATAAGCCGCGTTCCGATGTTGAGTGTGAATACCTGGCAGCCAGCCAATACTATTCGCGCGACATACAACCGTGAAAAAATCCCCCTTGTTAGGGTAGATTGGTTCAATCATTTATCTCGAAGGAATTGATAAGCCGCTGATATGTCTGTGAGGCCAAATCGTTGCGAGACGGGAACTTATTGAATGTGTTGTCCGCCTATTAGGGGGATTTTTCGCTGAGCAATTTGTCCGGAGGAAAATTACACGCAGCTAAGGCGGGATAGTTATTACAAAACACCATAAGTAAACATCGGCGCAACACACGATGTCGTGCTATACATTGTTGGAAAGGGTACATCCTTGGCTATTCAACTGTGGTAATTTGATTCTGAAGCAGGCACGTTTGCTTGTGCTATTTTCGCATATATCTTTTGCGAAAACGGTTATAAATGCAACCAAGTCTAGTATACTGATGTGAAATCAGTGTTTCCTGCGGAGACAATTTTTTTTCTGGATTCTAGCCCACGACACCAAATGACGCAAATGACGTCATGGACCATGTCATGACGTCTTCGCTGATTTTATTCAGCTAACCAACGAAATTGGTCAAACGAAACTAATCTATAGGCAAAAATCACGTAGGAATTGTTCAGAAAAACTAAAGTTGTTAATTTTATAACCATCCCGTTGGTCCACTTCCGATTCTGTGTCACCGTTTCTTTTTGGGATATTATTGTTCCCATGATTCTATGCGAAAGCGAAGCGGAAGTCACGTGATTTTTAACCCATTTTTCTTGTCCGGATTTTCATCGGGTCGAAATGCTGTTTCATGGTATTGTAAAAATTAATGACGTCATTCACGCCTAAACATGAAAAGCAACAACGGGGTGTCGTGTCGTGTGTCCCTATAGAGGTTGGACATGTCGTTTGCCCCTATAGAGGTTGGCGTGTCGTGTGCCGCTATAGAGGTTGGCGTGTCGTGTGCCCCTATAGAGGTTGGCGTGTCGTGTGCCCATATAGAGGTTGGCGTGTCGTGTGCCCCTATAGAGGTTGGACATGTCGTGTGCCCCTATAGAGATTGGCGTGTCGTGTGCCCTATAGAGGTTGGCGTGTCGTGTGCCCCTATAGAGGTTGGCGTGTCGTGTGCCGCTATAGAGGTTGGCGTGTCGTGTGCCCATATAGAGGTTGGCGTGTCGTGTGCCCCTATAGAGGTTGGCGTGTCGTGTGCCCTATAGAGGTTGGCGTGTCGTGTGCACGTATAGATGTTGACGTGCCGTGTGCTCCTATATAGAGGTTGACGTGTCGTGTGCTCCTATATAGAGGTTGGCGTGCCGTGTGCCCCTATATAGAGGTTGGCGTGTCGTGTGCCCCTATAGAGGTTGGGGTGTCGTGTGCCCCTATAGAGGTTGGCGTGCCGTGTGCTCTATATAGGTTGGCGTGCCGTGTGCTCCTATAGAGGTTGGCGTGCCGTGTGCCCTATAGAGGTTGGCGTGTCGTGTGCCCCTATAGAGGTTGGCGTGTCGTGTGCCGCTATATAGGTTGGCGTGCCGTGTGCTCCTATAGAGGTTGGCGTGCCGTGTGCCCTATAGAGGTTGGCATGTCGTGTGCCCCTATAGAGGTTGGCGTGTCGTGTGCCACTATAGAGGTTGGCGTGTCGTGTGCCCCTATAGAGGTTGGCGTGTCGTGTGCCCCTATAGAGGTTGGGGTGTCGTGTGCCCCTATAGAGGTTGGCGTGCCGTGTGCTCTATATAGGTTGGCGTGCCGTGTGCCCCTATATAGAGGTTGGCGTGCCGTGTGCCCCTATAGAGGTTGGCGTGCCGTGTGCCCCTATATAGAGGTTGGCGTGCCGTGTGCCCTATAGAGGTTGGCGTGCCGTGTGCCCCTATATAGAGGTTGGCGTGTCGTGTGCCCCTATAGAGGTTGGCGTGCCGTGTGCTCCTATATAGAGGTTGGCGTGTCGTGTGCCCCTATAGAGGTTGGGGTGCCGTGTGCCCCTATATAGGTTGGCGTGCCGTGTGCCCCTATATAGAGGTTGGCGTGCCGTGTGCTCCTATATAGAGGTTGGCGTGTCGTGTGCCCCTATATAGGTTGGCGTGTCGTGTGCACCTATAGAGGTTGGCGTGTCGTGTGCCCTATAGAGGTTTGACCCGTCCAAAACACTTCCCGGACAAACGTACACTTAGGTATCAAGTTTCGTCGAAATCCGTCCGGAAGTTTTCCCGACCATAGCTAACAGACAAAAGTCACAAACTATACATTAGGTTTTAGCTGGGTACCTGTCTGACGGGCATGTGGGTGAGACGAAATTTGTTGGCATCCCCATCTACACCAACACCCCCACAAAATGGTGGAAATCGGGGCCAGTGGATACCCAGATACAGTTCAATGTCATTTAAAATATCAAGTTCACGCCGCACGGGCATCCGGGTGTGACGAAATTGCTCAGCGCCTGAAACTACCCCCACATACCAAATTTGGTGAAAATCAGCTCAGCGGAGAACTTGAGTTCAAGGTCATTTGAAGGTCAAGGTCACGCCGCACGGGCAAACGGATATACCCATGTTAGTCCTCAGGTCAAACTACATACCCGTACCAAGTTTCATCAAAATCGGTTAGCCGTTTCCGATTCCATCGCGGAAACACACACACACATACATACACACACACCCACACGCACAGACCACAAACTTTCTTCAAATATATAATAGATTCTTTATGGAGGTCAAGTTTAAATTGATATCGTACTCCCATGTTTCTGTTCGTCAGATACAGACTCGAGTATGTAGGAGCCTCAATACCGGTATATTTCTAAAGGATAGCTATAAAAGGCCTCTGCATATTGACATTAGCGCGTACATCGCAACACATATCTAGCAAAATGGCCCTTTAAGTGAGATGTCTTTCAACAGAGGTCAAGGTCATTTTATGGTCAAGGTCAAGGTCATATAAGCCCCCCACATCAACTTGACAACAAATTTGGTTGAGGCTTAATTCCAACTTCACCAACGAAGGCGACCCATGTTATGATGGACATATCATTTGACTTCCTCGCTGCCACCACTGCTCACAAATGATTTCAAATAATAAGCCGCGTTCCGATGTTGAGTGTGAATACCTGGCAGCCAGCCAATACTATTCGCGCGACATACAACCGTGAAAAAATCCCCCTTGTTAGGGTAGATTGGTTCAATCATTTATCTCGAAGGAATTGATAAGCCGCTGATATGTCTGTGAGGCCAAATCGTTGCGAGACGGGAACTTATTGAATGTGTTGTCCGCCTATTAGGGGGATTTTTCGCTGAGCAATTTGTCCGGAGGAAAATTACACGCAGCTAAGGCGGGATAGTTATTACAAAACACCATAAGTAAACATCGGCGCAACACACGATGTCGTGCTATACATTGTTGGAAAGGGTACATCCTTGGCTATTCAACTGTGGTAATTTGATTCTGAAGCAGGCACGTTTGCTTGTGCTATTTTCGCATATATCTTTTGCGAAAACGGTTATAAATGCAACCAAGTCTAGTATACTGATGTGAAATCAGTGTTTCCTGCGGAGACAATTTTTTTTCTGGATTCTAGCCCACGACACCAAATGACGCAAATGACGTCATGGACCATGTCATGACGTCTTCGCTGATTTTATTCAGCTAACCAACGAAATTGGTCAAACGAAACTAATCTATAGGCAAAAATCACGTAGGAATTGTTCAGAAAAACTAAAGTTGTTAATTTTATAACCATCCCGTTGGTCCACTTCCGATTCTGTGTCACCGTTTCTTTTTGGGATATTATTGTTCCCATGATTCTATGCGAAAGCGAAGCGGAAGTCACGTGATTTTTAACCCATTTTTCTTGTCCGGATTTTCATCGGGTCGAAATGCTGTTTCATGGTATTGTAAAAATTAATGACGTCATTCACGCCTAAACATGAAAAGCAACAACGGGGTGTCGTGTCGTGTGTCCCTATAGAGGTTGGACATGTCGTTTGCCCCTATAGAGGTTGGCGTGTCGTGTGCCGCTATAGAGGTTGGCGTGTCGTGTGCCCCTATAGAGGTTGGCGTGTCGTGTGCCCATATAGAGGTTGGCGTGTCGTGTGCCCCTATAGAGGTTGGACATGTCGTGTGCCCCTATAGAGATTGGCGTGTCGTGTGCCCTATAGAGGTTGGCGTGTCGTGTGCCCCTATAGAGGTTGGCGTGTCGTGTGCCGCTATAGAGGTTGGCGTGTCGTGTGCCCATATAGAGGTTGGCGTGTCGTGTGCCCCTATAGAGGTTGGCGTGTCGTGTGCCCTATAGAGGTTGGCGTGTCGTGTGCACGTATAGATGTTGACGTGCCGTGTGCTCCTATATAGAGGTTGACGTGTCGTGTGCTCCTATATAGAGGTTGGCGTGCCGTGTGCCCCTATATAGAGGTTGGCGTGTCGTGTGCCCCTATAGAGGTTGGGGTGTCGTGTGCCCCTATAGAGGTTGGCGTGCCGTGTGCTCTATATAGGTTGGCGTGCCGTGTGCTCCTATAGAGGTTGGCGTGCCGTGTGCCCTATAGAGGTTGGCGTGTCGTGTGCCCCTATAGAGGTTGGCGTGTCGTGTGCCGCTATATAGGTTGGCGTGCCGTGTGCTCCTATAGAGGTTGGCGTGCCGTGTGCCCTATAGAGGTTGGCATGTCGTGTGCCCCTATAGAGGTTGGCGTGTCGTGTGCCACTATAGAGGTTGGCGTGTCGTGTGCCCCTATAGAGGTTGGCGTGTCGTGTGCCCCTATAGAGGTTGGGGTGTCGTGTGCCCCTATAGAGGTTGGCGTGCCGTGTGCTCTATATAGGTTGGCGTGCCGTGTGCCCCTATATAGAGGTTGGCGTGCCGTGTGCCCCTATAGAGGTTGGCGTGCCGTGTGCCCCTATATAGAGGTTGGCGTGCCGTGTGCCCTATAGAGGTTGGCGTGCCGTGTGCCCCTATATAGAGGTTGGCGTGTCGTGTGCCCCTATAGAGGTTGGCGTGCCGTGTGCTCCTATATAGAGGTTGGCGTGTCGTGTGCCCCTATAGAGGTTGGGGTGCCGTGTGCCCCTATATAGGTTGGCGTGCCGTGTGCCCCTATATAGAGGTTGGCGTGCCGTGTGCTCCTATATAGAGGTTGGCGTGTCGTGTGCCCCTATATAGGTTGGCGTGTCGTGTGCACCTATAGAGGTTGGCGTGTCGTGTGCCCTATAGAGGTTTGACCCGTCCAAAACACTTCCCGGACAAACGTACACTTAGGTATCAAGTTTCGTCGAAATCCGTCCGGAAGTTTTCCCGACCATAGCTAACAGACAAAAGTCACAAACTATACATTAGGTTTTAGCTGGGTACCTGTCTGACGGGCATGTGGGTGAGACGAAATTTGTTGGCATCCCCATCTACACCAACACCCCCACAAAATGGTGGAAATCGGGGCCAGTGGATACCCAGATACAGTTCAATGTCATTTAAAATATCAAGTTCACGCCGCACGGGCATCCGGGTGTGACGAAATTGCTCAGCGCCTGAAACTACCCCCACATACCAAATTTGGTGAAAATCAGCTCAGCGGAGAACTTGAGTTCAAGGTCATTTGAAGGTCAAGGTCACGCCGCACGGGCAAACGGATATACCCATGTTAGTCCTCAGGTCAAACTACATACCCGTACCAAGTTTCATCAAAATCGGTTAGCCGTTTCCGATTCCATCGCGGAAACACACACACACATACATACACACACACCCACACGCACAGACCACAAACTTTCTTCAAATATATAATAGATTCTTTATGGAGGTCAAGTTTAAATTGATATCGTACTCCCATGTTTCTGTTCGTCAGATACAGACTCGAGTATGTAGGAGCCTCAATACCGGTATATTTCTAAAGGATAGCTATAAAAGGCCTCTGCATATTGACATTAGCGCGTACATCGCAACACATATCTAGCAAAATGGCCCTTTAAGTGAGATGTCTTTCAACAGAGGTCAAGGTCATTTTATGGTCAAGGTCAAGGTCATATAAGCCCCCCACATCAACTTGACAACAAATTTGGTTGAGGCTTAATTCCAACTTCACCAACGAAGGCGACCCATGTTATGATGGACATATCATTTGACTTCCTCGCTGCCACCACTGCTCACAAATGATTTCAAATAATAAGCCGCGTTCCGATGTTGAGTGTGAATACCTGGCAGCCAGCCAATACTATTCGCGCGACATACAACCGTGAAAAAATCCCCCTTGTTAGGGTAGATTGGTTCAATCATTTATCTCGAAGGAATTGATAAGCCGCTGATATGTCTGTGAGGCCAAATCGTTGCGAGACGGGAACTTATTGAATGTGTTGTCCGCCTATTAGGGGGATTTTTCGCTGAGCAATTTGTCCGGAGGAAAATTACACGCAGCTAAGGCGGGATAGTTATTACAAAACACCATAAGTAAACATCGGCGCAACACACGATGTCGTGCTATACATTGTTGGAAAGGGTACATCCTTGGCTATTCAACTGTGGTAATTTGATTCTGAAGCAGGCACGTTTGCTTGTGCTATTTTCGCATATATCTTTTGCGAAAACGGTTATAAATGCAACCAAGTCTAGTATACTGATGTGAAATCAGTGTTTCCTGCGGAGACAATTTTTTTTCTGGATTCTAGCCCACGACACCAAATGACGCAAATGACGTCATGGACCATGTCATGACGTCTTCGCTGATTTTATTCAGCTAACCAACGAAATTGGTCAAACGAAACTAATCTATAGGCAAAAATCACGTAGGAATTGTTCAGAAAAACTAAAGTTGTTAATTTTATAACCATCCCGTTGGTCCACTTCCGATTCTGTGTCACCGTTTCTTTTTGGGATATTATTGTTCCCATGATTCTATGCGAAAGCGAAGCGGAAGTCACGTGATTTTTAACCCATTTTTCTTGTCCGGATTTTCATCGGGTCGAAATGCTGTTTCATGGTATTGTAAAAATTAATGACGTCATTCACGCCTAAACATGAAAAGCAACAACGGGGTGTCGTGTCGTGTGTCCCTATAGAGGTTGGACATGTCGTTTGCCCCTATAGAGGTTGGCGTGTCGTGTGCCGCTATAGAGGTTGGCGTGTCGTGTGCCCCTATAGAGGTTGGCGTGTCGTGTGCCCATATAGAGGTTGGCGTGTCGTGTGCCCCTATAGAGGTTGGACATGTCGTGTGCCCCTATAGAGATTGGCGTGTCGTGTGCCCTATAGAGGTTGGCGTGTCGTGTGCCCCTATAGAGGTTGGCGTGTCGTGTGCCGCTATAGAGGTTGGCGTGTCGTGTGCCCATATAGAGGTTGGCGTGTCGTGTGCCCCTATAGAGGTTGGCGTGTCGTGTGCCCTATAGAGGTTGGCGTGTCGTGTGCACGTATAGATGTTGACGTGCCGTGTGCTCCTATATAGAGGTTGACGTGTCGTGTGCTCCTATATAGAGGTTGGCGTGCCGTGTGCCCCTATATAGAGGTTGGCGTGTCGTGTGCCCCTATAGAGGTTGGGGTGTCGTGTGCCCCTATAGAGGTTGGCGTGCCGTGTGCTCTATATAGGTTGGCGTGCCGTGTGCTCCTATAGAGGTTGGCGTGCCGTGTGCCCTATAGAGGTTGGCGTGTCGTGTGCCCCTATAGAGGTTGGCGTGTCGTGTGCCGCTATATAGGTTGGCGTGCCGTGTGCTCCTATAGAGGTTGGCGTGCCGTGTGCCCTATAGAGGTTGGCATGTCGTGTGCCCCTATAGAGGTTGGCGTGTCGTGTGCCACTATAGAGGTTGGCGTGTCGTGTGCCCCTATAGAGGTTGGCGTGTCGTGTGCCCCTATAGAGGTTGGGGTGTCGTGTGCCCCTATAGAGGTTGGCGTGCCGTGTGCTCTATATAGGTTGGCGTGCCGTGTGCCCCTATATAGAGGTTGGCGTGCCGTGTGCCCCTATAGAGGTTGGCGTGCCGTGTGCCCCTATATAGAGGTTGGCGTGCCGTGTGCCCTATAGAGGTTGGCGTGCCGTGTGCCCCTATATAGAGGTTGGCGTGTCGTGTGCCCCTATAGAGGTTGGCGTGCCGTGTGCTCCTATATAGAGGTTGGCGTGTCGTGTGCCCCTATAGAGGTTGGGGTGCCGTGTGCCCCTATATAGGTTGGCGTGCCGTGTGCCCCTATATAGAGGTTGGCGTGCCGTGTGCTCCTATATAGAGGTTGGCGTGTCGTGTGCCCCTATATAGGTTGGCGTGTCGTGTGCACCTATAGAGGTTGGCGTGTCGTGTGCCCTATAGAGGTTTGACCCGTCCAAAACACTTCCCGGACAAACGTACACTTAGGTATCAAGTTTCGTCGAAATCCGTCCGGAAGTTTTCCCGACCATAGCTAACAGACAAAAGTCACAAACTATACATTAGGTTTTAGCTGGGTACCTGTCTGACGGGCATGTGGGTGAGACGAAATTTGTTGGCATCCCCATCTACACCAACACCCCCACAAAATGGTGGAAATCGGGGCCAGTGGATACCCAGATACAGTTCAATGTCATTTAAAATATCAAGTTCACGCCGCACGGGCATCCGGGTGTGACGAAATTGCTCAGCGCCTGAAACTACCCCCACATACCAAATTTGGTGAAAATCAGCTCAGCGGAGAACTTGAGTTCAAGGTCATTTGAAGGTCAAGGTCACGCCGCACGGGCAAACGGATATACCCATGTTAGTCCTCAGGTCAAACTACATACCCGTACCAAGTTTCATCAAAATCGGTTAGCCGTTTCCGATTCCATCGCGGAAACACACACACACATACATACACACACACCCACACGCACAGACCACAAACTTTCTTCAAATATATAATAGATTCTTTATGGAGGTCAAGTTTAAATTGATATCGTACTCCCATGTTTCTGTTCGTCAGATACAGACTCGAGTATGTAGGAGCCTCAATACCGGTATATTTCTAAAGGATAGCTATAAAAGGCCTCTGCATATTGACATTAGCGCGTACATCGCAACACATATCTAGCAAAATGGCCCTTTAAGTGAGATGTCTTTCAACAGAGGTCAAGGTCATTTTATGGTCAAGGTCAAGGTCATATAAGCCCCCCACATCAACTTGACAACAAATTTGGTTGAGGCTTAATTCCAACTTCACCAACGAAGGCGACCCATGTTATGATGGACATATCATTTGACTTCCTCGCTGCCACCACTGCTCACAAATGATTTCAAATAATAAGCCGCGTTCCGATGTTGAGTGTGAATACCTGGCAGCCAGCCAATACTATTCGCGCGACATACAACCGTGAAAAAATCCCCCTTGTTAGGGTAGATTGGTTCAATCATTTATCTCGAAGGAATTGATAAGCCGCTGATATGTCTGTGAGGCCAAATCGTTGCGAGACGGGAACTTATTGAATGTGTTGTCCGCCTATTAGGGGGATTTTTCGCTGAGCAATTTGTCCGGAGGAAAATTACACGCAGCTAAGGCGGGATAGTTATTACAAAACACCATAAGTAAACATCGGCGCAACACACGATGTCGTGCTATACATTGTTGGAAAGGGTACATCCTTGGCTATTCAACTGTGGTAATTTGATTCTGAAGCAGGCACGTTTGCTTGTGCTATTTTCGCATATATCTTTTGCGAAAACGGTTATAAATGCAACCAAGTCTAGTATACTGATGTGAAATCAGTGTTTCCTGCGGAGACAATTTTTTTTCTGGATTCTAGCCCACGACACCAAATGACGCAAATGACGTCATGGACCATGTCATGACGTCTTCGCTGATTTTATTCAGCTAACCAACGAAATTGGTCAAACGAAACTAATCTATAGGCAAAAATCACGTAGGAATTGTTCAGAAAAACTAAAGTTGTTAATTTTATAACCATCCCGTTGGTCCACTTCCGATTCTGTGTCACCGTTTCTTTTTGGGATATTATTGTTCCCATGATTCTATGCGAAAGCGAAGCGGAAGTCACGTGATTTTTAACCCATTTTTCTTGTCCGGATTTTCATCGGGTCGAAATGCTGTTTCATGGTATTGTAAAAATTAATGACGTCATTCACGCCTAAACATGAAAAGCAACAACGGGGTGTCGTGTCGTGTGTCCCTATAGAGGTTGGACATGTCGTTTGCCCCTATAGAGGTTGGCGTGTCGTGTGCCGCTATAGAGGTTGGCGTGTCGTGTGCCCCTATAGAGGTTGGCGTGTCGTGTGCCCATATAGAGGTTGGCGTGTCGTGTGCCCCTATAGAGGTTGGACATGTCGTGTGCCCCTATAGAGGTTGGCGTGTCGTGTGCCCTATAGAGGTTGGCGTGTCGTGTGCCCCTATAGAGGTTGGCGTGTCGTGTGCCGCTATAGAGGTTGGCGTGTCGTGTGCCCCTATAGAGGTTGGGGTGTCGTGTGCCCCTATAGAGGTTGGCGTGCCGTGTGCTCTATATAGGTTGGCGTGCCGTGTGCTCCTATAGAGGTTGGCGTGCCGTGTGCCCTATAGAGGTTGGCGTGTCGTGTGCCCCTATAGAGGTTGGCGTGTCGTGTGCCGCTATATAGGTTGGCGTGCCGTGTGCTCCTATAGAGGTTGGCGTGCCGTGTGCCCTATAGAGGTTGGCATGTCGTGTGCCCCTATAGAGGTTGGCGTGTCGTGTGCCACTATAGAGGTTGGCGTGTCGTGTGCCCCTATAGAGGTTGGCGTGTCGTGTGCCCCTATAGAGGTTGGGGTGTCGTGTGCCCCTATAGAGGTTGGCGTGCCGTGTGCTCTATATAGGTTGGCGTGCCGTGTGCCCCTATATAGAGGTTGGCGTGCCGTGTGCCCCTATAGAGGTTGGCGTGCCGTGTGCCCCTATATAGAGGTTGGCGTGCCGTGTGCCCTATAGAGGTTGGCGTGCCGTGTGCCCCTATATAGAGGTTGGCGTGTCGTGTGCCCCTATAGAGGTTGGCGTGCCGTGTGCTCCTATATAGAGGTTGGCGTGTCGTGTGCCCCTATAGAGGTTGGGGTGCCGTGTGCCCCTATATAGGTTGGCGTGCCGTGTGCCCCTATATAGAGGTTGGCGTGCCGTGTGCTCCTATATAGAGGTTGGCGTGTCGTGTGCCCCTATATAGGTTGGCGTGTCGTGTGCACCTATAGAGGTTGGCGTGTCGTGTGCCCTATAGAGGTTTGACCCGTCCAAAACACTTCCCGGACAAACGTACACTTAGGTATCAAGTTTCGTCGAAATCCGTCCGGAAGTTTTCCCGACCATAGCTAACAGACAAAAGTCACAAACTATACATTAGGTTTTAGCTGGGTACCTGTCTGACGGGCATGTGGGTGAGACGAAATTTGTTGGCATCCCCATCTACACCAACACCCCCACAAAATGGTGGAAATCGGGGCCAGTGGATACCCAGATACAGTTCAATGTCATTTAAAATATCAAGTTCACGCCGCACGGGCATCCGGGTGTGACGAAATTGCTCAGCGCCTGAAACTACCCCCACATACCAAATTTGGTGAAAATCAGCTCAGCGGAGAACTTGAGTTCAAGGTCATTTGAAGGTCAAGGTCACGCCGCACGGGCAAACGGATATACCCATGTTAGTCCTCAGGTCAAACTACATACCCGTACCAAGTTTCATCAAAATCGGTTAGCCGTTTCCGATTCCATCGCGGAAACACACACACACATACATACACACACACCCACACGCACAGACCACAAACTTTCTTCAAATATATAATAGATTCTTTATGGAGGTCAAGTTTAAATTGATATCGTACTCCCATGTTTCTGTTCGTCAGATACAGACTCGAGTATGTAGGAGCCTCAATACCGGTATATTTCTAAAGGATAGCTATAAAAGGCCTCTGCATATTGACATTAGCGCGTACATCGCAACACATATCTAGCAAAATGGCCCTTTAAGTGAGATGTCTTTCAACAGAGGTCAAGGTCATTTTATGGTCAAGGTCAAGGTCATATAAGCCCCCCACATCAACTTGACAACAAATTTGGTTGAGGCTTAATTCCAACTTCACCAACGAAGGCGACCCATGTTATGATGGACATATCATTTGACTTCCTCGCTGCCACCACTGCTCACAAATGATTTCAAATAATAAGCCGCGTTCCGATGTTGAGTGTGAATACCTGGCAGCCAGCCAATACTATTCGCGCGACATACAACCGTGAAAAAATCCCCCTTGTTAGGGTAGATTGGTTCAATCATTTATCTCGAAGGAATTGATAAGCCGCTGATATGTCTGTGAGGCCAAATCGTTGCGAGACGGGAACTTATTGAATGTGTTGTCCGCCTATTAGGGGGATTTTTCGCTGAGCAATTTGTCCGGAGGAAAATTACACGCAGCTAAGGCGGGATAGTTATTACAAAACACCATAAGTAAACATCGGCGCAACACACGATGTCGTGCTATACATTGTTGGAAAGGGTACATCCTTGGCTATTCAACTGTGGTAATTTGATTCTGAAGCAGGCACGTTTGCTTGTGCTATTTTCGCATATATCTTTTGCGAAAACGGTTATAAATGCAACCAAGTCTAGTATACTGATGTGAAATCAGTGTTTCCTGCGGAGACAATTTTTTTTCTGGATTCTAGCCCACGACACCAAATGACGCAAATGACGTCATGGACCATGTCATGACGTCTTCGCTGATTTTATTCAGCTAACCAACGAAATTGGTCAAACGAAACTAATCTATAGGCAAAAATCACGTAGGAATTGTTCAGAAAAACTAAAGTTGTTAATTTTATAACCATCCCGTTGGTCCACTTCCGATTCTGTGTCACCGTTTCTTTTTGGGATATTATTGTTCCCATGATTCTATGCGAAAGCGAAGCGGAAGTCACGTGATTTTTAACCCATTTTTCTTGTCCGGATTTTCATCGGGTCGAAATGCTGTTTCATGGTATTGTAAAAATTAATGACGTCATTCACGCCTAAACATGAAAAGCAACAACGGGGTGTCGTGTCGTGTGTCCCTATAGAGGTTGGACATGTCGTTTGCCCCTATAGAGGTTGGCGTGTCGTGTGCCGCTATAGAGGTTGGCGTGTCGTGTGCCCCTATAGAGGTTGGCGTGTCGTGTGCCCATATAGAGGTTGGCGTGTCGTGTGCCCCTATAGAGGTTGGACATGTCGTGTGCCCCTATAGAGATTGGCGTGTCGTGTGCCCTATAGAGGTTGGCGTGTCGTGTGCCCCTATAGAGGTTGGCGTGTCGTGTGCCGCTATAGAGGTTGGCGTGTCGTGTGCCCATATAGAGGTTGGCGTGTCGTGTGCCCCTATAGAGGTTGGCGTGTCGTGTGCCCTATAGAGGTTGGCGTGTCGTGTGCACGTATAGATGTTGACGTGCCGTGTGCTCCTATATAGAGGTTGACGTGTCGTGTGCTCCTATATAGAGGTTGGCGTGCCGTGTGCCCCTATATAGAGGTTGGCGTGTCGTGTGCCCCTATAGAGGTTGGGGTGTCGTGTGCCCCTATAGAGGTTGGCGTGCCGTGTGCTCTATATAGGTTGGCGTGCCGTGTGCTCCTATAGAGGTTGGCGTGCCGTGTGCCCTATAGAGGTTGGCGTGTCGTGTGCCCCTATAGAGGTTGGCGTGTCGTGTGCCGCTATATAGGTTGGCGTGCCGTGTGCTCCTATAGAGGTTGGCGTGCCGTGTGCCCTATAGAGGTTGGCATGTCGTGTGCCCCTATAGAGGTTGGCGTGTCGTGTGCCACTATAGAGGTTGGCGTGTCGTGTGCCCCTATAGAGGTTGGCGTGTCGTGTGCCCCTATAGAGGTTGGGGTGTCGTGTGCCCCTATAGAGGTTGGCGTGCCGTGTGCTCTATATAGGTTGGCGTGCCGTGTGCCCCTATATAGAGGTTGGCGTGCCGTGTGCCCCTATAGAGGTTGGCGTGCCGTGTGCCCCTATATAGAGGTTGGCGTGCCGTGTGCCCTATAGAGGTTGGCGTGCCGTGTGCCCCTATATAGAGGTTGGCGTGTCGTGTGCCCCTATAGAGGTTGGCGTGCCGTGTGCTCCTATATAGAGGTTGGCGTGTCGTGTGCCCCTATAGAGGTTGGGGTGCCGTGTGCCCCTATATAGGTTGGCGTGCCGTGTGCCCCTATATAGAGGTTGGCGTGCCGTGTGCTCCTATATAGAGGTTGGCGTGTCGTGTGCCCCTATATAGGTTGGCGTGTCGTGTGCAC
The DNA here is from genome assembly GCA_032622095.1 of Siphonodentalium dalli. Classification (NCBI taxonomy): domain Eukaryota; kingdom Metazoa; phylum Mollusca; class Scaphopoda; order Gadilida; family Siphonodentaliidae; genus Siphonodentalium; species Siphonodentalium dalli. The sequence goes on from CP136069.1 coordinate 211,322,772, forward strand.
CTATAGAGGTTGGCGTGTCGTGTGCCCTATAGAGGTTTGACCCGTCCAAAACACTTCCCGGACAAACGTACACTTAGGTATCAAGTTTCGTCGAAATCCGTCCGGAAGTTTTCCCGACCATAGCTAACAGACAAAAGTCACAAACTATACATTAGGTTTTAGCTGGGTACCTGTCTGACGGGCATGTGGGTGAGACGAAATTTGTTGGCATCCCCATCTACACCAACACCCCCACAAAATGGTGGAAATCGGGGCCAGTGGATACCCAGATACAGTTCAATGTCATTTAAAATATCAAGTTCACGCCGCACGGGCATCCGGGTGTGACGAAATTGCTCAGCGCCTGAAACTACCCCCACATACCAAATTTGGTGAAAATCAGCTCAGCGGAGAACTTGAGTTCAAGGTCATTTGAAGGTCAAGGTCACGCCGCACGGGCAAACGGATATACCCATGTTAGTCCTCAGGTCAAACTACATACCCGTACCAAGTTTCATCAAAATCGGTTAGCCGTTTCCGATTCCATCGCGGAAACACACACACACATACATACACACACACCCACACGCACAGACCACAAACTTTCTTCAAATATATAATAGATTCTTTATGGAGGTCAAGTTTAAATTGATATCGTACTCCCATGTTTCTGTTCGTCAGATACAGACTCGAGTATGTAGGAGCCTCAATACCGGTATATTTCTAAAGGATAGCTATAAAAGGCCTCTGCATATTGACATTAGCGCGTACATCGCAACACATATCTAGCAAAATGGCCCTTTAAGTGAGATGTCTTTCAACAGAGGTCAAGGTCATTTTATGGTCAAGGTCAAGGTCATATAAGCCCCCCACATCAACTTGACAACAAATTTGGTTGAGGCTTAATTCCAACTTCACCAACGAAGGCGACCCATGTTATGATGGACATATCATTTGACTTCCTCGCTGCCACCACTGCTCACAAATGATTTCAAATAATAAGCCGCGTTCCGATGTTGAGTGTGAATACCTGGCAGCCAGCCAATACTATTCGCGCGACATACAACCGTGAAAAAATCCCCCTTGTTAGGGTAGATTGGTTCAATCATTTATCTCGAAGGAATTGATAAGCCGCTGATATGTCTGTGAGGCCAAATCGTTGCGAGACGGGAACTTATTGAATGTGTTGTCCGCCTATTAGGGGGATTTTTCGCTGAGCAATTTGTCCGGAGGAAAATTACACGCAGCTAAGGCGGGATAGTTATTACAAAACACCATAAGTAAACATCGGCGCAACACACGATGTCGTGCTATACATTGTTGGAAAGGGTACATCCTTGGCTATTCAACTGTGGTAATTTGATTCTGAAGCAGGCACGTTTGCTTGTGCTATTTTCGCATATATCTTTTGCGAAAACGGTTATAAATGCAACCAAGTCTAGTATACTGATGTGAAATCAGTGTTTCCTGCGGAGACAATTTTTTTTCTGGATTCTAGCCCACGACACCAAATGACGCAAATGACGTCATGGACCATGTCATGACGTCTTCGCTGATTTTATTCAGCTAACCAACGAAATTGGTCAAACGAAACTAATCTATAGGCAAAAATCACGTAGGAATTGTTCAGAAAAACTAAAGTTGTTAATTTTATAACCATCCCGTTGGTCCACTTCCGATTCTGTGTCACCGTTTCTTTTTGGGATATTATTGTTCCCATGATTCTATGCGAAAGCGAAGCGGAAGTCACGTGATTTTTAACCCATTTTTCTTGTCCGGATTTTCATCGGGTCGAAATGCTGTTTCATGGTATTGTAAAAATTAATGACGTCATTCACGCCTAAACATGAAAAGCAACAACGGGGTGTCGTGTCGTGTGTCCCTATAGAGGTTGGACATGTCGTTTGCCCCTATAGAGGTTGGCGTGTCGGTGTGCCGCTATAGAGGTTGGCGTGTCGTGTGCCCCTATAGAGGTTGGCGTGTCGTGTGCCCATATAGAGGTTGGCGTGTCGTGTGCCCCTATAGAGGTTGGACATGTCGTGTGCCCCTATAGAGGTTGGCGTGTCGTGTGCCCTATAGAGGTTGGCGTGTCGTGTGCCCCTATAGAGGTTGGCGTGTCGTGTGCCGCTATAGAGGTTGGCGTGTCGTGTGCCCCTATAGAGGTTGGGGTGTCGTGTGCCCCTATAGAGGTTGGCGTGCCGTGTGCTCTATATAGGTTGGCGTGCCGTGTGCTCCTATAGAGGTTGGCGTGCCGTGTGCCCTATAGAGGTTGGCGTGTCGTGTGCCCCTATAGAGGTTGGCGTGTCGTGTGCCGCTATATAGGTTGGCGTGCCGTGTGCTCCTATAGAGGTTGGCGTGCCGTGTGCCCTATAGAGGTTGGCATGTCGTGTGCCCCTATAGAGGTTGGCGTGTCGTGTGCCACTATAGAGGTTGGCGTGTCGTGTGCCCCTATAGAGGTTGGCGTGTCGTGTGCCCCTATAGAGGTTGGGGTGTCGTGTGCCCCTATAGAGGTTGGCGTGCCGTGTGCTCTATATAGGTTGGCGTGCCGTGTGCCCCTATATAGAGGTTGGCGTGCCGTGTGCCCCTATAGAGGTTGGCGTGCCGTGTGCCCCTATATAGAGGTTGGCGTGCCGTGTGCCCTATAGAGGTTGGCGTGCCGTGTGCCCCTATATAGAGGTTGGCGTGTCGTGTGCCCCTATAGAGGTTGGCGTGCCGTGTGCTCCTATATAGAGGTTGGCGTGTCGTGTGCCCCTATAGAGGTTGGGGTGCCGTGTGCCCCTATATAGGTTGGCGTGCCGTGTGCCCCTATATAGAGGTTGGCGTGCCGTGTGCTCCTATATAGAGGTTGGCGTGTCGTGTGCCCCTATATAGGTTGGCGTGTCGTGTGCACCTATAGAGGTTGGCGTGTCGTGTGCCCTATAGAGGTTTGACCCGTCCAAAACACTTCCCGGACAAACGTACACTTAGGTATCAAGTTTCGTCGAAATCCGTCCGGAAGTTTTCCCGACCATAGCTAACAGACAAAAGTCACAAACTATACATTAGGTTTTAGCTGGGTACCTGTCTGACGGGCATGTGGGTGAGACGAAATTTGTTGGCATCCCCATCTACACCAACACCCCCACAAAATGGTGGAAATCGGGGCCAGTGGATACCCAGATACAGTTCAATGTCATTTAAAATATCAAGTTCACGCCGCACGGGCATCCGGGTGTGACGAAATTGCTCAGCGCCTGAAACTACCCCCACATACCAAATTTGGTGAAAATCAGCTCAGCGGAGAACTTGAGTTCAAGGTCATTTGAAGGTCAAGGTCACGCCGCACGGGCAAACGGATATACCCATGTTAGTCCTCAGGTCAAACTACATACCCGTACCAAGTTTCATCAAAATCGGTTAGCCGTTTCCGATTCCATCGCGGAAACACACACACACATACATACACACACACCCACACGCACAGACCACAAACTTTCTTCAAATATATAATAGATTCTTTATGGAGGTCAAGTTTAAATTGATATCGTACTCCCATGTTTCTGTTCGTCAGATACAGACTCGAGTATGTAGGAGCCTCAATACCGGTATATTTCTAAAGGATAGCTATAAAAGGCCTCTGCATATTGACATTAGCGCGTACATCGCAACACATATCTAGCAAAATGGCCCTTTAAGTGAGATGTCTTTCAACAGAGGTCAAGGTCATTTTATGGTCAAGGTCAAGGTCATATAAGCCCCCCACATCAACTTGACAACAAATTTGGTTGAGGCTTAATTCCAACTTCACCAACGAAGGCGACCCATGTTATGATGGACATATCATTTGACTTCCTCGCTGCCACCACTGCTCACAAATGATTTCAAATAATAAGCCGCGTTCCGATGTTGAGTGTGAATACCTGGCAGCCAGCCAATACTATTCGCGCGACATACAACCGTGAAAAAATCCCCCTTGTTAGGGTAGATTGGTTCAATCATTTATCTCGAAGGAATTGATAAGCCGCTGATATGTCTGTGAGGCCAAATCGTTGCGAGACGGGAACTTATTGAATGTGTTGTCCGCCTATTAGGGGGATTTTTCGCTGAGCAATTTGTCCGGAGGAAAATTACACGCAGCTAAGGCGGGATAGTTATTACAAAACACCATAAGTAAACATCGGCGCAACACACGATGTCGTGCTATACATTGTTGGAAAGGGTACATCCTTGGCTATTCAACTGTGGTAATTTGATTCTGAAGCAGGCACGTTTGCTTGTGCTATTTTCGCATATATCTTTTGCGAAAACGGTTATAAATGCAACCAAGTCTAGTATACTGATGTGAAATCAGTGTTTCCTGCGGAGACAATTTTTTTTCTGGATTCTAGCCCACGACACCAAATGACGCAAATGACGTCATGGACCATGTCATGACGTCTTCGCTGATTTTATTCAGCTAACCAACGAAATTGGTCAAACGAAACTAATCTATAGGCAAAAATCACGTAGGAATTGTTCAGAAAAACTAAAGTTGTTAATTTTATAACCATCCCGTTGGTCCACTTCCGATTCTGTGTCACCGTTTCTTTTTGGGATATTATTGTTCCCATGATTCTATGCGAAAGCGAAGCGGAAGTCACGTGATTTTTAACCCATTTTTCTTGTCCGGATTTTCATCGGGTCGAAATGCTGTTTCATGGTATTGTAAAAATTAATGACGTCATTCACGCCTAAACATGAAAAGCAACAACGGGGTGTCGTGTCGTGTGTCCCTATAGAGGTTGGACATGTCGTTTGCCCCTATAGAGGTTGGCGTGTCGTGTGCCGCTATAGAGGTTGGCGTGTCGTGTGCCCCTATAGAGGTTGGCGTGTCGTGTGCCCATATAGAGGTTGGCGTGTCGTGTGCCCCTATAGAGGTTGGACATGTCGTGTGCCCCTATAGAGGTTGGCGTGTCGTGTGCCCTATAGAGGTTGGCGTGTCGTGTGCCCCTATAGAGGTTGGCGTGTCGTGTGCCGCTATAGAGGTTGGCGTGTCGTGTGCCCATATAGAGGTTGGCGTGTCGTGTGCCCCTATAGAGGTTGGCGTGTCGTGTGCCCTATAGAGGTTGGCGTGTCGTGTGCACGTATAGATGTTGACGTGCCGTGTGCTCCTATATAGAGGTTGACGTGTCGTGTGCTCCTATATAGAGGTTGGCGTGCCGTGTGCCCCTATATAGAGGTTGGCGTGTCGTGTGCCCCTATAGAGGTTGGGGTGTCGTGTGCCCCTATAGAGGTTGGCGTGCCGTGTGCTCTATATAGGTTGGCGTGCCGTGTGCTCCTATAGAGGTTGGCGTGCCGTGTGCCCTATAGAGGTTGGCGTGTCGTGTGCCCCTATAGAGGTTGGCGTGTCGTGTGCCGCTATATAGGTTGGCGTGCCGTGTGCTCCTATAGAGGTTGGCGTGCCGTGTGCCCTATAGAGGTTGGCATGTCGTGTGCCCCTATAGAGGTTGGCGTGTCGTGTGCCACTATAGAGGTTGGCGTGTCGTGTGCCCCTATAGAGGTTGGCGTGTCGTGTGCCCCTATAGAGGTTGGGGTGTCGTGTGCCCCTATAGAGGTTGGCGTGCCGTGTGCTCTATATAGGTTGGCGTGCCGTGTGCCCCTATATAGAGGTTGGCGTGCCGTGTGCCCCTATAGAGGTTGGCGTGCCGTGTGCCCCTATATAGAGGTTGGCGTGCCGTGTGCCCTATAGAGGTTGGCGTGCCGTGTGCCCCTATATAGAGGTTGGCGTGTCGTGTGCCCCTATAGAGGTTGGCGTGCCGTGTGCTCCTATATAGAGGTTGGCGTGTCGTGTGCCCCTATAGAGGTTGGGGTGCCGTGTGCCCCTATATAGGTTGGCGTGCCGTGTGCCCCTATATAGAGGTTGGCGTGCCGTGTGCTCCTATATAGAGGTTGGCGTGTCGTGTGCCCCTATATAGGTTGGCGTGTCGTGTGCACCTATAGAGGTTGGCGTGTCGTGTGCCCTATAGAGGTTTGACCCGTCCAAAACACTTCCCGGACAAACGTACACTTAGGTATCAAGTTTCGTCGAAATCCGTCCGGAAGTTTTCCCGACCATAGCTAACAGACAAAAGTCACAAACTATACATTAGGTTTTAGCTGGGTACCTGTCTGACGGGCATGTGGGTGAGACGAAATTTGTTGGCATCCCCATCTACACCAACACCCCCACAAAATGGTGGAAATCGGGGCCAGTGGATACCCAGATACAGTTCAATGTCATTTAAAATATCAAGTTCACGCCGCACGGGCATCCGGGTGTGACGAAATTGCTCAGCGCCTGAAACTACCCCCACATACCAAATTTGGTGAAAATCAGCTCAGCGGAGAACTTGAGTTCAAGGTCATTTGAAGGTCAAGGTCACGCCGCACGGGCAAACGGATATACCCATGTTAGTCCTCAGGTCAAACTACATACCCGTACCAAGTTTCATCAAAATCGGTTAGCCGTTTCCGATTCCATCGCGGAAACACACACACACATACATACACACACACCCACACGCACAGACCACAAACTTTCTTCAAATATATAATAGATTCTTTATGGAGGTCAAGTTTAAATTGATATCGTACTCCCATGTTTCTGTTCGTCAGATACAGACTCGAGTATGTAGGAGCCTCAATACCGGTATATTTCTAAAGGATAGCTATAAAAGGCCTCTGCATATTGACATTAGCGCGTACATCGCAACACATATCTAGCAAAATGGCCCTTTAAGTGAGATGTCTTTCAACAGAGGTCAAGGTCATTTTATGGTCAAGGTCAAGGTCATATAAGCCCCCCACATCAACTTGACAACAAATTTGGTTGAGGCTTAATTCCAACTTCACCAACGAAGGCGACCCATGTTATGATGGACATATCATTTGACTTCCTCGCTGCCACCACTGCTCACAAATGATTTCAAATAATAAGCCGCGTTCCGATGTTGAGTGTGAATACCTGGCAGCCAGCCAATACTATTCGCGCGACATACAACCGTGAAAAAATCCCCCTTGTTAGGGTAGATTGGTTCAATCATTTATCTCGAAGGAATTGATAAGCCGCTGATATGTCTGTGAGGCCAAATCGTTGCGAGACGGGAACTTATTGAATGTGTTGTCCGCCTATTAGGGGGATTTTTCGCTGAGCAATTTGTCCGGAGGAAAATTACACGCAGCTAAGGCGGGATAGTTATTACAAAACACCATAAGTAAACATCGGCGCAACACACGATGTCGTGCTATACATTGTTGGAAAGGGTACATCCTTGGCTATTCAACTGTGGTAATTTGATTCTGAAGCAGGCACGTTTGCTTGTGCTATTTTCGCATATATCTTTTGCGAAAACGGTTATAAATGCAACCAAGTCTAGTATACTGATGTGAAATCAGTGTTTCCTGCGGAGACAAATTTTTTTCTGGATTCTAGCCCACGACACCAAATGACGCAAATGACGTCATGGACCATGTCATGACGTCTTCGCTGATTTTATTCAGCTAACCAACGAAATTGGTCAAACGAAACTAATCTATAGGCAAAAATCACGTAGGAATTGTTCAGAAAAACTAAAGTTGTTAATTTTATAACCATCCCGTTGGTCCACTTCCGATTCTGTGTCACCGTTTCTTTTTGGGATATTATTGTTCCCATGATTCTATGCGAAAGCGAAGCGGAAGTCACGTGATTTTTAACCCATTTTTCTTGTCCGGATTTTCATCGGGTCGAAATGCTGTTTCATGGTATTGTAAAAATTAATGACGTCATTCACGCCTAAACATGAAAAGCAACAACGGGGTGTCGTGTCGTGTGTCCCTATAGAGGTTGGACATGTCGTTTGCCCCTATAGAGGTTGGCGTGTCGTGTGCCGCTATAGAGGTTGGCGTGTCGTGTGCCCCTATAGAGGTTGGCGTGTCGTGTGCCCATATAGAGGTTGGCGTGTCGTGTGCCCCTATAGAGGTTGGACATGTCGTGTGCCCCTATAGAGGTTGGCGTGTCGTGTGCCCTATAGAGGTTGGCGTGTCGTGTGCCCCTATAGAGGTTGGCGTGTCGTGTGCCGCTATAGAGGTTGGCGTGTCGTGTGCCCCTATAGAGGTTGGCGTGTCGTGTGCCCCTATAGAGGTTGGCGTGTCGTGTGCCCTATAGAGGTTGGCGTGTCGTGTGCACGTATAGATGTTGACGTGCCGTGTGCTCCTATATAGAGGTTGACGTGTCGTGTGCTCCTATATAGAGGTTGGCGTGCCGTGTGCCCCTATATAGAGGTTGGCGTGTCGTGTGCCCCTATAGAGGTTGGGGTGTCGTGTGCCCCTATAGAGGTTGGCGTGCCGTGTGCTCTATATAGGTTGGCGTGCCGTGTGCTCCTATAGAGGTTGGCGTGCCGTGTGCCCTATAGAGGTTGGCGTGTCGTGTGCCCCTATAGAGGTTGGCGTGTCGTGTGCCGCTATATAGGTTGGCGTGCCGTGTGCTCCTATAGAGGTTGGCGTGCCGTGTGCCCTATAGAGGTTGGCATGTCGTGTGCCCCTATAGAGGTTGGCGTGTCGTGTGCCACTATAGAGGTTGGCGTGTCGTGTGCCCCTATAGAGGTTGGCGTGTCGTGTGCCCCTATAGAGGTTGGGGTGTCGTGTGCCCCTATAGAGGTTGGCGTGCCGTGTGCTCTATATAGGTTGGCGTGCCGTGTGCCCCTATATAGAGGTTGGCGTGCCGTGTGCCCCTATAGAGGTTGGCGTGCCGTGTGCCCCTATATAGAGGTTGGCGTGCCGTGTGCCCTATAGAGGTTGGCGTGCCGTGTGCTCCTATATAGAGGTTGGCGTGCCGTGTGCCCTATAGAGGTTGGCGTGCCGTGTGCTCCTATATAGAGGTTGACGTGTCGTGTGCTCCTATATAGAGGTTGGCGTGCCGTGTGCCCTATAGAGGTTGGCGTGCCGTGTGCTCCTATATAGAGGTTGGCGTGCCGTGTGCTCCTATATAGAGGTTGGCGTGTCGTGTGCTCCTATATAGAGGTTGGCGTGCCGTGTGCTCCTATATAGAGGTTGGCGTGTCGTGTGCTCCTATATAGAGGTTGGCGTGCCGTGTGCTCCTATATAGAGGTTGGCGTGTCGTGTGCCCCTATATAGAGGTTGGCGTGCCGTGTGCCCCTATATAGAGGTTGGCGTGCCGTGTGCTCCTATATAGAGGTTGGCGTGCCGTGTGCCCTATAGAGGTTGGCGTGTCGTGTGCTCCTATATAGAGGTTGGCGTGTCGTGTGCCCCTATAGAGGTTGGCGTGCCGTGTGCCCCTATATAGAGGTTGGCGTGTCGTGTGCTCCTATATATAGGTTGGCGTGCCGTGTGCCCTATAGAGGTTGGCGTGCCGTGTGCTCCTATATAGAGGTTGGCGTGCCGTGTGCCCCTATAGAGGTTGGCGTGCCGTGTGCCCCTATATAGAGGTTGGCGTGCCGTGTGCCCCTATATAGAGGTTGGCGTGCCGTGTGCCCCTATAGAGGTTGGCGTGCCGTGTGCCCCTATATAGAGGTTGGCGTGCCGTGTGCTCCTATATAGAGGTTGGCGTGTCGTGTGCCCCTATAGAGGTTGGCGTGCCGTGTGCCCCTATATAGAGGTTGGCGTGTCGTGTGCTCCTATATATAGGTTGGCGTGCCGTGTGCCCTATAGAGGTTGGCGTGCCGTGTGCTCCTATATAGAGGTTGGCGTGTCGTGTGCTCCTATATAGAGGTTGGCGTGCCGTGTGCTCCTATATAGAGGTTGGCGTGCCGTGTGCTCCTATATAGAGGTTGGCGTGTCGTGTGCTCCTATATAGAGGTTGGCGTGCCGTGTGCTCCTATATAGAGGTTGGCGTACCGTGTGCTCCTATATAGAGGTTGACGTGTCGTGTGCTCCTATATAGAGGTTGGCGTGCCGTGTGCCCCTATATAGAGGTTGGCGTGCCGTGTGCTCCTATATAGAGGTTGGCGTGCCGTGTGCTCCTATATAGAGGTTGGCGTGTCGTGTGCTCCTATATAGAGGTTGGCGTGCCGTGTGCCCCTATATAGAGGTTGGCGTGCCGTGTGCTCCTATATAGAGGTTGGCGTGCCGTGTGCTCCTATATAGAGGTTGGCGTGTCGTGTGCCCCTATATAGAGGTTGGCGTGTCGTGTGCTCCTATATAGAGGTTGGCGTGCCGTGTGCCCCTATATAGAGGTTGGCGTGTCGTGTGCCTCTATAGAGGTTGGCGTGCCGTGTGCTCCTATATAGAGGTTGGCGTGCCGTGTGCTCCTATATAGAGGTTGGCGTACCGTGTGCTCCTATATAGAGGTTGGCGTGCCGTGTGCTCCTATATAGAGGTTGGCGTGCCGTGTGCTCCTATATAGAGGTTGGCGTACCGTGTGCTCCTATATAGAGGTTGACGTACCGTGTGCTCCTATATAGAGGTTGGCGTGCCGTGTGCTCCTATATAGAGGTTGGCGTGCCGTGTGCTCCTATATAGAGGTTGGCGTACCGTGTGCTCCTATATATAGGTTGGCGTGCCGTGTGCCCCTATAGAGGTTGGCGTGCCGTGTGCTCCTATATATAGGTTGGCGTGTCGTGTGCCTCTATAGAGGTTGGCGTGCCGTGTGCTCCTATATATAGGTTGGCGTGTCGTGTGCCTCTATAGAGGTTGGCGTGCCGTGTGCTCCTATATATAGGTTGGCGTGTCGTGTGCCTCTATAGAGGTTGGCGTGCCGTGTGCTCCTATATATAGGTTGGCGTGTCGTGTGCCACTATAGAGGTTGGCGTGCCGTGTGCTCCTATATATAGGTTGGCGTGTCGTGTGCCCCTATAAAGGTTGGCGTGCCGTGTGCCCCTATATAGGTTGGCGTGTCGTGTGCCCCTATAGAGGTTGGCGTGCCGTGTGCTCCTATATATAGGTTGGCGTGTCGTGTGCCCCTATAGAGGTTGGCGTGCCGTGTGCCCCTATAGAGGTTGGCGTGTCGTGTGCCCCTATAGAGGTTGGCGTGCCGTGTGCTCCTATATATAGGTTGGCGTGTCGTGTGCCCCTATAGAGGTTGGCGTGCCGTGTGCCCCTATAGAGGTTGGCGTGTCGTGTGCCCCTATAGAGGTTGGCGTGCCGTGTGCTCCTATATAGAGGTTGGCGTGCCGTGTGCCCCTATAGAGGTTGGCGTGCCGTGTGCCCCTATAGAGGTTGGCGTGTCGTGTGCCCCTATAGAGGTTGGCGTGTCGTGTGCTCCTATATAGAGGTTGGCGTGTCGTGTGCTCCTATATAGAGGTTGGCGTGTCGTGTGACCATATAGAGGTTGGCGTGTCGTGTGCTCCTATATAGAGGTTGGCGTGCCGTGTGCTCCTATATAGAGGTTGGCGTGTCGTGTGCCCCTATAGAGGTTGGCGTGTCGTGTGCTCCTATATAGAGGTTGGCGTGTCGTGTGCTCCTATATAGAGGTTGGCGTGTCGTGTGACCATATAGAGGTTGGCGTGTCGTGTGCTCCTATATAGAGGTTGGCGTGCCGTGTGCTCCTATATAGAGGTTGACGTGTCGTGTGCCCCTATAGAGGTTGGCGTGTCGTGTGCCCCTATAGAGGTTGGCGTGCCGTGTGCCCCTATAGAGGTTGGCGTGCCGTGTGCCCCTATAGAGGTTGGCGTGTCGTGTGCCCCTATAGAGGTTGGCGTGTCGTGTGCTCCTATATAGAGGTTGGCGTGTCGTGTGACCATATAGAGGTTGGCGTGTCGTGTGCTCCTATATAGAGGTTGGCGTGCCGTGTGCCCATATAGAGGTTGGCGTGCCGTGTGCTCCTATATAGAGGTTGGCGTGCCGTGTGCTCCTATATAGAGGTTGGCGTGTCGTGTGCCCCTATATAGGTTGGCGTGTCGTGTGCCCTATATAGGTTTGACCCGTCCAAAACACTTCCCGGACAAACGTACACTTAGGTATCAAGTTTCGTCGAAATCCGTCCGGAAGTTTTCCCGACCATAGCTAACAGACAAAAGTCACAAACTATACATTAGGTTTTAGCTGGGTACCTGTCTGACGGGCATGTGGGTGAGACGAAATTTGTTGGCATCCCCATCTACACCAACACCCCCACAAAATGGTGGAAATCGGGGCCAGTGGATACCCAGATACAGTTCAATGTCATTTAAAATATCAAGTTCACGCCGCACGGGCATCCGGGTGTGACGAAATTGCTCAGCGCCTGAAACTACCCCCACATACCAAATTTGGTGAAAATCAGCTCAGCGGAGAACTTGAGTTCAAGGTCATTTGAAGGTCAAGGTCACGCCGCACGGGCAAACGGATATACCCATGTTAGTCCTCAGGTCAAACTACATACCCGTACCAAGTTTCATCAAAATCGGTTAGCCGTTTCCGATTCCATCGCGGAAACACACACACACATACATACACACACACCCACACGCACAGACCACAAACTTTCTTCAAATATATAATAGATTCTTTATGGAGGTCAAGTTTAAATTGATATCGTACTCCCATGTTTCTGTTCGTCAGATACAGACTCGAGTATGTAGGAGCCTCAATACCGGTATATTTCTAAAGGATAGCTATAAAAGGCCTCTGCATATTGACATTAGCGCGTACATCGCAACACATATCTAGCAAAATGGCCCTTTAAGTGAGATGTCTTTCAACAGAGGTCAAGGTCATTTTATGGTCAAGGTCAAGGTCATATAAGCCCCCCACATCAACTTGACAACAAATTTGGTTGAGGCTTAATTCCAACTTCACCAACGAAGGCGACCCATGTTATGATGGACATATCATTTGACTTCCTCGCTGCCACCACTGCTCACAAATGATTTCAAATAATAAGCCGCGTTCCGATGTTGAGTGTGAATACCTGGCAGCCAGCCAATACTATTCGCGCGACATACAACCGTGAAAAAATCCCCCTTGTTAGGGTAGATTGGTTCAATCATTTATCTCGAAGGAATTGATAAGCCGCTGATATGTCTGTGAGGCCAAATCGTTGCGAGACGGGAACTTATTGAATGTGTTGTCCGCCTATTAGGGGGATTTTTCGCTGAGCAATTTGTCCGGAGGAAAATTACACGCAGCTAAGGCGGGATAGTTATTACAAAACACCATAAGTAAACATCGGCGCAACACACGATGTCGTGCTATACATTGTTGGAAAGGGTACATCCTTGGCTATTCAACTGTGGTAATTTGATTCTGAAGCAGGCACGTTTGCTTGTGCTATTTTCGCATATATCTTTTGCGAAAACGGTTATAAATGCAACCAAGTCTAGTATACTGATGTGAAATCAGTGTTTCCTGCGGAGACAATTTTTTTTCTGGATTCTAGCCCACGACACCAAATGACGCAAATGACGTCATGGACCATGTCATGACGTCTTCGCTGATTTTATTCAGCTAACCAACGAAATTGGTCAAACGAAACTAATCTATAGGCAAAAATCACGTAGGAATTGTTCAGAAAAACTAAAGTTGTTAATTTTATAACCATCCCGTTGGTCCACTTCCGATTCTGTGTCACCGTTTCTTTTTGGGATATTATTGTTCCCATGATTCTATGCGAAAGCGAAGCGGAAGTCACGTGATTTTTAACCCATTTTTCTTGTCCGGATTTTCATCGGGTCGAAATGCTGTTTCATGGTATTGTAAAAATTAATGACGTCATTCACGCCTAAACATGAAAAGCAACAACGGGGTGTCGTGTCGTGTGTCCCTATAGAGGTTGGACATGTCGTTTGCCCCTATAGAGGTTGGCGTGTCGTGTGCCGCTATAGAGGTTGGCGTGTCGTGTGCCCCTATAGAGGTTGGCGTGTCGTGTGCCCATATAGAGGTTGGCGTGTCGTGTGCCCCTATAGAGGTTGGACATGTCGTGTGCCCCTATAGAGGTTGGCGTGTCGTGTGCCCTATAGAGGTTGGCGTGTCGTGTGCCCCTATATAGGTTGGCGTGTCGTGTGCCTCTATAGAGGTTGGCGTGCCGTGTGCTCCTATATATAGGTTGGCGTGTCGTTTGCCCCTATAGAGGTTGGCGTGTCGTGTGCCCCTATAGAGGTTGGCGTGTCGTGTGCCACTATAGAGGTTGGCGTGTCGTGTGCCCCTATAGAGGTTGGCGTGTCGTGTGCCCCTATAGAGGTTGGGGTGTCGTGTGCCCCTATAGAGGTTGGCGTGCCGTGTGCTCTATATAGGTTGGCGTGCCGTGTGCCCCTATATAGAGGTTGGCGTGCCGTGTGCCCCTATAGAGGTTGGCGTGCCGTGTGCCCCTATATAGAGGTTGGCGTGCCGTGTGCCCTATAGAGGTTGGCGTGCCGTGTGCTCCTATATAGAGGTTGGCGTGCCGTGTGCCCTATAGAGGTTGGCGTGCCGTGTGCTCCTATATAGAGGTTGACGTGTCGTGTGCTCCTATATAGAGGTTGGCGTGCCGTGTGCCCTATAGAGGTTGGCGTGCCGTGTGCTCCTATATAGAGGTTGGCGTGCCGTGTGCTCCTATATAGAGGTTGGCGTGTCGTGTGCTCCTATATAGAGGTTGGCGTGCCGTGTGCTCCTATATAGAGGTTGGCGTGTCGTGTGCTCCTATATAGAGGTTGGCGTGCCGTGTGCTCCTATATAGAGGTTGGCGTGCCGTGTGCTCCTATATAGAGGTTGGCGTGCCGTGTGCTCCTATATATAGGTTGGCGTGCCGTGTGCCCATATAGAGGTTGGCGTGCCGTGTGCTCCTATATAGAGGTTGGCGTGTCGTGTGCTCCTATATAGAGGTTGGCGTGCCGTGTGCTCCTATATAGAGGTTGGCGTGTCGTGTGCTCCTATATAGAGGTTGGCGTGTCGTGTGCCCTATATAGAGGTTGGCGTGCCGTGTGCTCCTATATAGAGGTTGGCGTGTCGTGTGCTCCTATATAGAGGTTGGCGTGCCGTGTGCCCCTATATAGAGGTTGGCGTGCCGTGTGCCCCTATATAGAGGTTGGCGTGCCGTGTGCTCCTATATAGAGGTTGGCGTGCCGTGTGCCCTATAGAGGTTGGCGTGTCGTGTGCTCCTATATAGAGGTTGGCGTGTCGTGTGCCCCTATAGAGGTTGGCGTGCCGTGTGCCCCTATATAGAGGTTGGCGTGTCGTGTGCTCCTATATATAGGTTGGCGTGCCGTGTGCCCTATAGAGGTTGGCGTGCCGTGTGCTCCTATATAGAGGTTGGCGTGCCGTGTGCTCCTATATAGAGGTTGGCGTGTCGTGTGCTCCTATATAGAGGTTGGCGTGCCGTGTGCTCCTATATAGAGGTTGGCGTACCGTGTGCTCCTATATAGAGGTTGACGTGTCGTGTGCTCCTATATAGAGGTTGGCGTGCCGTGTGCCCCTATATAGAGGTTGGCGTGCCGTGTGCTCCTATATAGAGGTTGGCGTGCCGTGTGCTCCTATATAGAGGTTGGCGTGTCGTGTGCTCCTATATAGAGGTTGGCGTGCCGTGTGCCCCTATATAGAGGTTGGCGTGCCGTGTGCTCCTATATAGAGGTTGGCGTGCCGTGTGCTCCTATATAGAGGTTGGCGTGTCGTGTGCCCCTATATAGAGGTTGGCGTGTCGTGTGCTCCTATATAGAGGTTGGCGTGCCGTGTGCCCCTATATAGAGGTTGGCGTGTCGTGTGCCTCTATAGAGGTTGGCGTGCCGTGTGCTCCTATATAGAGGTTGGCGTGCCGTGTGCTCCTATATAGAGGTTGGCGTACCGTGTGCTCCTATATAGAGGTTGGCGTGCCGTGTGCTCCTATATAGAGGTTGGCGTGCCGTGTGCTCCTATATAGAGGTTGGCGTACCGTGTGCTCCTATATAGAGGTTGACGTACCGTGTGCTCCTATATAGAGGTTGGCGTGCCGTGTGCTCCTATATAGAGGTTGGCGTGCCGTGTGCTCCTATATAGAGGTTGGCGTACCGTGTGCTCCTATATATAGGTTGGCGTGCCGTGTGCCCCTATAGAGGTTGGCGTGCCGTGTGCTCCTATATATAGGTTGGCGTGTCGTGTGCCTCTATAGAGGTTGGCGTGCCGTGTGCTCCTATATATAGGTTGGCGTGTCGTGTGCCTCTATAGAGGTTGGCGTGCCGTGTGCTCCTATATATAGGTTGGCGTGTCGTGTGCCTCTATAGAGGTTGGCGTGCCGTGTGCTCCTATATAGAGGTTGGCGTACCGTGTGCTCCTATATATAGGTTGGCGTGCCGTGTGCCTCTATAGAGGTTGGCGTGCCGTGTGCTCCTATATATAGGTTGGCGTGTCGTGTGCCACTATAGAGGTTGGCGTGCCGTGTGCTCCTATATATAGGTTGGCGTGTCGTGTGCCCCTATAAAGGTTGGCGTGCCGTGTGCCCCTATATAGGTTGGCGTGTCGTGTGCCCCTATAGAGGTTGGCGTGCCGTGTGCTCCTATATATAGGTTGGCGTGTCGTGTGCCCCTATAGAGGTTGGCGTGCCGTGTGCCCCTATAGAGGTTGGCGTGTCGTGTGCCCCTATAGAGGTTGGCGTGCCGTGTGCTCCTATATATAGGTTGGCGTGTCGTGTGCCCCTATAGAGGTTGGCGTGCCGTGTGCCCCTATAGAGGTTGGCGTGTCGTGTGCCCCTATAGAGGTTGGCGTGCCGTGTGCTCCTATATAGAGGTTGGCGTGCCGTGTGCCCCTATAGAGGTTGGCGTGCCGTGTGCCCCTATAGAGGTTGGCGTGTCGTGTGCCCCTATAGAGGTTGGCGTGTCGTGTGCTCCTATATAGAGGTTGGCGTGTCGTGTGCTCCTATATAGAGGTTGGCGTGTCGTGTGACCATATAGAGGTTGGCGTGTCGTGTGCTCCTATATAGAGGTTGGCGTGCCGTGTGCTCCTATATAGAGGTTGGCGTGTCGTGTGCCCCTATAGAGGTTGGCGTGTCGTGTGCTCCTATATAGAGGTTGGCGTGTCGTGTGCTCCTATATAGAGGTTGGCGTGTCGTGTGACCATATAGAGGTTGGCGTGTCGTGTGCTCCTATATAGAGGTTGGCGTGCCGTGTGCTCCTATATAGAGGTTGACGTGTCGTGTGCCCCTATAGAGGTTGGCGTGTCGTGTGCCCCTATAGAGGTTGGCGTGCCGTGTGCCCCTATAGAGGTTGGCGTGCCGTGTGCCCCTATAGAGGTTGGCGTGTCGTGTGCCCCTATAGAGGTTGGCGTGTCGTGTGCTCCTATATAGAGGTTGGCGTGTCGTGTGACCATATAGAGGTTGGCGTGTCGTGTGCTCCTATATAGAGGTTGGCGTGCCGTGTGCCCATATAGAGGTTGGCGTGCCGTGTGCTCCTATATAGAGGTTGGCGTGCCGTGTGCTCCTATATAGAGGTTGGCGTGTCGTGTGCCCCTATATAGGTTGGCGTGTCGTGTGCCCTATATAGGTTTGACCCGTCCAAAACACTTCCCGGACAAACGTACACTTAGGTATCAAGTTTCGTCGAAATCCGTCCGGAAGTTTTCCCGACCATAGCTAACAGACAAAAGTCACAAACTATACATTAGGTTTTAGCTGGGTACCTGTCTGACGGGCATGTGGGTGAGACGAAATTTGTTGGCATCCCCATCTACACCAACACCCCCACAAAATGGTGGAAATCGGGGCCAGTGGATACCCAGATACAGTTCAATGTCATTTAAAATATCAAGTTCACGCCGCACGGGCATCCGGGTGTGACGAAATTGCTCAGCGCCTGAAACTACCCCCACATACCAAATTTGGTGAAAATCAGCTCAGCGGAGAACTTGAGTTCAAGGTCATTTGAAGGTCAAGGTCACGCCGCACGGGCAAACGGATATACCCATGTTAGTCCTCAGGTCAAACTACATACCCGTACCAAGTTTCATCAAAATCGGTTAGCCGTTTCCGATTCCATCGCGGAAACACACACACACATACATACACACACACCCACACGCACAGACCACAAACTTTCTTCAAATATATAATAGATTCTTTATGGAGGTCAAGTTTAAATTGATATCGTACTCCCATGTTTCTGTTCGTCAGATACAGACTCGAGTATGTAGGAGCCTCAATACCGGTATATTTCTAAAGGATAGCTATAAAAGGCCTCTGCATATTGACATTAGCGCGTACATCGCAACACATATCTAGCAAAATGGCCCTTTAAGTGAGATGTCTTTCAACAGAGGTCAAGGTCATTTTATGGTCAAGGTCAAGGTCATATAAGCCCCCCACATCAACTTGACAACAAATTTGGTTGAGGCTTAATTCCAACTTCACCAACGAAGGCGACCCATGTTATGATGGACATATCATTTGACTTCCTCGCTGCCACCACTGCTCACAAATGATTTCAAATAATAAGCCGCGTTCCGATGTTGAGTGTGAATACCTGGCAGCCAGCCAATACTATTCGCGCGACATACAACCGTGAAAAAATCCCCCTTGTTAGGGTAGATTGGTTCAATCATTTATCTCGAAGGAATTGATAAGCCGCTGATATGTCTGTGAGGCCAAATCGTTGCGAGACGGGAACTTATTGAATGTGTTGTCCGCCTATTAGGGGGATTTTTCGCTGAGCAATTTGTCCGGAGGAAAATTACACGCAGCTAAGGCGGGATAGTTATTACAAAACACCATAAGTAAACATCGGCGCAACACACGATGTCGTGCTATACATTGTTGGAAAGGGTACATCCTTGGCTATTCAACTGTGGTAATTTGATTCTGAAGCAGGCACGTTTGCTTGTGCTATTTTCGCATATATCTTTTGCGAAAACGGTTATAAATGCAACCAAGTCTAGTATACTGATGTGAAATCAGTGTTTCCTGCGGAGACAATTTTTTTTCTGGATTCTAGCCCACGACACCAAATGACGCAAATGACGTCATGGACCATGTCATGACGTCTTCGCTGATTTTATTCAGCTAACCAACGAAATTGGTCAAACGAAACTAATCTATAGGCAAAAATCACGTAGGAATTGTTCAGAAAAACTAAAGTTGTTAATTTTATAACCATCCCGTTGGTCCACTTCCGATTCTGTGTCACCGTTTCTTTTTGGGATATTATTGTTCCCATGATTCTATGCGAAAGCGAAGCGGAAGTCACGTGATTTTTAACCCATTTTTCTTGTCCGGATTTTCATCGGGTCGAAATGCTGTTTCATGGTATTGTAAAAATTAATGACGTCATTCACGCCTAAACATGAAAAGCAACAACGGGGTGTCGTGTCGTGTGTCCCTATAGAGGTTGGACATGTCGTTTGCCCCTATAGAGGTTGGCGTGTCGTGTGCCGCTATAGAGGTTGGCGTGTCGTGTGCCCCTATAGAGGTTGGCGTGTCGTGTGCCCATATAGAGGTTGGCGTGTCGTGTGCCCCTATAGAGGTTGGACATGTCGTGTGCCCCTATAGAGGTTGGCGTGTCGTGTGCCCTATAGAGGTTGGCGTGTCGTGTGCCCCTATATAGGTTGGCGTGTCGTGTGCCTCTATAGAGGTTGGCGTGCCGTGTGCTCCTATATATAGGTTGGCGTGTCGTGTGCCTCTATAGAGGTTGGCGTGCCGTGTGCTCCTATATATAGGTTGGCGTGTCGTGTGCCACTATAGAGGTTGGCGTGCCGTGTGCTCCTATATATAGGTTGGCGTGTCGTGTGCCCCTATAAAGGTTGGCGTGCCGTGTGCCCCTATATAGGTTGGCGTGTCGTGTGCCCCTATAGAGGTTGGCGTGCCGTGTGCTCCTATATATAGGTTGGCGTGTCGTGTGCCCCTATAGAGGTTGGCGTGCCGTGTGCCCCTATAGAGGTTGGCGTGTCGTGTGCCCCTATAGAGGTTGGCGTGCCGTGTGCTCCTATATATAGGTTGGCGTGTCGTGTGCCCCTATAGAGGTTGGCGTGCCGTGTGCCCCTATAGAGGTTGGCGTGTCGTGTGCCCCTATAGAGGTTGGCGTGCCGTGTGCTCCTATATAGAGGTTGGCGTGCCGTGTGCCCCTATAGAGGTTGGCGTGCCGTGTGCCCCTATAGAGGTTGGCGTGTCGTGTGCCCCTATAGAGGTTGGCGTGTCGTGTGCTCCTATATAGAGGTTGGCGTGTCGTGTGCTCCTATATAGAGGTTGGCGTGTCGTGTGACCATATAGAGGTTGGCGTGTCGTGTGCTCCTATATAGAGGTTGGCGTGCCGTGTGCTCCTATATAGAGGTTGGCGTGTCGTGTGCCCCTATAGAGGTTGGCGTGTCGTGTGCTCCTATATAGAGGTTGGCGTGTCGTGTGCTCCTATATAGAGGTTGGCGTGTCGTGTGACCATATAGAGGTTGGCGTGTCGTGTGCTCCTATATAGAGGTTGGCGTGCCGTGTGCTCCTATATAGAGGTTGACGTGTCGTGTGCCCCTATAGAGGTTGGCGTGTCGTGTGCCCCTATAGAGGTTGGCGTGCCGTGTGCCCCTATAGAGGTTGGCGTGCCGTGTGCCCCTATAGAGGTTGGCGTGTCGTGTGCCCCTATAGAGGTTGGCGTGTCGTGTGCTCCTATATAGAGGTTGGCGTGTCGTGTGACCATATAGAGGTTGGCGTGTCGTGTGCTCCTATATAGAGGTTGGCGTGCCGTGTGCCCATATAGAGGTTGGCGTGCCGTGTGCTCCTATATAGAGGTTGGCGTGCCGTGTGCTCCTATATAGAGGTTGGCGTGTCGTGTGCCCCTATATAGGTTGGCGTGTCGTGTGCCCTATATAGGTTTGACCCGTCCAAAACACTTCCCGGACAAACGTACACTTAGGTATCAAGTTTCGTCGAAATCCGTCCGGAAGTTTTCCCGACCATAGCTAACAGACAAAAGTCACAAACTATACATTAGGTTTTAGCTGGGTACCTGTCTGACGGGCATGTGGGTGAGACGAAATTTGTTGGCATCCCCATCTACACCAACACCCCCACAAAATGGTGGAAATCGGGGCCAGTGGATACCCAGATACAGTTCAATGTCATTTAAAATATCAAGTTCACGCCGCACGGGCATCCGGGTGTGACGAAATTGCTCAGCGCCTGAAACTACCCCCACATACCAAATTTGGTGAAAATCAGCTCAGCGGAGAACTTGAGTTCAAGGTCATTTGAAGGTCAAGGTCACGCCGCACGGGCAAACGGATATACCCATGTTAGTCCTCAGGTCAAACTACATACCCGTACCAAGTTTCATCAAAATCGGTTAGCCGTTTCCGATTCCATCGCGGAAACACACACACACATACATACACACACACCCACACGCACAGACCACAAACTTTCTTCAAATATATAATAGATTCTTTATGGAGGTCAAGTTTAAATTGATATCGTACTCCCATGTTTCTGTTCGTCAGATACAGACTCGAGTATGTAGGAGCCTCAATACCGGTATATTTCTAAAGGATAGCTATAAAAGGCCTCTGCATATTGACATTAGCGCGTACATCGCAACACATATCTAGCAAAATGGCCCTTTAAGTGAGATGTCTTTCAACAGAGGTCAAGGTCATTTTATGGTCAAGGTCAAGGTCATATAAGCCCCCCACATCAACTTGACAACAAATTTGGTTGAGGCTTAATTCCAACTTCACCAACGAAGGCGACCCATGTTATGATGGACATATCATTTGACTTCCTCGCTGCCACCACTGCTCACAAATGATTTCAAATAATAAGCCGCGTTCCGATGTTGAGTGTGAATACCTGGCAGCCAGCCAATACTATTCGCGCGACATACAACCGTGAAAAAATCCCCCTTGTTAGGGTAGATTGGTTCAATCATTTATCTCGAAGGAATTGATAAGCCGCTGATATGTCTGTGAGGCCAAATCGTTGCGAGACGGGAACTTATTGAATGTGTTGTCCGCCTATTAGGGGGATTTTTCGCTGAGCAATTTGTCCGGAGGAAAATTACACGCAGCTAAGGCGGGATAGTTATTACAAAACACCATAAGTAAACATCGGCGCAACACACGATGTCGTGCTATACATTGTTGGAAAGGGTACATCCTTGGCTATTCAACTGTGGTAATTTGATTCTGAAGCAGGCACGTTTGCTTGTGCTATTTTCGCATATATCTTTTGCGAAAACGGTTATAAATGCAACCAAGTCTAGTATACTGATGTGAAATCAGTGTTTCCTGCGGAGACAAATTTTTTTCTGGATTCTAGCCCACGACACCAAATGACGCAAATGACGTCATGGACCATGTCATGACGTCTTCGCTGATTTTATTCAGCTAACCAACGAAATTGGTCAAACGAAACTAATCTATAGGCAAAAATCACGTAGGAATTGTTCAGAAAAACTAAAGTTGTTAATTTTATAACCATCCCGTTGGTCCACTTCCGATTCTGTGTCACCGTTTCTTTTTGGGATATTATTGTTCCCATGATTCTATGCGAAAGCGAAGCGGAAGTCACGTGATTTTTAACCCATTTTTCTTGTCCGGATTTTCATCGGGTCGAAATGCTGTTTCATGGTATTGTAAAAATTAATGACGTCATTCACGCCTAAACATGAAAAGCAACAACGGGGTGTCGTGTCGTGTGTCCCTATAGAGGTTGGACATGTCGTTTGCCCCTATAGAGGTTGGCGTGTCGTGTGCCGCTATAGAGGTTGGCGTGTCGTGTGCCCCTATAGAGGTTGGCGTGTCGTGTGCCCATATAGAGGTTGGCGTGTCGTGTGCCCCTATAGAGGTTGGACATGTCGTGTGCCCCTATAGAGGTTGGCGTGTCGTGTGCCCTATAGAGGTTGGCGTGTCGTGTGCCCCTATAGAGGTTGGCGTGTCGTGTGCCGCTATAGAGGTTGGCGTGTCGTGTGCCCCTATAGAGGTTGGCGTGTCGTGTGCCCCTATAGAGGTTGGCGTGTCGTGTGCCCCTATAGAGGTTGGCGTGTCGTGTGCACGTATAGATGTTGACGTGCCGTGTGCTCCTATATAGAGGTTGACGTGTCGTGTGCTCCTATATAGAGGTTGGCGTATCGTGTGCTCCCATATAGAGGTTGACGTGTCGTGTGCTCCTATATAGAGGTTGGCGTGCCGTGTGCCCCTATATAGAGGTTGGCGTGTCGTGTGCCCCTATAGAGGTTGGCGTGTCGTGTGCCCATATAGAGGTTGGCGTGTCGTGTGCCCCTATAGAGGTTGGCGTGTCGTGTGCCCTATAGAGGTTGGCGTGTCGTGTGCACGTATAGATGTTGACGTGCCGTGTGCTCCTATATAGAGGTTGACGTGTCGTGTGCTCCTATATAGAGGTTGGCGTGCCGTGTGCCCCTATATAGAGGTTGGCGTGTCGTGTGCCCCTATAGAGGTTGGGGTGTCGTGTGCCCCTATAGAGGTTGGCGTGCCGTGTGCTCTATATAGGTTGGCGTGCCGTGTGCTCCTATAGAGGTTGGCGTGCCGTGTGCCCTATAGAGGTTGGCGTGTCGTGTGCCCCTATAGAGGTTGGCGTGTCGTGTGCCGCTATATAGGTTGGCGTGCCGTGTGCTCCTATAGAGGTTGGCGTGCCGTGTGCCCTATAGAGGTTGGCATGTCGTGTGCCCCTATAGAGGTTGGCGTGTCGTGTGCCACTATAGAGGTTGGCGTGTCGTGTGCCCCTATAGAGGTTGGCGTGTCGTGTGCCCCTATAGAGGTTGGGGTGTCGTGTGCCCCTATAGAGGTTGGCGTGCCGTGTGCTCTATATAGGTTGGCGTGCCGTGTGCCCCTATATAGAGGTTGGCGTGCCGTGTGCCCCTATAGAGGTTGGCGTGCCGTGTGCCCCTATATAGAGGTTGGCGTGCCGTGTGCCCTATAGAGGTTGGCGTGCCGTGTGCCCCTATATAGAGGTTGGCGTGTCGTGTGCCCCTATAGAGGTTGGCGTGCCGTGTGCTCCTATATAGAGGTTGGCGTGTCGTGTGCCCCTATAGAGGTTGGGGTGCCGTGTGCCCCTATATAGGTTGGCGTGCCGTGTGCCCCTATATAGAGGTTGGCGTGCCGTGTGCTCCTATATAGAGGTTGGCGTGTCGTGTGCCCCTATATAGGTTGGCGTGTCGTGTGCACCTATAGAGGTTGGCGTGTCGTGTGCCCTATAGAGGTTTGACCCGTCCAAAACACTTCCCGGACAAACGTACACTTAGGTATCAAGTTTCGTCGAAATCCGTCCGGAAGTTTTCCCGACCATAGCTAACAGACAAAAGTCACAAACTATACATTAGGTTTTAGCTGGGTACCTGTCTGACGGGCATGTGGGTGAGACGAAATTTGTTGGCATCCCCATCTACACCAACACCCCCACAAAATGGTGGAAATCGGGGCCAGTGGATACCCAGATACAGTTCAATGTCATTTAAAATATCAAGTTCACGCCGCACGGGCATCCGGGTGTGACGAAATTGCTCAGCGCCTGAAACTACCCCCACATACCAAATTTGGTGAAAATCAGCTCAGCGGAGAACTTGAGTTCAAGGTCATTTGAAGGTCAAGGTCACGCCGCATGGGCAAACGGATATACCCATGTTAGTCCTCAGGTCAAACTACATACCCGTACCAAGTTTCATCAAAATCGGTTAGCCGTTTCCGATTCCATCGCGGAAACACACACACACATACATACACACACACCCACACGCACAGACCACAAACTTTCTTCAAATATATAATAGATTCTTTATGGAGGTCAAGTTTAAATTGATATCGTACTCCCATGTTTCTGTTCGTCAGATACAGACTCGAGTATGTAGGAGCCTCAATACCGGTATATTTCTAAAGGATAGCTATAAAAGGCCTCTGCATATTGACATTAGCGCGTACATCGCAACACATATCTAGCAAAATGGCCCTTTAAGTGAGATGTCTTTCAACAGAGGTCAAGGTCATTTTATGGTCAAGGTCAAGGTCATATAAGCCCCCCACATCAACTTGACAACAAATTTGGTTGAGGCTTAATTCCAACTTCACCAACGAAGGCGACCCATGTTATGATGGACATATCATTTGACTTCCTCGCTGCCACCACTGCTCACAAATGATTTCAAATAATAAGCCGCGTTCCGATGTTGAGTGTGAATACCTGGCAGCCAGCCAATACTATTCGCGCGACATACAACCGTGAAAAAATCCCCCTTGTTAGGGTAGATTGGTTCAATCATTTATCTCGAAGGAATTGATAAGCCGCTGATATGTCTGTGAGGCCAAATCGTTGCGAGACGGGAACTTATTGAATGTGTTGTCCGCCTATTAGGGGGATTTTTCGCTGAGCAATTTGTCCGGAGGAAAATTACACGCAGCTAAGGCGGGATAGTTATTACAAAACACCATAAGTAAACATCGGCGCAACACACGATGTCGTGCTATACATTGTTGGAAAGGGTACATCCTTGGCTATTCAACTGTGGTAATTTGATTCTGAAGCAGGCACGTTTGCTTGTGCTATTTTCGCATATATCTTTTGCGAAAACGGTTATAAATGCAACCAAGTCTAGTATACTGATGTGAAATCAGTGTTTCCTGCGGAGACAATTTTTTTTCTGGATTCTAGCCCACGACACCAAATGACGCAAATGACGTCATGGACCATGTCATGACGTCTTCGCTGATTTTATTCAGCTAACCAACGAAATTGGTCAAACGAAACTAATCTATAGGCAAAAATCACGTAGGAATTGTTCAGAAAAACTAAAGTTGTTAATTTTATAACCATCCCGTTGGTCCACTTCCGATTCTGTGTCACCGTTTCTTTTTGGGATATTATTGTTCCCATGATTCTATGCGAAAGCGAAGCGGAAGTCACGTGATTTTTAACCCATTTTTCTTGTCCGGATTTTCATCGGGTCGAAATGCTGTTTCATGGTATTGTAAAAATTAATGACGTCATTCACGCCTAAACATGAAAAGCAACAACGGGGTGTCGTGTCGTGTGTCCCTATAGAGGTTGGACATGTCGTGTGCTCCTATATAGAGGTTGGCGTGTCGTGTGCTCCTATATAGAGGTTGGCGTGTCGTGTGACCATATAGAGGTTGGCGTGTCGTGTGCTCCTATATAGAGGTTGGCGTGCCGTGTGCTCCTATATAGAGGTTGACGTGTCGTGTGCCCCTATAGAGGTTGGCGTGTCGTGTGCCCCTATAGAGGTTGGCGTGCCGTGTGCCCCTATAGAGGTTGGCGTGCCGTGTGCCCCTATAGAGGTTGGCGTGTCGTGTGCCCCTATAGAGGTTGGCGTGTCGTGTGCTCCTATATAGAGGTTGGCGTGTCGTGTGACCATATAGAGGTTGGCGTGTCGTGTGCTCCTATATAGAGGTTGGCGTGCCGTGTGCCCATATAGAGGTTGGCGTGCCGTGTGCTCCTATATAGAGGTTGGCGTGCCGTGTGCTCCTATATAGAGGTTGGCGTGTCGTGTGCCCCTATATAGGTTGGCGTGTCGTGTGCCCTATATAGGTTTGACCCGTCCAAAACACTTCCCGGACAAACGTACACTTAGGTATCAAGTTTCGTCGAAATCCGTCCGAAGTTTTCCCGACCATAGCTAACAGACAAAAGTCACAAACTATACATTAGGTTTTAGCTGGGTACCTGTCTGACGGGCATGTGGGTGAGACGAAATTTGTTGGCATCCCCATCTACACCAACACCCCCACAAAATGGTGGAAATCGGGGCCAGTGGATACCCAGATACAGTTCAATGTCATTTAAAATATCAAGTTCACGCCGCACGGGCATCCGGGTGTGACGAAATTGCTCAGCGCCTGAAACTACCCCCACATACCAAATTTGGTGAAAATCAGCTCAGCGGAGAACTTGAGTTCAAGGTCATTTGAAGGTCAAGGTCACGCCGCACGGGCAAACGGATATACCCATGTTAGTCCTCAGGTCAAACTACATACCCGTACCAAGTTTCATCAAAATCGGTTAGCCGTTTCCGATTCCATCGCGGAAACACACACACACATACATACACACACACCCACACGCACAGACCACAAACTTTCTTCAAATATATAATAGATTCTTTATGGAGGTCAAGTTTAAATTGATATCGTACTCCCATGTTTCTGTTCGTCAGATACAGACTCGAGTATGTAGGAGCCTCAATACCGGTATATTTCTAAAGGATAGCTATAAAAGGCCTCTGCATATTGACATTAGCGCGTACATCGCAACACATATCTAGCAAAATGGCCCTTTAAGTGAGATGTCTTTCAACAGAGGTCAAGGTCATTTTATGGTCAAGGTCAAGGTCATATAAGCCCCCCACATCAACTTGACAACAAATTTGGTTGAGGCTTAATTCCAACTTCACCAACGAAGGCGACCCATGTTATGATGGACATATCATTTGACTTCCTCGCTGCCACCACTGCTCACAAATGATTTCAAATAATAAGCCGCGTTCCGATGTTGAGTGTGAATACCTGGCAGCCAGCCAATACTATTCGCGCGACATACAACCGTGAAAAAATCCCCCTTGTTAGGGTAGATTGGTTCAATCATTTATCTCGAAGGAATTGATAAGCCGCTGATATGTCTGTGAGGCCAAATCGTTGCGAGACGGGAACTTATTGAATGTGTTGTCCGCCTATTAGGGGGATTTTTCGCTGAGCAATTTGTCCGGAGGAAAATTACACGCAGCTAAGGCGGGATAGTTATTACAAAACACCATAAGTAAACATCGGCGCAACACACGATGTCGTGCTATACATTGTTGGAAAGGGTACATCCTTGGCTATTCAACTGTGGTAATTTGATTCTGAAGCAGGCACGTTTGCTTGTGCTATTTTCGCATATATCTTTTGCGAAAACGGTTATAAATGCAACCAAGTCTAGTATACTGATGTGAAATCAGTGTTTCCTGCGGAGACAAATTTTTTTCTGGATTCTAGCCCACGACACCAAATGACGCAAATGACGTCATGGACCATGTCATGACGTCTTCGCTGATTTTATTCAGCTAACCAACGAAATTGGTCAAACGAAACTAATCTATAGGCAAAAATCACGTAGGAATTGTTCAGAAAAACTAAAGTTGTTAATTTTATAACCATCCCGTTGGTCCACTTCCGATTCTGTGTCACCGTTTCTTTTTGGGATATTATTGTTCCCATGATTCTATGCGAAAGCGAAGCGGAAGTCACGTGATTTTTAACCCATTTTTCTTGTCCGGATTTTCATCGGGTCGAAATGCTGTTTCATGGTATTGTAAAAATTAATGACGTCATTCACGCCTAAACATGAAAAGCAACAACGGGGTGTCGTGTCGTGTGTCCCTATAGAGGTTGGACATGTCGTTTGCCCCTATAGAGGTTGGCGTGTCGTGTGCCGCTATAGAGGTTGGCGTGTCGTGTGCCCCTATAGAGGTTGGCGTGTCGTGTGCCCATATAGAGGTTGGCGTGTCGTGTGCCCCTATAGAGGTTGGACATGTCGTGTGCCCCTATAGAGGTTGGCGTGTCGTGTGCCCTATAGAGGTTGGCGTGTCGTGTGCCCCTATAGAGGTTGGCGTGTCGTGTGCCGCTATAGAGGTTGGCGTGTCGTGTGCCCCTATAGAGGTTGGCGTGTCGTGTGCCCCTATAGAGGTTGGCGTGTCGTGTGCCCCTATAGAGGTTGGCGTGTCGTGTGCACGTATAGATGTTGACGTGCCGTGTGCTCCTATATAGAGGTTGACGTGTCGTGTGCTCCTATATAGAGGTTGGCGTATCGTGTGCTCCCATATAGAGGTTGACGTGTCGTGTGCTCCTATATAGAGGTTGGCGTGCCGTGTGCCCCTATATAGAGGTTGGCGTGTCGTGTGCCCCTATAGAGGTTGGCGTGTCGTGTGCCCATATAGAGGTTGGCGTGTCGTGTGCCCCTATAGAGGTTGGCGTGTCGTGTGCCCTATAGAGGTTGGCGTGTCGTGTGCACGTATAGATGTTGACGTGCCGTGTGCTCCTATATAGAGGTTGACGTGTCGTGTGCTCCTATATAGAGGTTGGCGTGCCGTGTGCCCCTATATAGAGGTTGGCGTGTCGTGTGCCCCTATAGAGGTTGGGGTGTCGTGTGCCCCTATAGAGGTTGGCGTGCCGTGTGCTCTATATAGGTTGGCGTGCCGTGTGCTCCTATAGAGGTTGGCGTGCCGTGTGCCCTATAGAGGTTGGCGTGTCGTGTGCCCCTATAGAGGTTGGCGTGTCGTGTGCCGCTATATAGGTTGGCGTGCCGTGTGCTCCTATAGAGGTTGGCGTGCCGTGTGCCCTATAGAGGTTGGCATGTCGTGTGCCCCTATAGAGGTTGGCGTGTCGTGTGCCACTATAGAGGTTGGCGTGTCGTGTGCCCCTATAGAGGTTGGCGTGTCGTGTGCCCCTATAGAGGTTGGGGTGTCGTGTGCCCCTATAGAGGTTGGCGTGCCGTGTGCTCTATATAGGTTGGCGTGCCGTGTGCCCCTATATAGAGGTTGGCGTGCCGTGTGCCCCTATAGAGGTTGGCGTGCCGTGTGCCCCTATATAGAGGTTGGCGTGCCGTGTGCCCTATAGAGGTTGGCGTGCCGTGTGCCCCTATATAGAGGTTGGCGTGTCGTGTGCCCCTATAGAGGTTGGCGTGCCGTGTGCTCCTATATAGAGGTTGGCGTGTCGTGTGCCCCTATAGAGGTTGGGGTGCCGTGTGCCCCTATATAGGTTGGCGTGCCGTGTGCCCCTATATAGAGGTTGGCGTGCCGTGTGCTCCTATATAGAGGTTGGCGTGTCGTGTGCCCCTATATAGGTTGGCGTGTCGTGTGCACCTATAGAGGTTGGCGTGTCGTGTGCCCTATAGAGGTTTGACCCGTCCAAAACACTTCCCGGACAAACGTACACTTAGGTATCAAGTTTCGTCGAAATCCGTCCGGAAGTTTTCCCGACCATAGCTAACAGACAAAAGTCACAAACTATACATTAGGTTTTAGCTGGGTACCTGTCTGACGGGCATGTGGGTGAGACGAAATTTGTTGGCATCCCCATCTACACCAACACCCCCACAAAATGGTGGAAATCGGGGCCAGTGGATACCCAGATACAGTTCAATGTCATTTAAAATATCAAGTTCACGCCGCACGGGCATCCGGGTGTGACGAAATTGCTCAGCGCCTGAAACTACCCCCACATACCAAATTTGGTGAAAATCAGCTCAGCGGAGAACTTGAGTTCAAGGTCATTTGAAGGTCAAGGTCACGCCGCATGGGCAAACGGATATACCCATGTTAGTCCTCAGGTCAAACTACATACCCGTACCAAGTTTCATCAAAAT
This sequence comes from Siphonodentalium dalli, assembly GCA_032622095.1. Classification (NCBI taxonomy): domain Eukaryota; kingdom Metazoa; phylum Mollusca; class Scaphopoda; order Gadilida; family Siphonodentaliidae; genus Siphonodentalium; species Siphonodentalium dalli. The sequence goes on from CP136069.1 coordinate 211,352,878, forward strand.
CGGTTAGCCGTTTCCGATTCCATCGCGGAAACACACACACACATACATACACACACACCCACACGCACAGACCACAAACTTTCTTCAAATATATAATAGATTCTTTATGGAGGTCAAGTTTAAATTGATATCGTACTCCCATGTTTCTGTTCGTCAGATACAGACTCGAGTATGTAGGAGCCTCAATACCGGTATATTTCTAAAGGATAGCTATAAAAGGCCTCTGCATATTGACATTAGCGCGTACATCGCAACACATATCTAGCAAAATGGCCCTTTAAGTGAGATGTCTTTCAACAGAGGTCAAGGTCATTTTATGGTCAAGGTCAAGGTCATATAAGCCCCCCACATCAACTTGACAACAAATTTGGTTGAGGCTTAATTCCAACTTCACCAACGAAGGCGACCCATGTTATGATGGACATATCATTTGACTTCCTCGCTGCCACCACTGCTCACAAATGATTTCAAATAATAAGCCGCGTTCCGATGTTGAGTGTGAATACCTGGCAGCCAGCCAATACTATTCGCGCGACATACAACCGTGAAAAAATCCCCCTTGTTAGGGTAGATTGGTTCAATCATTTATCTCGAAGGAATTGATAAGCCGCTGATATGTCTGTGAGGCCAAATCGTTGCGAGACGGGAACTTATTGAATGTGTTGTCCGCCTATTAGGGGGATTTTTCGCTGAGCAATTTGTCCGGAGGAAAATTACACGCAGCTAAGGCGGGATAGTTATTACAAAACACCATAAGTAAACATCGGCGCAACACACGATGTCGTGCTATACATTGTTGGAAAGGGTACATCCTTGGCTATTCAACTGTGGTAATTTGATTCTGAAGCAGGCACGTTTGCTTGTGCTATTTTCGCATATATCTTTTGCGAAAACGGTTATAAATGCAACCAAGTCTAGTATACTGATGTGAAATCAGTGTTTCCTGCGGAGACAATTTTTTTTCTGGATTCTAGCCCACGACACCAAATGACGCAAATGACGTCATGGACCATGTCATGACGTCTTCGCTGATTTTATTCAGCTAACCAACGAAATTGGTCAAACGAAACTAATCTATAGGCAAAAATCACGTAGGAATTGTTCAGAAAAACTAAAGTTGTTAATTTTATAACCATCCCGTTGGTCCACTTCCGATTCTGTGTCACCGTTTCTTTTTGGGATATTATTGTTCCCATGATTCTATGCGAAAGCGAAGCGGAAGTCACGTGATTTTTAACCCATTTTTCTTGTCCGGATTTTCATCGGGTCGAAATGCTGTTTCATGGTATTGTAAAAATTAATGACGTCATTCACGCCTAAACATGAAAAGCAACAACGGGGTGTCGTGTCGTGTGTCCCTATAGAGGTTGGACATGTCGTTTGCCCCTATAGAGGTTGGCGTGTCGTGTGCCGCTATAGAGGTTGGCGTGTCGTGTGCCCCTATAGAGGTTGGCGTGTCGTGTGCCCATATAGAGGTTGGCGTGTCGTGTGCCCCTATAGAGGTTGGACATGTCGTGTGCCCCTATAGAGGTTGGCGTGTCGTGTGCCCTATAGAGGTTGGCGTGTCGTGTGCCCCTATAGAGGTTGGCGTGTCGTGTGCCGCTATAGAGGTTGGCGTGTCGTGTGCCCCTATAGAGGTTGGCGTGTCGTGTGCCCCTATAGAGGTTGGCGTGTCGTGTGCCCTATAGAGGTTGGCGTGTCGTGTGCACGTATAGATGTTGACGTGCCGTGTGCTCCTATATAGAGGTTGACGTGTCGTGTGCTCCTATATAGAGGTTGGCGTGCCGTGTGCCCCTATATAGAGGTTGGCGTGTCGTGTGCCCCTATAGAGGTTGGGGTGTCGTGTGCCCCTATAGAGGTTGGCGTGCCGTGTGCTCTATATAGGTTGGCGTGCCGTGTGCTCCTATAGAGGTTGGCGTGCCGTGTGCCCTATAGAGGTTGGCGTGTCGTGTGCCCCTATAGAGGTTGGCGTGTCGTGTGCCGCTATATAGGTTGGCGTGCCGTGTGCTCCTATAGAGGTTGGCGTGCCGTGTGCCCTATAGAGGTTGGCATGTCGTGTGCCCCTATAGAGGTTGGCGTGTCGTGTGCCACTATAGAGGTTGGCGTGTCGTGTGCCCCTATAGAGGTTGGCGTGTCGTGTGCCCCTATAGAGGTTGGGGTGTCGTGTGCCCCTATAGAGGTTGGCGTGCCGTGTGCTCTATATAGGTTGGCGTGCCGTGTGCCCCTATATAGAGGTTGGCGTGCCGTGTGCCCCTATAGAGGTTGGCGTGCCGTGTGCCCCTATATAGAGGTTGGCGTGCCGTGTGCCCTATAGAGGTTGGCGTGCCGTGTGCTCCTATATAGAGGTTGGCGTGCCGTGTGCCCTATAGAGGTTGGCGTGCCGTGTGCTCCTATATAGAGGTTGACGTGTCGTGTGCTCCTATATAGAGGTTGGCGTGCCGTGTGCCCTATAGAGGTTGGCGTGCCGTGTGCTCCTATATAGAGGTTGGCGTGCCGTGTGCTCCTATATAGAGGTTGGCGTGTCGTGTGCTCCTATATAGAGGTTGGCGTGCCGTGTGCTCCTATATAGAGGTTGGCGTGTCGTGTGCTCCTATATAGAGGTTGGCGTGCCGTGTGCTCCTATATAGAGGTTGGCGTGTCGTGTGCCCCTATATAGAGGTTGGCGTGCCGTGTGCCCCTATATAGAGGTTGGCGTGCCGTGTGCTCCTATATAGAGGTTGGCGTGCCGTGTGCCCTATAGAGGTTGGCGTGTCGTGTGCTCCTATATAGAGGTTGGCGTGTCGTGTGCCCCTATAGAGGTTGGCGTGCCGTGTGCCCCTATATAGAGGTTGGCGTGTCGTGTGCTCCTATATATAGGTTGGCGTGCCGTGTGCCCTATAGAGGTTGGCGTGCCGTGTGCTCCTATATAGAGGTTGGCGTGCCGTGTGCTCCTATATATAGGTTGGCGTGTCGTGTGCTCCTATATAGAGGTTGGCGTGCCGTGTGCTCCTATATAGAGGTTGGCGTATCGTGTGCTCCTATATAGAGGTTGGCGTACCGTGTGCTCCTATATAGAGGTTGACGTGTCGTGTGCTCCTATATAGAGGTTGGCGTGCCGTGTGCCCCTATATAGAGGTTGGCGTGCCGTGTGCTCCTATATAGAGGTTGGCGTGCCGTGTGCTCCTATATAGAGGTTGGCGTGTCGTGTGCTCCTATATAGAGGTTGGCGTGCCGTGTGCCCCTATATAGAGGTTGGCGTGCCGTGTGCTCCTATATAGAGGTTGGCGTGCCGTGTGCTCCTATATAGAGGTTGGCGTGTCGTGTGCCCCTATATAGAGGTTGGCGTGTCGTGTGCTCCTATATAGAGGTTGGCGTGCCGTGTGCCCCTATATAGAGGTTGGCGTGTCGTGTGCCTCTATAGAGGTTGGCGTGCCGTGTGCTCCTATATAGAGGTTGGCGTGCCGTGTGCTCCTATATAGAGGTTGGCGTGCCGTGTGCCCCTATATAGAGGTTGGCGTGTCGTGTGCCTCTATAGAGGTTGGCGTGCCGTGTGCTCCTATATAGAGGTTGGCGTGCCGTGTGCTCCTATATAGAGGTTGGCGTGCCGTGTGCTCCTATATAGAGGTTGGCGTGTCGTGTGCCCCTATATAGAGGTTGGCGTGTCGTGTGCCCTATAGAGGTTGGCGTGCCGTGTGCTCCTATATAGAGGTTGGCGTGCCGTGTGCTCCTATATAGAGGTTGGCGTGTCGTGTGCTCCTATATAGAGGTTGGCGTGCCGTGTGCTCCTATATAGAGGTTGGCGTTCCGTGTGCTCCTATATAGAGGTTGGCGTGCCGTGTGCTCCTATATAGAGGTTGGCGTGCCGTGTGCTCCTATATAGAGGTTGGCGTACCGTGTGCTCCTATATAGAGGTTGACGTACCGTGTGCTCCTATATAGAGGTTGGCGTGCCGTGTGCTCCTATATAGAGGTTGGCGTGCCGTGTGCTCCTATATAGAGGTTGGCGTACCGTGTGCTCCTATATATAGGTTGGCGTGCCGTGTGCCTCTATAGAGGTTGGCGTGCCGTGTGCTCCTATATATAGGTTGGCGTGTCGTGTGCCTCTATAGAGGTTGGCGTGCCGTGTGCTCCTATATATAGGTTGGCGTGTCGTGTGCCTCTATAGAGGTTGGCGTGCCGTGTGCTCCTATATATAGGTTGGCGTGTCGTGTGCCGCTATAGAGGTTGGCGTGTCGTGTGCCCCTATAGAGGTTGGCGTGTCGTGTGCCCATATAGAGGTTGGCGTGTCGTGTGCCCCTATAGAGGTTGGACATGTCGTGTGCCCCTATAGAGGTTGGCGTGTCGTGTGCCCTATAGAGGTTGGCGTGTCGTGTGCCCCTATAGAGGTTGGCGTGTCGTGTGCCGCTATAGAGGTTGGCGTGTCGTGTGCCCCTATAGAGGTTGGCGTGTCGTGTGCCCCTATAGAGGTTGGCGTGTCGTGTGCCCCTATAGAGGTTGGCGTGTCGTGTGCACGTATAGATGTTGACGTGCCGTGTGCTCCTATATAGAGGTTGACGTGTCGTGTGCTCCTATATAGAGGTTGGCGTATCGTGTGCTCCCATATAGAGGTTGACGTGTCGTGTGCTCCTATATAGAGGTTGGCGTGCCGTGTGCCCCTATATAGAGGTTGGCGTGTCGTGTGCCCCTATAGAGGTTGGCGTGTCGTGTGCCCATATAGAGGTTGGCGTGTCGTGTGCCCCTATAGAGGTTGGCGTGTCGTGTGCCCTATAGAGGTTGGCGTGTCGTGTGCACGTATAGATGTTGACGTGCCGTGTGCTCCTATATAGAGGTTGACGTGTCGTGTGCTCCTATATAGAGGTTGGCGTGCCGTGTGCCCCTATATAGAGGTTGGCGTGTCGTGTGCCCCTATAGAGGTTGGGGTGTCGTGTGCCCCTATAGAGGTTGGCGTGCCGTGTGCTCTATATAGGTTGGCGTGCCGTGTGCTCCTATAGAGGTTGGCGTGCCGTGTGCCCTATAGAGGTTGGCGTGTCGTGTGCCCCTATAGAGGTTGGCGTGTCGTGTGCCGCTATATAGGTTGGCGTGCCGTGTGCTCCTATAGAGGTTGGCGTGCCGTGTGCCCTATAGAGGTTGGCATGTCGTGTGCCCCTATAGAGGTTGGCGTGTCGTGTGCCACTATAGAGGTTGGCGTGTCGTGTGCCCCTATAGAGGTTGGCGTGTCGTGTGCCCCTATAGAGGTTGGGGTGTCGTGTGCCCCTATAGAGGTTGGCGTGCCGTGTGCTCTATATAGGTTGGCGTGCCGTGTGCCCCTATATAGAGGTTGGCGTGCCGTGTGCCCCTATAGAGGTTGGCGTGCCGTGTGCCCCTATATAGAGGTTGGCGTGCCGTGTGCCCTATAGAGGTTGGCGTGCCGTGTGCCCCTATATAGAGGTTGGCGTGTCGTGTGCCCCTATAGAGGTTGGCGTGCCGTGTGCTCCTATATAGAGGTTGGCGTGTCGTGTGCCCCTATAGAGGTTGGGGTGCCGTGTGCCCCTATATAGGTTGGCGTGCCGTGTGCCCCTATATAGAGGTTGGCGTGCCGTGTGCTCCTATATAGAGGTTGGCGTGTCGTGTGCCCCTATATAGGTTGGCGTGTCGTGTGCACCTATAGAGGTTGGCGTGTCGTGTGCCCTATAGAGGTTTGACCCGTCCAAAACACTTCCCGGACAAACGTACACTTAGGTATCAAGTTTCGTCGAAATCCGTCCGGAAGTTTTCCCGACCATAGCTAACAGACAAAAGTCACAAACTATACATTAGGTTTTAGCTGGGTACCTGTCTGACGGGCATGTGGGTGAGACGAAATTTGTTGGCATCCCCATCTACACCAACACCCCCACAAAATGGTGGAAATCGGGGCCAGTGGATACCCAGATACAGTTCAATGTCATTTAAAATATCAAGTTCACGCCGCACGGGCATCCGGGTGTGACGAAATTGCTCAGCGCCTGAAACTACCCCCACATACCAAATTTGGTGAAAATCAGCTCAGCGGAGAACTTGAGTTCAAGGTCATTTGAAGGTCAAGGTCACGCCGCATGGGCAAACGGATATACCCATGTTAGTCCTCAGGTCAAACTACATACCCGTACCAAGTTTCATCAAAATCGGTTAGCCGTTTCCGATTCCATCGCGGAAACACACACACACATACATACACACACACCCACACGCACAGACCACAAACTTTCTTCAAATATATAATAGATTCTTTATGGAGGTCAAGTTTAAATTGATATCGTACTCCCATGTTTCTGTTCGTCAGATACAGACTCGAGTATGTAGGAGCCTCAATACCGGTATATTTCTAAAGGATAGCTATAAAAGGCCTCTGCATATTGACATTAGCGCGTACATCGCAACACATATCTAGCAAAATGGCCCTTTAAGTGAGATGTCTTTCAACAGAGGTCAAGGTCATTTTATGGTCAAGGTCAAGGTCATATAAGCCCCCCACATCAACTTGACAACAAATTTGGTTGAGGCTTAATTCCAACTTCACCAACGAAGGCGACCCATGTTATGATGGACATATCATTTGACTTCCTCGCTGCCACCACTGCTCACAAATGATTTCAAATAATAAGCCGCGTTCCGATGTTGAGTGTGAATACCTGGCAGCCAGCCAATACTATTCGCGCGACATACAACCGTGAAAAAATCCCCCTTGTTAGGGTAGATTGGTTCAATCATTTATCTCGAAGGAATTGATAAGCCGCTGATATGTCTGTGAGGCCAAATCGTTGCGAGACGGGAACTTATTGAATGTGTTGTCCGCCTATTAGGGGGATTTTTCGCTGAGCAATTTGTCCGGAGGAAAATTACACGCAGCTAAGGCGGGATAGTTATTACAAAACACCATAAGTAAACATCGGCGCAACACACGATGTCGTGCTATACATTGTTGGAAAGGGTACATCCTTGGCTATTCAACTGTGGTAATTTGATTCTGAAGCAGGCACGTTTGCTTGTGCTATTTTCGCATATATCTTTTGCGAAAACGGTTATAAATGCAACCAAGTCTAGTATACTGATGTGAAATCAGTGTTTCCTGCGGAGACAATTTTTTTTCTGGATTCTAGCCCACGACACCAAATGACGCAAATGACGTCATGGACCATGTCATGACGTCTTCGCTGATTTTATTCAGCTAACCAACGAAATTGGTCAAACGAAACTAATCTATAGGCAAAAATCACGTAGGAATTGTTCAGAAAAACTAAAGTTGTTAATTTTATAACCATCCCGTTGGTCCACTTCCGATTCTGTGTCACCGTTTCTTTTTGGGATATTATTGTTCCCATGATTCTATGCGAAAGCGAAGCGGAAGTCACGTGATTTTTAACCCATTTTTCTTGTCCGGATTTTCATCGGGTCGAAATGCTGTTTCATGGTATTGTAAAAATTAATGACGTCATTCACGCCTAAACATGAAAAGCAACAACGGGGTGTCGTGTCGTGTGTCCCTATAGAGGTTGGACATGTCGTTTGCCCCTATAGAGGTTGGCGTGTCGTGTGCCGCTATAGAGGTTGGCGTGTCGTGTGCCCCTATAGAGGTTGGCGTGTCGTGTGCCCATATAGAGGTTGGCGTGTCGTGTGCCCCTATAGAGGTTGGACATGTCGTGTGCCCCTATAGAGGTTGGCGTGTCGTGTGCCCTATAGAGGTTGGCGTGTCGTGTGCCCCTATAGAGGTTGGCGTGTCGTGTGCCGCTATAGAGGTTGGCGTGTCGTGTGCCCCTATAGAGGTTGGCGTGTCGTGTGCCCCTATAGAGGTTGGCGTGTCGTGTGCCCTATAGAGGTTGGCGTGTCGTGTGCACGTATAGATGTTGACGTGCCGTGTGCTCCTATATAGAGGTTGACGTGTCGTGTGCTCCTATATAGAGGTTGGCGTGCCGTGTGCCCCTATATAGAGGTTGGCGTGTCGTGTGCCCCTATAGAGGTTGGGGTGTCGTGTGCCCCTATAGAGGTTGGCGTGCCGTGTGCTCTATATAGGTTGGCGTGCCGTGTGCTCCTATAGAGGTTGGCGTGCCGTGTGCCCTATAGAGGTTGGCGTGTCGTGTGCCCCTATAGAGGTTGGCGTGTCGTGTGCCGCTATATAGGTTGGCGTGCCGTGTGCTCCTATAGAGGTTGGCGTGCCGTGTGCCCTATAGAGGTTGGCATGTCGTGTGCCCCTATAGAGGTTGGCGTGTCGTGTGCCACTATAGAGGTTGGCGTGTCGTGTGCCCCTATAGAGGTTGGCGTGTCGTGTGCCCCTATAGAGGTTGGGGTGTCGTGTGCCCCTATAGAGGTTGGCGTGCCGTGTGCTCTATATAGGTTGGCGTGCCGTGTGCCCCTATATAGAGGTTGGCGTGCCGTGTGCCCCTATAGAGGTTGGCGTGCCGTGTGCCCCTATATAGAGGTTGGCGTGTCGTGTGCTCCTATATAGAGGTTGGCGTGCCGTGTGCTCTATATAGGTTGGCGTGCCGTGTGCCCCTATATATAGGTTGGCGTGCCGTGTGCCCCTATAGAGGTTGGCGTGCCGTGTGCCCCTATATAGAGGTTGGCGTGCCGTGTGCCCCTATATATAGGTTGGCGTGTCGTGTGCTCCTATATAGAGGTTGGCGTGCCGTGTGCTCCTATATAGAGGTTGGCGTGCCGTGTGCCCTATAGAGGTTGGCGTGCCGTGTGCTCCTATATAGAGGTTGGCGTGCCGTGTGCCCTATAGAGGTTGGCGTGCCGTGTGCTCCTATATAGAGGTTGACGTGTCGTGTGCTCCTATATAGAGGTTGGCGTGCCGTGTGCCCTATAGAGGTTGGCGTGCCGTGTGCTCCTATATAGAGGTTGGCGTGCCGTGTGCTCCTATATAGAGGTTGGCGTGTCGTGTGCTCCTATATAGAGGTTGGCGTGCCGTGTGCTCCTATATAGAGGTTGGCGTGTCGTGTGCTCCTATATAGAGGTTGGCGTGCCGTGTGCTCCTATATAGAGGTTGGCGTGTCGTGTGCCCCTATATAGAGGTTGGCGTGCCGTGTGCCCCTATATAGAGGTTGGCGTGCCGTGTGCTCCTATATAGAGGTTGGCGTGCCGTGTGCCCTATAGAGGTTGGCGTGTCGTGTGCTCCTATATAGAGGTTGGCGTGTCGTGTGCCCCTATAGAGGTTGGCGTGCCGTGTGCCCCTATATAGAGGTTGGCGTGTCGTGTGCTCCTATATATAGGTTGGCGTGCCGTGTGCCCTATAGAGGTTGGCGTGCCGTGTGCTCCTATATAGAGGTTGGCGTGCCGTGTGCTCCTATATAGAGGTTGGCGTGTCGTGTGCTCCTATATAGAGGTTGGCGTGCCGTGTGCTCCTATATAGAGGTTGGCGTACCGTGTGCTCCTATATAGAGGTTGACGTGTCGTGTGCTCCTATATAGAGGTTGGCGTGCCGTGTGCCCCTATATAGAGGTTGGCGTGCCGTGTGCTCCTATATAGAGGTTGGCGTGCCGTGTGCTCCTATATAGAGGTTGGCGTGTCGTGTGCTCCTATATAGAGGTTGGCGTGCCGTGTGCCCCTATATAGAGGTTGGCGTGCCGTGTGCTCCTATATAGAGGTTGGCGTGCCGTGTGCTCCTATATAGAGGTTGGCGTGTCGTGTGCCCCTATATAGAGGTTGGCGTGTCGTGTGCTCCTATATAGAGGTTGGCGTGCCGTGTGCCCCTATATAGAGGTTGGCGTGTCGTGTGCCTCTATAGAGGTTGGCGTGCCGTGTGCTCCTATATAGAGGTTGGCGTGCCGTGTGCTCCTATATAGAGGTTGGCGTACCGTGTGCTCCTATATAGAGGTTGGCGTGCCGTGTGCTCCTATATAGAGGTTGGCGTGCCGTGTGCTCCTATATAGAGGTTGGCGTACCGTGTGCTCCTATATAGAGGTTGACGTACCGTGTGCTCCTATATAGAGGTTGGCGTGCCGTGTGCTCCTATATAGAGGTTGGCGTGCCGTGTGCTCCTATATAGAGGTTGGCGTACCGTGTGCTCCTATATATAGGTTGGCGTGCCGTGTGCCCCTATAGAGGTTGGCGTGCCGTGTGCTCCTATATATAGGTTGGCGTGTCGTGTGCCTCTATAGAGGTTGGCGTGCCGTGTGCTCCTATATATAGGTTGGCGTGTCGTGTGCCTCTATAGAGGTTGGCGTGCCGTGTGCTCCTATATATAGGTTGGCGTGTCGTGTGCCTCTATAGAGGTTGGCGTGCCGTGTGCTCCTATATATAGGTTGGCGTGTCGTGTGCCACTATAGAGGTTGGCGTGCCGTGTGCTCCTATATATAGGTTGGCGTGTCGTGTGCCCCTATAAAGGTTGGCGTGCCGTGTGCCCCTATATAGGTTGGCGTGTCGTGTGCCCCTATAGAGGTTGGCGTGCCGTGTGCTCCTATATATAGGTTGGCGTGTCGTGTGCCCCTATAGAGGTTGGCGTGCCGTGTGCCCCTATAGAGGTTGGCGTGTCGTGTGCCCCTATAGAGGTTGGCGTGCCGTGTGCTCCTATATATAGGTTGGCGTGTCGTGTGCCCCTATAGAGGTTGGCGTGCCGTGTGCCCCTATAGAGGTTGGCGTGTCGTGTGCCCCTATAGAGGTTGGCGTGCCGTGTGCTCCTATATAGAGGTTGGCGTGCCGTGTGCCCCTATAGAGGTTGGCGTGCCGTGTGCCCCTATAGAGGTTGGCGTGTCGTGTGCCCCTATAGAGGTTGGCGTGTCGTGTGCTCCTATATAGAGGTTGGCGTGTCGTGTGCTCCTATATAGAGGTTGGCGTGTCGTGTGACCATATAGAGGTTGGCGTGTCGTGTGCTCCTATATAGAGGTTGGCGTGCCGTGTGCTCCTATATAGAGGTTGGCGTGTCGTGTGCCCCTATAGAGGTTGGCGTGTCGTGTGCTCCTATATAGAGGTTGGCGTGTCGTGTGCTCCTATATAGAGGTTGGCGTGTCGTGTGACCATATAGAGGTTGGCGTGTCGTGTGCTCCTATATAGAGGTTGGCGTGCCGTGTGCTCCTATATAGAGGTTGACGTGTCGTGTGCCCCTATAGAGGTTGGCGTGTCGTGTGCCCCTATAGAGGTTGGCGTGCCGTGTGCCCCTATAGAGGTTGGCGTGCCGTGTGCCCCTATAGAGGTTGGCGTGTCGTGTGCCCCTATAGAGGTTGGCGTGTCGTGTGCTCCTATATAGAGGTTGGCGTGTCGTGTGACCATATAGAGGTTGGCGTGTCGTGTGCTCCTATATAGAGGTTGGCGTGCCGTGTGCCCATATAGAGGTTGGCGTGCCGTGTGCTCCTATATAGAGGTTGGCGTGCCGTGTGCTCCTATATAGAGGTTGGCGTGTCGTGTGCCCCTATATAGGTTGGCGTGTCGTGTGCCCTATATAGGTTTGACCCGTCCAAAACACTTCCCGGACAAACGTACACTTAGGTATCAAGTTTCGTCGAAATCCGTCCGGAAGTTTTCCCGACCATAGCTAACAGACAAAAGTCACAAACTATACATTAGGTTTTAGCTGGGTACCTGTCTGACGGGCATGTGGGTGAGACGAAATTTGTTGGCATCCCCATCTACACCAACACCCCCACAAAATGGTGGAAATCGGGGCCAGTGGATACCCAGATACAGTTCAATGTCATTTAAAATATCAAGTTCACGCCGCACGGGCATCCGGGTGTGACGAAATTGCTCAGCGCCTGAAACTACCCCCACATACCAAATTTGGTGAAAATCAGCTCAGCGGAGAACTTGAGTTCAAGGTCATTTGAAGGTCAAGGTCACGCCGCACGGGCAAACGGATATACCCATGTTAGTCCTCAGGTCAAACTACATACCCGTACCAAGTTTCATCAAAATCGGTTAGCCGTTTCCGATTCCATCGCGGAAACACACACACACATACATACACACACACCCACACGCACAGACCACAAACTTTCTTCAAATATATAATAGATTCTTTATGGAGGTCAAGTTTAAATTGATATCGTACTCCCATGTTTCTGTTCGTCAGATACAGACTCGAGTATGTAGGAGCCTCAATACCGGTATATTTCTAAAGGATAGCTATAAAAGGCCTCTGCATATTGACATTAGCGCGTACATCGCAACACATATCTAGCAAAATGGCCCTTTAAGTGAGATGTCTTTCAACAGAGGTCAAGGTCATTTTATGGTCAAGGTCAAGGTCATATAAGCCCCCCACATCAACTTGACAACAAATTTGGTTGAGGCTTAATTCCAACTTCACCAACGAAGGCGACCCATGTTATGATGGACATATCATTTGACTTCCTCGCTGCCACCACTGCTCACAAATGATTTCAAATAATAAGCCGCGTTCCGATGTTGAGTGTGAATACCTGGCAGCCAGCCAATACTATTCGCGCGACATACAACCGTGAAAAAATCCCCCTTGTTAGGGTAGATTGGTTCAATCATTTATCTCGAAGGAATTGATAAGCCGCTGATATGTCTGTGAGGCCAAATCGTTGCGAGACGGGAACTTATTGAATGTGTTGTCCGCCTATTAGGGGGATTTTTCGCTGAGCAATTTGTCCGGAGGAAAATTACACGCAGCTAAGGCGGGATAGTTATTACAAAACACCATAAGTAAACATCGGCGCAACACACGATGTCGTGCTATACATTGTTGGAAAGGGTACATCCTTGGCTATTCAACTGTGGTAATTTGATTCTGAAGCAGGCACGTTTGCTTGTGCTATTTTCGCATATATCTTTTGCGAAAACGGTTATAAATGCAACCAAGTCTAGTATACTGATGTGAAATCAGTGTTTCCTGCGGAGACAATTTTTTTTCTGGATTCTAGCCCACGACACCAAATGACGCAAATGACGTCATGGACCATGTCATGACGTCTTCGCTGATTTTATTCAGCTAACCAACGAAATTGGTCAAACGAAACTAATCTATAGGCAAAAATCACGTAGGAATTGTTCAGAAAAACTAAAGTTGTTAATTTTATAACCATCCCGTTGGTCCACTTCCGATTCTGTGTCACCGTTTCTTTTTGGGATATTATTGTTCCCATGATTCTATGCGAAAGCGAAGCGGAAGTCACGTGATTTTTAACCCATTTTTCTTGTCCGGATTTTCATCGGGTCGAAATGCTGTTTCATGGTATTGTAAAAATTAATGACGTCATTCACGCCTAAACATGAAAAGCAACAACGGGGTGTCGTGTCGTGTGTCCCTATAGAGGTTGGACATGTCGTTTGCCCCTATAGAGGTTGGCGTGTCGTGTGCCGCTATAGAGGTTGGCGTGTCGTGTGCCCCTATAGAGGTTGGCGTGTCGTGTGCCCATATAGAGGTTGGCGTGTCGTGTGCCCCTATAGAGGTTGGACATGTCGTGTGCCCCTATAGAGGTTGGCGTGTCGTGTGCCCTATAGAGGTTGGCGTGTCGTGTGCCCCTATAGAGGTTGGCGTGTCGTGTGCCGCTATAGAGGTTGGCGTGTCGTGTGCCCCTATAGAGGTTGGCGTGTCGTGTGCCCCTATAGAGGTTGGCGTGTCGTGTGCCCCTATAGAGGTTGGCGTGTCGTGTGCACGTATAGATGTTGACGTGCCGTGTGCTCCTATATAGAGGTTGACGTGTCGTGTGCTCCTATATAGAGGTTGGCGTATCGTGTGCTCCCATATAGAGGTTGACGTGTCGTGTGCTCCTATATAGAGGTTGGCGTGCCGTGTGCCCCTATATAGAGGTTGGCGTGTCGTGTGCCCCTATAGAGGTTGGGGTGTCGTGTGCCCCTATAGAGGTTGGCGTGCCGTGTGCTCTATATAGGTTGGCGTGCCGTGTGCTCCTATAGAGGTTGGCGTGCCGTGTGCCCTATAGAGGTTGGCGTGTCGTGTGCCCCTATAGAGGTTGGCGTGTCGTGTGCCGCTATATAGGTTGGCGTGCCGTGTGCTCCTATAGAGGTTGGCGTGCCGTGTGCCCTATAGAGGTTGGCATGTCGTGTGCCCCTATAGAGGTTGGCGTGTCGTGTGCCCATATAGAGGTTGGCGTGTCGTGTGCCCCTATAGAGGTTGGACATGTCGTGTGCCCCTATAGAGGTTGGCGTGTCGTGTGCCCTATAGAGGTTGGCGTGTCGTGTGCCCCTATAGAGGTTGGCGTGTCGTGTGCCGCTATAGAGGTTGGCGTGTCGTGTGCCCCTATAGAGGTTGGCGTGTCGTGTGCCCCTATAGAGGTTGGCGTGTCGTGTGCCCTATAGAGGTTGGCGTGTCGTGTGCACGTATAGATGTTGACGTGCCGTGTGCTCCTATATAGAGGTTGACGTGTCGTGTGCTCCTATATAGAGGTTGGCGTGCCGTGTGCCCCTATATAGAGGTTGGCGTGTCGTGTGCCCCTATAGAGGTTGGGGTGTCGTGTGCCCCTATAGAGGTTGGCGTGCCGTGTGCTCTATATAGGTTGGCGTGCCGTGTGCTCCTATAGAGGTTGGCGTGCCGTGTGCCCTATAGAGGTTGGCGTGTCGTGTGCCCCTATAGAGGTTGGCGTGTCGTGTGCCGCTATATAGGTTGGCGTGCCGTGTGCTCCTATAGAGGTTGGCGTGCCGTGTGCCCTATAGAGGTTGGCATGTCGTGTGCCCCTATAGAGGTTGGCGTGTCGTGTGCCACTATAGAGGTTGGCGTGTCGTGTGCCCCTATAGAGGTTGGCGTGTCGTGTGCCCCTATAGAGGTTGGGGTGTCGTGTGCCCCTATAGAGGTTGGCGTGCCGTGTGCTCTATATAGGTTGGCGTGCCGTGTGCCCCTATATAGAGGTTGGCGTGCCGTGTGCCCCTATAGAGGTTGGCGTGCCGTGTGCCCCTATAGAGGTTGGCGTGCCGTGTGCTCCTATATAGAGGTTGGCGTGCCGTGTGCTCCTATATAGAGGTTGGCGTGTCGTGTGCCCTATATAGAGGTTGGCGTGTCGTGTGCCCCTATATAGAGGTTGGCGTGTCGTGTGCCCCTATAGAGGTTGGCGTGCCGTGTGCTCCTATATAGAGGTTGGCGTGTCGTGTGCCCATATAGAGGTTGGCGTGCCGTGTGCCCTATAGAGGTTGGCGTGCCGTGTGCTCCTATATAGAGGTTGGCGTGCCGTGTGCCCTATAGAGGTTGGCGTGCCGTGTGCCCTATAGAGGTTGGCGTGTCGTGTGCCCTATATAGAGGTTGGCGTGCCGTGTGCCCTATATAGAGGTTGGCGTGCCGTGTGCCCCTATAGAGGTTGGCGTGCCGTGTGCCCCTATATAGAGGTTGGCGTGCCGTGTGCTCCTATATAGAGGTTGGCGTGTCGTGTGCCCTATATAGAGGTTGGCGTGCCGTGTGCCCCTATAGAGGTTGGCGTGCCGTGTGCCCCTATATAGAGGTTGGCGTGCCGTGTGCCCTATAGAGGTTGGCGTGCCGTGTGCCCCTATATAGGTTGGCGTGCCGTGTGCCCTATAGAGGTTGGCGTGCCGTGTGCCCCTATAGAGGTTGGCGTGCCGTGTGCCCCTATAGAGGTTGGCGTGTCGTGTGCTCCTATATAGAGGTTGACGTGTCGTGTGCTCCTATATAGAGGTTGGCGTGCCGTGTGCCCTATAGAGGTTGGCGTGCCGTGTGCTCCTATATAGAGGTTGGCGTGCCGTGTGCTCCTATATAGAGGTTGGCGTGTCGTGTGCTCCTATATAGAGGTTGGCGTGCCGTGTGCTCCTATATAGAGGTTGGCGTGTCGTGTGCTCCTATATAGAGGTTGGCGTGCCGTGTGCTCCTATATAGAGGTTGGCGTGTCGTGTGCCCCTATATAGAGGTTGGCGTGCCGTGTGCCCCTATATAGAGGTTGGCGTGCCGTGTGCTCCTATATAGAGGTTGGCGTGCCGTGTGCCCTATAGAGGTTGGCGTGTCGTGTGCTCCTATATAGAGGTTGGCGTGTCGTGTGCTCCTATATAGAGGTTGGCGTGCCGTGTGCTCCTATATAGAGGTTGGCGTGTCGTGTGCTCCTATATAGAGGTTGGCGTGCCGTGTGCTCCTATATAGAGGTTGGCGTACCGTGTGCTCCTATATAGAGGTTGACGTGTCGTGTGCTCCTATATAGAGGTTGGCGTGCCGTGTGCCCCTATATAGAGGTTGACGTACCGTGTGCTCCTATATAGAGGTTGGCGTGCCGTGTGCTCCTATATAGAGGTTGGCGTGCCGTGTGCTCCTATATAGAGGTTGGCGTACCGTGTGCTCCTATATATAGGTTGGCGTGCCGTGTGCCCCTATAGAGGTTGGCGTGCCGTGTGCTCCTATATATAGGTTGGCGTGTCGTGTGCCTCTATAGAGGTTGGCGTGCCGTGTGCTCCTATATATAGGTTGGCGTGCCGTGTGCTCCTATATATAGGTTGGCGTGCCGTGTGCCCCTATATAGAGGTTGGCGTGTCGTGTGCCTCTATAGAGGTTGGCGTGCCGTGTGCTCCTATATATAGGTTGGCGTGTCGTGTGCCTCTATAGAGGTTGGCGTGCCGTGTGCTCCTATATATAGGTTGGCGTGTCGTGTGCCACTATAGAGGTTGGCGTGCCGTGTGCTCCTATATATAGGTTGGCGTGTCGTGTGCCCCTATAAAGGTTGGCGTGCCGTGTGCCCCTATATAGGTTGGCGTGTCGTGTGCCCCTATAGAGGTTGGCGTGCCGTGTGCTCCTATATATAGGTTGGCGTGTCGTGTGCCCCTATAGAGGTTGGCGTGCCGTGTGCCCCTATAGAGGTTGGCGTGTCGTGTGCCCCTATAGAGGTTGGCGTGCCGTGTGCTCCTATATATAGGTTGGCGTGTCGTGTGCCCCTATAGAGGTTGGCGTGCCGTGTGCCCCTATAGAGGTTGGCGTGTCGTGTGCCCCTATAGAGGTTGGCGTGCCGTGTGCTCCTATATAGAGGTTGGCGTGCCGTGTGCCCCTATAGAGGTTGGCGTGCCGTGTGCCCCTATAGAGGTTGGCGTGTCGTGTGCCCCTATAGAGGTTGGCGTGTCGTGTGCTCCTATATAGAGGTTGGCGTGTCGTGTGCTCCTATATAGAGGTTGGCGTGTCGTGTGACCATATAGAGGTTGGCGTGTCGTGTGCTCCTATATAGAGGTTGGCGTGCCGTGTGCTCCTATATAGAGGTTGGCGTGTCGTGTGCCCCTATAGAGGTTGGCGTGTCGTGTGCTCCTATATAGAGGTTGGCGTGTCGTGTGCTCCTATATAGAGGTTGGCGTGTCGTGTGACCATATAGAGGTTGGCGTGTCGTGTGCTCCTATATAGAGGTTGGCGTGCCGTGTGCTCCTATATAGAGGTTGACGTGTCGTGTGCCCCTATAGAGGTTGGCGTGTCGTGTGCCCCTATAGAGGTTGGCGTGCCGTGTGCCCCTATAGAGGTTGGCGTGCCGTGTGCCCCTATAGAGGTTGGCGTGTCGTGTGCCCCTATAGAGGTTGGCGTGTCGTGTGCTCCTATATAGAGGTTGGCGTGTCGTGTGACCATATAGAGGTTGGCGTGTCGTGTGCTCCTATATAGAGGTTGGCGTGCCGTGTGCCCATATAGAGGTTGGCGTGCCGTGTGCTCCTATATAGAGGTTGGCGTGCCGTGTGCTCCTATATAGAGGTTGGCGTGTCGTGTGCCCCTATATAGGTTGGCGTGTCGTGTGCCCTATATAGGTTTGACCCGTCCAAAACACTTCCCGGACAAACGTACACTTAGGTATCAAGTTTCGTCGAAATCCGTCCGGAAGTTTTCCCGACCATAGCTAACAGACAAAAGTCACAAACTATACATTAGGTTTTAGCTGGGTACCTGTCTGACGGGCATGTGGGTGAGACGAAATTTGTTGGCATCCCCATCTACACCAACACCCCCACAAAATGGTGGAAATCGGGGCCAGTGGATACCCAGATACAGTTCAATGTCATTTAAAATATCAAGTTCACGCCGCACGGGCATCCGGGTGTGACGAAATTGCTCAGCGCCTGAAACTACCCCCACATACCAAATTTGGTGAAAATCAGCTCAGCGGAGAACTTGAGTTCAAGGTCATTTGAAGGTCAAGGTCACGCCGCACGGGCAAACGGATATACCCATGTTAGTCCTCAGGTCAAACTACATACCCGTACCAAGTTTCATCAAAATCGGTTAGCCGTTTCCGATTCCATCGCGGAAACACACACACACATACATACACACACACCCACACGCACAGACCACAAACTTTCTTCAAATATATAATAGATTCTTTATGGAGGTCAAGTTTAAATTGATATCGTACTCCCATGTTTCTGTTCGTCAGATACAGACTCGAGTATGTAGGAGCCTCAATACCGGTATATTTCTAAAGGATAGCTATAAAAGGCCTCTGCATATTGACATTAGCGCGTACATCGCAACACATATCTAGCAAAATGGCCCTTTAAGTGAGATGTCTTTCAACAGAGGTCAAGGTCATTTTATGGTCAAGGTCAAGGTCATATAAGCCCCCCACATCAACTTGACAACAAATTTGGTTGAGGCTTAATTCCAACTTCACCAACGAAGGCGACCCATGTTATGATGGACATATCATTTGACTTCCTCGCTGCCACCACTGCTCACAAATGATTTCAAATAATAAGCCGCGTTCCGATGTTGAGTGTGAATACCTGGCAGCCAGCCAATACTATTCGCGCGACATACAACCGTGAAAAAATCCCCCTTGTTAGGGTAGATTGGTTCAATCATTTATCTCGAAGGAATTGATAAGCCGCTGATATGTCTGTGAGGCCAAATCGTTGCGAGACGGGAACTTATTGAATGTGTTGTCCGCCTATTAGGGGGATTTTTCGCTGAGCAATTTGTCCGGAGGAAAATTACACGCAGCTAAGGCGGGATAGTTATTACAAAACACCATAAGTAAACATCGGCGCAACACACGATGTCGTGCTATACATTGTTGGAAAGGGTACATCCTTGGCTATTCAACTGTGGTAATTTGATTCTGAAGCAGGCACGTTTGCTTGTGCTATTTTCGCATATATCTTTTGCGAAAACGGTTATAAATGCAACCAAGTCTAGTATACTGATGTGAAATCAGTGTTTCCTGCGGAGACAATTTTTTTTCTGGATTCTAGCCCACGACACCAAATGACGCAAATGACGTCATGGACCATGTCATGACGTCTTCGCTGATTTTATTCAGCTAACCAACGAAATTGGTCAAACGAAACTAATCTATAGGCAAAAATCACGTAGGAATTGTTCAGAAAAACTAAAGTTGTTAATTTTATAACCATCCCGTTGGTCCACTTCCGATTCTGTGTCACCGTTTCTTTTTGGGATATTATTGTTCCCATGATTCTATGCGAAAGCGAAGCGGAAGTCACGTGATTTTTAACCCATTTTTCTTGTCCGGATTTTCATCGGGTCGAAATGCTGTTTCATGGTATTGTAAAAATTAATGACGTCATTCACGCCTAAACATGAAAAGCAACAACGGGGTGTCGTGTCGTGTGTCCCTATAGAGGTTGGACATGTCGTTTGCCCCTATAGAGGTTGGCGTGTCGTGTGCCGCTATAGAGGTTGGCGTGTCGTGTGCCCCTATAGAGGTTGGCGTGTCGTGTGCCCATATAGAGGTTGGCGTGTCGTGTGCCCCTATAGAGGTTGGACATGTCGTGTGCCCCTATAGAGGTTGGCGTGTCGTGTGCCCTATAGAGGTTGGCGTGTCGTGTGCCCCTATAGAGGTTGGCGTGTCGTGTGCCGCTATAGAGGTTGGCGTGTCGTGTGCCCCTATAGAGGTTGGCGTGTCGTGTGCCCCTATAGAGGTTGGCGTGTCGTGTGCCCCTATAGAGGTTGGCGTGTCGTGTGCACGTATAGATGTTGACGTGCCGTGTGCTCCTATATAGAGGTTGACGTGTCGTGTGCTCCTATATAGAGGTTGGCGTATCGTGTGCTCCCATATAGAGGTTGACGTGTCGTGTGCTCCTATATAGAGGTTGGCGTGCCGTGTGCCCCTATATAGAGGTTGGCGTGTCGTGTGCCCCTATAGAGGTTGGGGTGTCGTGTGCCCCTATAGAGGTTGGCGTGCCGTGTGCTCTATATAGGTTGGCGTGCCGTGTGCTCCTATAGAGGTTGGCGTGCCGTGTGCCCTATAGAGGTTGGCGTGTCGTGTGCCCCTATAGAGGTTGGCGTGTCGTGTGCCGCTATATAGGTTGGCGTGCCGTGTGCTCCTATAGAGGTTGGCGTGCCGTGTGCCCTATAGAGGTTGGCATGTCGTGTGCCCCTATAGAGGTTGGCGTGTCGTGTGCCCATATAGAGGTTGGCGTGTCGTGTGCCCCTATAGAGGTTGGACATGTCGTGTGCCCCTATAGAGGTTGGCGTGTCGTGTGCCCTATAGAGGTTGGCGTGTCGTGTGCCCCTATAGAGGTTGGCGTGTCGTGTGCCGCTATAGAGGTTGGCGTGTCGTGTGCCCCTATAGAGGTTGGCGTGTCGTGTGCCCCTATAGAGGTTGGCGTGTCGTGTGCCCTATAGAGGTTGGCGTGTCGTGTGCACGTATAGATGTTGACGTGCCGTGTGCTCCTATATAGAGGTTGACGTGTCGTGTGCTCCTATATAGAGGTTGGCGTGCCGTGTGCCCCTATATAGAGGTTGGCGTGTCGTGTGCCCCTATAGAGGTTGGGGTGTCGTGTGCCCCTATAGAGGTTGGCGTGCCGTGTGCTCTATATAGGTTGGCGTGCCGTGTGCTCCTATAGAGGTTGGCGTGCCGTGTGCCCTATAGAGGTTGGCGTGTCGTGTGCCCCTATAGAGGTTGGCGTGTCGTGTGCCGCTATATAGGTTGGCGTGCCGTGTGCTCCTATAGAGGTTGGCGTGCCGTGTGCCCTATATAGGTTGGCATGTCGTGTGCCCCTATAGAGGTTGGCGTGTCGTGTGCCACTATAGAGGTTGGCGTGTCGTGTGCCCCTATAGAGGTTGGCGTGTCGTGTGCCCCTATAGAGGTTGGGGTGTCGTGTGCCCCTATAGAGGTTGGCGTGCCGTGTGCTCTATATAGGTTGGCGTGCCGTGTGCCCCTATATAGAGGTTGGCGTGCCGTGTGCCCCTATAGAGGTTGGCGTGCCGTGTGCCCCTATATAGAGGTTGGCGTGCCGTGTGCCCTATAGAGGTTGGCGTGCCGTGTGCTCCTATATAGAGGTTGGCGTGCCGTGTGCCCTATAGAGGTTGGCGTGCCGTGTGCCCTATAGAGGTTGGCGTGTCGTGTGCCCTATATAGAGGTTGGCGTGCCGTGTGCCCTATATAGAGGTTGGCGTGTCGTGTGCCCCTATATAGAGGTTGGCGTGCCGTGTGCTCCTATATAGAGGTTGGCGTGCCGTGTGCCCTATAGAGGTTGGCGTGCCGTGTGCCCCTATATAGAGGTTGGCGTGCCGTGTGCTCCTATATAGAGGTTGGCGTGTCGTGTGCCCTATATAGAGGTTGGCGTGCCGTGTGCCCCTATAGAGGTTGGCGTGCCGTGTGCCCCTATATAGAGGTTGGCGTGCCGTGTGCCCTATAGAGGTTGGCGTGCCGTGTGCCCCTATATAGGTTGGCGTGCCGTGTGCCCTATAGAGGTTGGCGTGCCGTGTGCCCCTATAGAGGTTGGCGTGCCGTGTGCCCCTATAGAGGTTGGCGTGTCGTGTGCTCCTATATAGAGGTTGACGTGTCGTGTGCTCCTATATAGAGGTTGGCGTGCCGTGTGCCCTATAGAGGTTGGCGTGCCGTGTGCTCCTATATAGAGGTTGGCGTGCCGTGTGCTCCTATATAGAGGTTGGCGTGTCGTGTGCTCCTATATAGAGGTTGGCGTGCCGTGTGCTCCTATATAGAGGTTGGCGTGTCGTGTGCTCCTATATAGAGGTTGGCGTGCCGTGTGCTCCTATATAGAGGTTGGCGTGTCGTGTGCCCCTATATAGAGGTTGGCGTGCCGTGTGCCCCTATATAGAGGTTGGCGTGCCGTGTGCTCCTATATAGAGGTTGGCGTGCCGTGTGCCCTATAGAGGTTGGCGTGTCGTGTGCTCCTATATAGAGGTTGGCGTGTCGTGTGCTCCTATATAGAGGTTGGCGTGCCGTGTGCTCCTATATAGAGGTTGGCGTGTCGTGTGCTCCTATATAGAGGTTGGCGTGCCGTGTGCTCCTATATAGAGGTTGGCGTACCGTGTGCTCCTATATAGAGGTTGACGTGTCGTGTGCTCCTATATAGAGGTTGGCGTGCCGTGTGCCCCTATATAGAGGTTGACGTACCGTGTGCTCCTATATAGAGGTTGGCGTGCCGTGTGCTCCTATATAGAGGTTGGCGTGCCGTGTGCTCCTATATAGAGGTTGGCGTACCGTGTGCTCCTATATATAGGTTGGCGTGCCGTGTGCCCCTATAGAGGTTGGCGTGCCGTATGCTCCTATATATAGGTTGGCGTGTCGTGTGCCTCTATAGAGGTTGGCGTGCCGTGTGCTCCTATATATAGGTTGGCGTGTCGTGTGCCTCTATAGAGGTTGGCGTGCCGTGTGCTCCTATATATAGGTTGGCGTGTCGTGTGCCTCTATAGAGGTTGGCGTGTCGTGTGCCCTATATAGAGGTTGGCGTGCCGTGTGCCCTATATAGAGGTTGGCGTGCCGTGTGCCCCTATAGAGGTTGGCGTGCCGTGTGCCCCTATATAGAGGTTGGCGTGCCGTGTGCCCTATAGAGGTTGGCGTGCCGTGTGCCCCTATATAGGTTGGCGTGCCGTGTGCCCTATAGAGGTTGGCGTGCCGTGTGCCCCTATAGAGGTTGGCGTGCCGTGTGCCCCTATAGAGGTTGGCGTGTCGTGTGCTCCTATATAGAGGTTGACGTGTCGTGTGCTCCTATATAGAGGTTGGCGTGCCGTGTGCCCTATAGAGGTTGGCGTGCCGTGTGCTCCTATATAGAGGTTGGCGTGCCGTGTGCTCCTATATAGAGGTTGGCGTGTCGTGTGCTCCTATATAGAGGTTGGCGTGCCGTGTGCTCCTATATAGAGGTTGGCGTGTCGTGTGCTCCTATATAGAGGTTGGCGTGCCGTGTGCTCCTATATAGAGGTTGGCGTGTCGTGTGCCCCTATATAGAGGTTGGCGTGCCGTGTGCCCCTATATAGAGGTTGGCGTGCCGTGTGCTCCTATATAGAGGTTGGCGTGCCGTGTGCCCTATAGAGGTTGGCGTGTCGTGTGCTCCTATATAGAGGTTGGCGTGTCGTGTGCTCCTATATAGAGGTTGGCGTGCCGTGTGCTCCTATATAGAGGTTGGCGTGTCGTGTGCTCCTATATAGAGGTTGGCGTGCCGTGTGCTCCTATATAGAGGTTGGCGTACCGTGTGCTCCTATATAGAGGTTGACGTGTCGTGTGCTCCTATATAGAGGTTGGCGTGCCGTGTGCCCCTATATAGAGGTTGACGTACCGTGTGCTCCTATATAGAGGTTGGCGTGCCGTGTGCTCCTATATAGAGGTTGGCGTGCCGTGTGCTCCTATATAGAGGTTGGCGTACCGTGTGCTCCTATATATAGGTTGGCGTGCCGTGTGCCCCTATAGAGGTTGGCGTGCCGTGTGCTCCTATATATAGGTTGGCGTGTCGTGTGCCTCTATAGAGGTTGGCGTGCCGTGTGCTCCTATATATAGGTTGGCGTGCCGTGTGCTCCTATATATAGGTTGGCGTGCCGTGTGCCCCTATATAGAGGTTGGCGTGTCGTGTGCCTCTATAGAGGTTGGCGTGCCGTGTGCTCCTATATATAGGTTGGCGTGTCGTGTGCCTCTATAGAGGTTGGCCGTGCCGTGTGCTCCTATATATAGGTTGGCGTGTCGTGTGCCACTATAGAGGTTGGCGTGCCGTGTGCTCCTATATATAGGTTGGCGTGTCGTGTGCCCCTATAAAGGTTGGCGTGCCGTGTGCCCCTATATAGGTTGGCGTGTCGTGTGCCCCTATAGAGGTTGGCGTGCCGTGTGCTCCTATATATAGGTTGGCGTGTCGTGTGCCCCTATAGAGGTTGGCGTGCCGTGTGCCCCTATAGAGGTTGGCGTGTCGTGTGCCCCTATAGAGGTTGGCGTGCCGTGTGCTCCTATATATAGGTTGGCGTGTCGTGTGCCCCTATAGAGGTTGGCGTGCCGTGTGCCCCTATAGAGGTTGGCGTGTCGTGTGCCCCTATAGAGGTTGGCGTGCCGTGTGCTCCTATATAGAGGTTGGCGTGCCGTGTGCCCCTATAGAGGTTGGCGTGCCGTGTGCCCCTATAGAGGTTGGCGTGTCGTGTGCCCCTATAGAGGTTGGCGTGTCGTGTGCTCCTATATAGAGGTTGGCGTGTCGTGTGCTCCTATATAGAGGTTGGCGTGTCGTGTGACCATATAGAGGTTGGCGTGTCGTGTGCTCCTATATAGAGGTTGGCGTGCCGTGTGCTCCTATATAGAGGTTGGCGTGTCGTGTGCCCCTATAGAGGTTGGCGTGTCGTGTGCTCCTATATAGAGGTTGGCGTGTCGTGTGCTCCTATATAGAGGTTGGCGTGTCGTGTGACCATATAGAGGTTGGCGTGTCGTGTGCTCCTATATAGAGGTTGGCGTGCCGTGTGCTCCTATATAGAGGTTGACGTGTCGTGTGCCCCTATAGAGGTTGGCGTGTCGTGTGCCCCTATAGAGGTTGGCGTGCCGTGTGCCCCTATAGAGGGTTGGCGTGCCGTGTGCCCCTATAGAGGTTGGCGTGTCGTGTGCCCCTATAGAGGTTGGCGTGTCGTGTGCTCCTATATAGAGGTTGGCGTGTCGTGTGACCATATAGAGGTTGGCGTGTCGTGTGCTCCTATATAGAGGTTGGCGTGCCGTGTGCCCATATAGAGGTTGGCGTGCCGTGTGCTCCTATATAGAGGTTGGCGTGCCGTGTGCTCCTATATAGAGGTTGGCGTGTCGTGTGCCCCTATATAGGTTGGCGTGTCGTGTGCCCTATATAGGTTTGACCCGTCCAAAACACTTCCCGGACAAACGTACACTTAGGTATCAAGTTTCGTCGAAATCCGTCCGGAAGTTTTCCCCGACCATAGCTAACAGACAAAAGTCACAAACTATACATTAGGTTTTAGCTGGGTACCTGTCTGACGGGCATGTGGGTGAGACGAAATTTGTTGGCATCCCCATCTACACCAACACCCCCACAAAATGGTGGAAATCGGGGCCAGTGGATACCCAGATACAGTTCAATGTCATTTAAAATATCAAGTTCACGCCGCACGGGCATCCGGGTGTGACGAAATTGCTCAGCGCCTGAAACTACCCCCACATACCAAATTTGGTGAAAATCAGCTCAGCGGAGAACTTGAGTTCAAGGTCATTTGAAGGTCAAGGTCACGCCGCACGGGCAAACGGATATACCCATGTTAGTCCTCAGGTCAAACTACATACCCGTACCAAGTTTCATCAAAATCGGTTAGCCGTTTCCGATTCCATCGCGGAAACACACACACACACATACATACACACACACCCACACGCACAGACCACAAACTTTCTTCAAATATATAATAGATTCTTTATGGAGGTCAAGTTTAAATTGATATCGTACTCCCATGTTTCTGTTCGTCAGATACAGACTCGAGTATGTAGGAGCCTCAATACCGGTATATTTCTAAAGGATAGCTATAAAAGGCCTCTGCATATTGACATTAGCGCGTACATCGCAACACATATCTAGCAAAATGGCCCTTTAAGTGAGATGTCTTTCAACAGAGGTCAAGGTCATTTTATGGTCAAGGTCAAGGTCATATAAGCCCCCCACATCAACTTGACAACAAATTTGGTTGAGGCTTAATTCCAACTTCACCAACGAAGGCGACCCATGTTATGATGGACATATCATTTGACTTCCTCGCTGCCACCACTGCTCACAAATGATTTCAAATAATAAGCCGCGTTCCGATGTTGAGTGTGAATACCTGGCAGCCAGCCAATACTATTCGCGCGACATACAACCGTGAAAAAATCCCCCTTGTTAGGGTAGATTGGTTCAATCATTTATCTCGAAGGAATTGATAAGCCGCTGATATGTCTGTGAGGCCAAATCGTTGCGAGACGGGAACTTATTGAATGTGTTGTCCGCCTATTAGGGGGATTTTTCGCTGAGCAATTTGTCCGGAGGAAAATTACACGCAGCTAAGGCGGGATAGTTATTACAAAACACCATAAGTAAACATCGGCGCAACACACGATGTCGTGCTATACATTGTTGGAAAGGGTACATCCTTGGCTATTCAACTGTGGTAATTTGATTCTGAAGCAGGCACGTTTGCTTGTGCTATTTTCGCATATATCTTTTGCGAAAACGGTTATAAATGCAAACCAAGTCTAGTATACTGATGTGAAATCAGTGTTTCCTGCGGAGACAATTTTTTTTCTGGATTCTAGCCCACGACACCAAATGACGCAAATGACGTCATGGACCATGTCATGACGTCTTCGCTGATTTTATTCAGCTAACCAACGAAATTGGTCAAACGAAACTAATCTATAGGCAAAAATCACGTAGGAATTGTTCAGAAAAACTAAAGTTGTTAATTTTATAACCATCCCGTTGGTCCACTTCCGATTCTGTGTCACCGTTTCTTTTTGGGATATTATTGTTCCCATGATTCTATGCGAAAGCGAAGCGGAAGTCACGTGATTTTTAACCCATTTTTCTTGTCCGGATTTTCATCGGGTCGAAATGCTGTTTCATGGTATTGTAAAAATTAATGACGTCATTCACGCCTAAAAAAGCAACAACGGGGGTGTCCGTGTCGTGTGTCCCTATAGAGGTTGGACATGTCGTTTGCCCCCTATAGAGGTTGGCGTGTCGTGTGCCGCTATAGAGGTTGGCGTGTCGTGTGCCCCCTATAGAGGTTGGCGTGTCGGTGTGCCCATATAGAGGTTGGCGTGTCGTTGTGCCCCTATAGAGGTTGGACATGTCGTGTGCCCCTATAGAGGTTGGCGTTGTCGTGTGCCCTATAGAGGTGGCGTGTCGTGTGCCCCTATAGAGGTTGGCGTGTCGTGTGCCGCTATAGAGGTTGGCGTGTCGTGTGCCCCTATAGAGGTTGGCGTGTCGTGTGCCCCTATAGAGGTTGGCGTGTCGTGTGCCCCTATAGAGGTTGGCGTGTCGTGTGCACGTATAGATGTTGACGTGCCGTGTGCTCTATATAGAGGTTGACGTGTCGTGTGCTCCTATATAGAGGTTGGCGTATCGTGTGCTCCCATATAGAGGTTGACGTGTCGTGTGCTCCTATATAGAGGTTGGCGTGCCGTGTGCCCCTATATAGAGGTTGGGCGTGTCGTGTGCCCCTATAGAGGTTGGGGTGTCGTGTGCCCCTATAGAGGTTGGCGTGCCGTGTGCTCTATATAGGTTGGCGTGCCGTGTGCTCCTATAGAGGTTGGCGTGCCGTGTGCCCTATAGAGGTTGCGTGTCGTGTGCCCCTATAGAGGTTGGCGTGTCGTGTGCCGCTATATAGGTTGGCGTGCCGTGTGCTCCTATAGAGGTTGGCGTGCCGTGGTGCCCTATAGAGGTTGGCATGTCGTGTGCCCCTATAGAGGTTGGCGTGTCGTGTGCCCATATAGAGGTTGGCGTGTCGTGTGCCCCTATAGAGGTTGGACATGTCGTGTGCCCCTATAGAGGTTGGCGTGTCGTGTGCCCTATAGAGGTTGGCGTGTCGTGTGCCCCTATAGAGGTTGGCGTGTCGTGTGCCGCTATAGAGGTTGGCGTGTCGTGTGCCCCTATAGAGGTTGGCGTGTCGTGTGCCCCTATAGAGGTTGGCGTGTCGTGTGCCCTATAGAGGTTGGCGTGTCGTGTGCACGTATAGATGTTGACGTGCCGTGTGCTCCTATATAGAGGTTGACGTGTCGTGTGCTCCTATATAGAGGTTGGCGTGCCGTGTGCCCCTATATAGAGGTTGGCGTGTCGTGTGCCCCTATAGAGGTTGGGGTGTCGTGTGCCCCTATAGAGGTTGGCGTGCCGTGTGCTCTATATAGGTTGGCGTGCCGTGTGCTCCTATAGAGGTTGGCGTGCCGTGTGCCCTATAGAGGTTGGCGTGTCGTGTGCCCCTATAGAGGTTGGCGTGTCGTGTGCCGCTATATAGGTTGGCGTGCCGTGTGCTCCTATAGAGGTTGGCGTGCCGTGTGCCCTATAGAGGTTGGCATGTCGTGTGCCCCTATAGAGGTTGGCGTGTCGTGTGCCACTATAGAGGTTGGCGTGTCGTGTGCCCCTATAGAGGTTGGCGTGTCGTGTGCCCCTATAGAGGTTGGGGTGTCGTGTGCCCCTATAGAGGTTGGCGTGCCGTGTGCTCTATATAGGTTGGCGTGCCGTGTGCCCCTATATAGAGGTTGGCGTGCCGTGTGCCCCTATAGAGGTTGGCGTGCCGTGTGCCCCTATATAGAGGTTGGCGTGCCGTGTGCCCTATAGAGGTTGGCGTGCCGTGTGCTCCTATATAGAGGTTGGCGTGCCGTGTGCCCTATAGAGGTTGGCGTGCCGTGTGCCCTATAGAGGTTGGCGTGTCGTGTGCCCTATATAGAGGTTGGCGTGCCGTGTGCCCTATATAGAGGTTGGCGTGCCGTGTGCCCCTATAGAGGTTGGCGTGCCGTGTGCCCCTATATAGAGGTTGGCGTGCCGTGTGCTCCTATATAGAGGTTGGCGTGTCGTGTGCCCTATATAGAGGTTGGCGTGCCGTGTGCCCCTATAGAGGTTGGCGTGCCGTGTGCCCCTATATAGAGGTTGGCGTGCCGTGTGCCCTATAGAGGTTGGCGTGCCGTGTGCCCCTATATAGGTTGGCGTGCCGTGTGCCCTATAGAGGTTGGCGTGCCGTGTGCCCCTATAGAGGTTGGCGTGCCGTGTGCCCCTATAGAGGTTGGCGTGTCGTGTGCTCCTATATAGAGGTTGACGTGTCGTGTGCTCCTATATAGAGGTTGGCGTGCCGTGTGCCCTATAGAGGTTGGCGTGCCGTGTGCTCCTATATAGAGGTTGGCGTGCCGTGTGCTCCTATATAGAGGTTGGCGTGTCGTGTGCTCCTATATAGAGGTTGGCGTGCCGTGTGCTCCTATATAGAGGTTGGCGTGTCGTGTGCTCCTATATAGAGGTTGGCGTGCCGTGTGCTCCTATATAGAGGTTGGCGTGTCGTGTGCCCCTATATAGAGGTTGGCGTGCCGTGTGCCCCTATATAGAGGTTGGCGTGCCGTGTGCTCCTATATAGAGGTTGGCGTGCCGTGTGCCCTATAGAGGTTGGCGTGTCGTGTGCTCCTATATAGAGGTTGGCGTGTCGTGTGCTCCTATATAGTGGTTGGCGTGCCGTGTGCTCCTATATAGAGGTTGGCGTGTCGTGTGCTCCTATATAGAGGTTGGCGTGCCGTGTGCTCCTATATAGAGGTTGGCGTACCGTGTGCTCCTATATAGAGGTTGACGTGTCGTGTGCTCCTATATAGAGGTTGGCGTGCCGTGTGCCCCTATATAGAGGTTGACGTACCGTGTGCTCCTATATAGAGGTTGGCGTGCCGTGTGCTCCTATATAGAGGTTGGCGTGCCGTGTGCTCCTATATAGAGGTTGGCGTACCGTGTGCTCCTATATATAGGTTGGCGTGCCGTGTGCCCCTATAGAGGTTGGCGTGCCGTATGCTCCTATATATAGGTTGGCGTGTCGTGTGCCTCTATAGAGGTTGGCGTGCCGTGTGCTCCTATATATAGGTTGGCGTGTCGTGTGCCTCTATAGAGGTTGGCGTGCCGTGTGCTCCTATATATAGGTTGGCGTGTCGTGTGCCTCTATAGAGGTTGGCGTGCCGTGTGCTCCTATATATAGGTTGGCGTGTCGTGTGCCACTATAGAGGTTGACGTGCCGTGTGCTCCTATATAGAGGTTGACGTGTCGTGTGCTCCTATATAGAGGTTGGCGTATCGTGTGCTCCCATATAGAGGTTGACGTGTCGTGTGCTCCTATATAGAGGTTGGCGTGCCGTGTGCCCCTATATAGAGGTTGGCGTGTCGTGTGCCCCTATAGAGGTTGGGGTGTCGTGTGCCCCTATATAGGTTGGCGTGCCGTGTGCTCCTATAGAGGTTGGCGTGCCGTGTGCCCTATAGAGGTTGGCGTGTCGTGTGCCCCTATAGAGGTTGGCGTGTCGTGTGCCGCTATATAGGTTGGCGTGTCGTGTGCCCCTATAGAGGTTGGCGTGCCGTGTGCTCTATATAGGTTGGCGTGCCGTGTGCTCCTATAGAGGTTGGCGTGCCGTGTGCCCTATAGAGGTTGGCGTGTCGTGTGCCCCTATAGAGGTTGGCGTGTCGTGTGCCGCTATATAGGTTGGCGTGCCGTGTGCTCCTATAGAGGTTGGCGTGCCGTGTGCCCTATAGAGGTTGGCATGTCGTGTGCCCCTATAGAGGTTGGCGTGTCGTGTGCCCATATAGAGGTTGGCGTGTCGTGTGCCCCTATAGAGGTTGGACATGTCGTGTGCCCCTATAGAGGTTGGCGTGTCGTGTGCCCTATAGAGGTTGGCGTGTCGTGTGCCCCTATAGAGGTTGGCGTGTCGTGTGCCGCTATAGAGGTTGGCGTGTCGTGTGCCCCTATAGAGGTTGGCGTGTCGTGTGCCCCTATAGAGGTTGGCGTGTCGTGTGCCCTATAGAGGTTGGCGTGTCGTGTGCACGTATAGATGTTGACGTGCCGTGTGCTCCTATATAGAGGTTGACGTGTCGTGTGCTCCTATATAGAGGTTGGCGTGCCGTGTGCCCCTATATAGAGGTTGGCGTGTCGTGTGCCCCTATAGAGGTTGGGGTGTCGTGTGCCCCTATAGAGGTTGGCGTGCCGTGTGCTCTATATAGGTTGGCGTGCCGTGTGCTCCTATAGAGGTTGGCGTGTCGTGTGCCCTATAGAGGTTGGCGTGTCGTGTGCCCCTATAGAGGTTGGCGTGTCGTGTGCCGCTATATAGGTTGGCGTGCCGTGTGCTCCTATAGAGGTTGGCGTGCCGTGTGCCCTATAGAGGTTGGCATGTCGTGTGCCCCTATAGAGGTTGGCGTGTCGTGTGCCACTATAGAGGTTGGCGTGTCGTGTGCCCCTATAGAGGTTGGCGTGTCGTGTGCCCCTATAGAGGTTGGGGTGTCGTGTGCCCCTATAGAGGTTGGCGTGCCGTGTGCTCTATATAGGTTGGCGTGCCGTGTGCCCCTATATAGAGGTTGGCGTGCCGTGTGCCCCTATAGAGGTTGGCGTGCCGTGTGCCCCTATATAGAGGTTGGCGTGCCGTGTGCCCTATAGAGGTTGGCGTGCCGTGTGCTCCTATATAGAGGTTGGCGTGCCGTGTGCCCTATAGAGGTTGGCGTGCCGTGTGCCCTATAGAGGTTGGCGTGTCGTGTGCCCTATATAGAGGTTGGCGTGCCGTGTGCCCTATATAGAGGTTGGCGTGCCGTGTGCCCCTATAGAGGTTGGCGTGCCGTGTGCCCCTATATAGAGGTTGGCGTGCCGTGTGCTCCTATATAGAGGTTGGCGTGTCGTGTGCCCTATATAGAGGTTGGCGTGCCGTGTGCCCCTATAGAGGTTGGCGTGCCGTGTGCCCCTATATAGAGGTTGGCGTGCCGTGTGCCCTATAGAGGTTGGCGTGCCGTGTGCCCCTATATAGGTTGGCGTGCCGTGTGCCCTATAGAGGTTGGCGTGCCGTGTGCCCCTATAGAGGTTGGCGTGCCGTGTGCCCCTATAGAGGTTGGCGTGTCGTGTGCTCCTATATAGAGGTTGACGTGTCGTGTGCTCCTATATAGAGGTTGGCGTGCCGTGTGCCCTATAGAGGTTGGCGTGCCGTGTGCTCCTATATAGAGGTTGGCGTGCCGTGTGCTCCTATATAGAGGTTGGCGTGTCGTGTGCTCCTATATAGAGGTTGGCGTGCCGTGTGCTCCTATATAGAGGTTGGCGTGTCGTGTGCTCCTATATAGAGGTTGGCGTGCCGTGTGCTCCTATATAGAGGTTGGCGTGTCGTGTGCCCCTATATAGAGGTTGGCGTGCCGTGTGCCCCTATATAGAGGTTGGCGTGCCGTGTGCTCCTATATAGAGGTTGGCGTGCCGTGTGCCCTATAGAGGTTGGCGTGTCGTGTGCTCCTATATAGAGGTTGGCGTGTCGTGTGCTCCTATATAGAGGTTGGCGTGCCGTGTGCTCCTATATAGAGGTTGGCGTGTCGTGTGCTCCTATATAGAGGTTGGCGTGCCGTGTGCTCCTATATAGAGGTTGGCGTACCGTGTGCTCCTATATAGAGGTTGACGTGTCGTGTGCTCCTATATAGAGGTTGGCGTGCCGTGTGCCCCTATATAGAGGTTGACGTACCGTGTGCTCCTATATAGAGGTTGGCGTGCCGTGTGCTCCTATATAGAGGTTGGCGTGCCGTGTGCTCCTATATAGAGGTTGGCGTACCGTGTGCTCCTATATATAGGTTGGCGTGCCGTGTGCCCCTATAGAGGTTGGCGTGCCGTATGCTCCTATATATAGGTTGGCGTGTCGTGTGCCTCTATAGAGGTTGGCGTGCCGTGTGCTCCTATATATATGTTGGCGTGTCGTGTGCCTCTATAGAGGTTGGCGTGCCGTGTGCTCCTATATATAGGTTGGCGTGTCGTGTGCCTCTATAGAGGTTGGCGTGCCGTGTGCTCCTATATATAGGTTGGCGTGTCGTGTGCCACTATAGAGGTTGGCGTGCCGTGTGCTCCTATATATAGGTTGGCGTGTCGTGTGCCCCTATAAAGGTTGGCGTGCCGTGTGCCCCTATATAGGTTGGCGTGTCGTGTGCCCCTATAGAGGTTGGCGTGCCGTGTGCTCCTATATATAGGTTGGCGTGTCGTGTGCCCCTATAGAGGTTGGCGTGCCGTGTGCCCCTATAGAGGTTGGCGTGTCGTGTGCCCCTATAGAGGTTGGCGTGCCGTGTGCTCCTATATATAGGTTGGCGTGTCGTGTGCCCCTATAGAGGTTGGCGTGCCGTGTGCCCCTATAGAGGTTGGCGTGTCGTGTGCCCCTATAGAGGTTGGCGTGCCGTGTGCTCCTATATAGAGGTTGGCGTGCCGTGTGCCCCTATAGAGGTTGGCGTGCCGTGTGCCCCTATAGAGGTTGGCGTGTCGTGTGCCCCTATAGAGGTTGGCGTGTCGTGTGCTCCTATATAGAGGTTGGCGTGTCGTGTGCTCCTATATAGAGGTTGGCGTGTCGTGTGACCATATAGAGGTTGGCGTGTCGTGTGCTCCTATATAGAGGTTGGCGTGCCGTGTGCTCCTATATAGAGGTTGGCGTGTCGTGTGCCCCTATAGAGGTTGGCGTGTCGTGTGCTCCTATATAGAGGTTGGCGTGTCGTGTGCTCCTATATAGAGGTTGGCGTGTCGTGTGACCATATAGAGGTTGGCGTGTCGTGTGCTCCTATATAGAGGTTGGCGTGCCGTGTGCTCCTATATAGAGGTTGACGTGTCGTGTGCCCCTATAGAGGTTGGCGTGTCGTGTGCCCCTATAGAGGTTGGCGTGCCGTGTGCCCCTATAGAGGTTGGCGTGCCGTGTGCCCCTATAGAGGTTGGCGTGTCGTGTGCCCCTATAGAGGTTGGCGTGTCGTGTGCTCCTATATAGAGGTTGGCGTGTCGTGTGACCATATAGAGGTTGGCGTGTCGTGTGCTCCTATATAGAGGTTGGCGTGCCGTGTGCCCATATAGAGGTTGGCGTGCCGTGTGCTCCTATATAGAGGTTGGCGTGCCGTGTGCTCCTATATAGAGGTTGGCGTGTCGTGTGCCCCTATATAGGTTGGCGTGTCGTGTGCCCTATATAGGTTTGACCCGTCCAAAACACTTCCCGGACAAACGTACACTTAGGTATCAAGTTTCGTCGAAATCCGTCCGGAAGTTTTCCCGACCATAGCTAACAGACAAAAGTCACAAACTATACATTAGGTTTTAGCTGGGTACCTGTCTGACGGGCATGTGGGTGAGACGAAATTTGTTGGCATCCCCATCTACACCAACACCCCCACAAAATGGTGGAAATCGGGGCCAGTGGATACCCAGATACAGTTCAATGTCATTTAAAATATCAAGTTCACGCCGCACGGGCATCCGGGTGTGACGAAATTGCTCAGCGCCTGAAACTACCCCCACATACCAAATTTGGTGAAAATCAGCTCAGCGGAGAACTTGAGTTCAAGGTCATTTGAAGGTCAAGGTCACGCCGCACGGGCAAACGGATATACCCATGTTAGTCCTCAGGTCAAACTACATACCCGTACCAAGTTTCATCAAAATCGGTTAGCCGTTTCCGATTCCATCGCGGAAACACACACACACATACATACACACACACCCACACGCACAGACCACAAACTTTCTTCAAATATATAATAGATTCTTTATGGAGGTCAAGTTTAAATTGATATCGTACTCCCATGTTTCTGTTCGTCAGATACAGACTCGAGTATGTAGGAGCCTCAATACCGGTATATTTCTAAAGGATAGCTATAAAAGGCCTCTGCATATTGACATTAGCGCGTACATCGCAACACATATCTAGCAAAATGGCCCTTTAAGTGAGATGTCTTTCAACAGAGGTCAAGGTCATTTTATGGTCAAGGTCAAGGTCATATAAGCCCCCCACATCAACTTGACAACAAATTTGGTTGAGGCTTAATTCCAACTTCACCAACGAAGGCGACCCATGTTATGATGGACATATCATTTGACTTCCTCGCTGCCACCACTGCTCACAAATGATTTCAAATAATAAGCCGCGTTCCGATGTTGAGTGTGAATACCTGGCAGCCAGCCAATACTATTCGCGCGACATACAACCGTGAAAAAATCCCCCTTGTTAGGGTAGATTGGTTCAATCATTTATCTCGAAGGAATTGATAAGCCGCTGATATGTCTGTGAGGCCAAATCGTTGCGAGACGGGAACTTATTGAATGTGTTGTCCGCCTATTAGGGGGATTTTTCGCTGAGCAATTTGTCCGGAGGAAAATTACACGCAGCTAAGGCGGGATAGTTATTACAAAACACCATAAGTAAACATCGGCGCAACACACGATGTCGTGCTATACATTGTTGGAAAGGGTACATCCTTGGCTATTCAACTGTGGTAATTTGATTCTGAAGCAGGCACGTTTGCTTGTGCTATTTTCGCATATATCTTTTGCGAAAACGGTTATAAATGCAACCAAGTCTAGTATACTGATGTGAAATCAGTGTTTCCTGCGGAGACAATTTTTTTTCTGGATTCTAGCCCACGACACCAAATGACGCAAATGACGTCATGGACCATGTCATGACGTCTTCGCTGATTTTATTCAGCTAACCAACGAAATTGGTCAAACGAAACTAATCTATAGGCAAAAATCACGTAGGAATTGTTCAGAAAAACTAAAGTTGTTAATTTTATAACCATCCCGTTGGTCCACTTCCGATTCTGTGTCACCGTTTCTTTTTGGGATATTATTGTTCCCATGATTCTATGCGAAAGCGAAGCGGAAGTCACGTGATTTTTAACCCATTTTTCTTGTCCGGATTTTCATCGGGTCGAAATGCTGTTTCATGGTATTGTAAAAATTAATGACGTCATTCACGCCTAAACATGAAAAGCAACAACGGGGTGTCGTGTCGTGTGTCCCTATAGAGGTTGGACATGTCGTTTGCCCCTATAGAGGTTGGCGTGTCGTGTGCCGCTATAGAGGTTGGCGTGTCGTGTGCCCCTATAGAGGTTGGCGTGTCGTGTGCCCATATAGAGGTTGGCGTGTCGTGTGCCCCTATAGAGGTTGGACATGTCGTGTGCCCCTATAGAGGTTGGCGTGTCGTGTGCCCTATAGAGGTTGGCGTGTCGTGTGCCCCTATAGAGGTTGGCGTGTCGTGTGCCGCTATAGAGGTTGGCGTGTCGTGTGCCCCTATAGAGGTTGGCGTGTCGTGTGCCCCTATAGAGGTTGGCGTGTCGTGTGCCCTATAGAGGTTGGCGTGTCGTGTGCACGTATAGATGTTGACGTGCCGTGTGCTCCTATATAGAGGTTGACGTGTCGTGTGCTCCTATATAGAGGTTGGCGTATCGTGTGCTCCCATATAGAGGTTGACGTGTCGTGTGCTCCTATATAGAGGTTGGCGTGCCGTGTGCCCCTATATAGAGGTTGGCGTGTCGTGTGCCCCTATAGAGGTTGGGGTGTCGTGTGCCCCTATAGAGGTTGGCGTGCCGTGTGCTCTATATAGGTTGGCGTGCCGTGTGCTCCTATAGAGGTTGGCGTGCCGTGTGCCCTATAGAGGTTGGCGTGTCGTGTGCCCCTATAGAGGTTGGCGTGTCGTGTGCCGCTATATAGGTTGGCGTGCCGTGTGCTCCTATAGAGGTTGGCGTGCCGTGTGCCCTATAGAGGTTGGCATGTCGTGTGCCCCTATAGAGGTTGGCGTGTCGTGTGCCCATATAGAGGTTGGCGTGTCGTGTGCCCCTATAGAGGTTGGACATGTCGTGTGCCCCTATAGAGGTTGGCGTGTCGTGTGCCCTATAGAGGTTGGCGTGTCGTGTGCCCCTATAGAGGTTGGCGTGTCGTGTGCCGCTATAGAGGTTGGCGTGCCGTGTGCTCCTATATAGAGGTTGGCGTGTCGTGTGCTCCTATATAGAGGTTGGCGTGCCGTGTGCTCCTATATAGAGGTTGGCGTGTCGTGTGCCCCTATATAGAGGTTGGCGTGCCGTGTGCCCCTATATAGAGGTTGGCGTGCCGTGTGCTCCTATATAGAGGTTGGCGTGCCGTGTGCCCTATAGAGGTTGGCGTGTCGTGTGCTCCTATATAGAGGTTGGCGTGTCGTGTGCTCCTATATAGAGGTTGGCGTGCCGTGTGCTCCTATATAGAGGTTGGCGTGTCGTGTGCTCCTATATAGAGGTTGGCGTGCCGTGTGCTCCTATATAGAGGTTGGCGTACCGTGTGCTCCTATATAGAGGTTGACGTGTCGTGTGCTCCTATATAGAGGTTGGCGTGCCGTGTGCCCCTATATAGAGGTTGACGTACCGTGTGCTCCTATATAGAGGTTGGCGTGCCGTGTGCTCCTATATAGAGGTTGGCGTGCCGTGTGCTCCTATATAGAGGTTGGCGTACCGTGTGCTCCTATATATAGGTTGGCGTGCCGTGTGCCCCTATAGAGGTTGGCGTGCCGTATGCTCCTATATATAGGTTGGCGTGTCGTGTGCCTCTATAGAGGTTGGCGTGCCGTGTGCTCCTATATATAGGTTGGCGTGTCGTGTGCCTCTATAGAGGTTGGCGTGCCGTGTGCTCCTATATATAGGTTGGCGTGTCGTGTGCCTCTATAGAGGTTGGCGTGCCGTGTGCTCCTATATATAGGTTGGCGTGTCGTGTGCCACTATAGAGGTTGACGTGCCGTGTGCTCCTATATAGAGGTTGACGTGTCGTGTGCTCCTATATAGAGGTTGGCGTATCGTGTGCTCCCATATAGAGGTTGGCGTGCCGTGTGCCCCTATAGAGGTTGGCGTGTCGTGTGCCCCTATAGAGGTTGGCGTGTCGTGTGCTCCTATATAGAGGTTGGCGTGTCGTGTGACCATATAGAGGTTGGCGTGTCGTGTGCTCCTATATAGAGGTTGGCGTGCCGTGTGCCCATATAGAGGTTGGCGTGCCGTGTGCTCCTATATAGAGGTTGGCGTGCCGTGTGCTCCTATATAGAGGTTGGCGTGTCGTGTGCCCCTATATAGGTTGGCGTGTCGTGTGCCCTATATAGGTTTGACCCGTCCAAAACACTTCCCGGACAAACGTACACTTAGGTATCAAGTTTCGTCGAAATCCGTCCGGAAGTTTTCCCGACCATAGCTAACAGACAAAAGTCACAAACTATACATTAGGTTTTAGCTGGGTACCTGTCTGACGGGCATGTGGGTGAGACGAAATTTGTTGGCATCCCCATCTACACCAACACCCCCACAAAATGGTGGAAATCGGGGCCAGTGGATACCCAGATACAGTTCAATGTCATTTAAAATATCAAGTTCACGCCGCACGGGCATCCGGGTGTGACGAAATTGCTCAGCGCCTGAAACTACCCCCACATACCAAATTTGGTGAAAATCAGCTCAGCGGAGAACTTGAGTTCAAGGTCATTTGAAGGTCAAGGTCACGCCGCACGGGCAAACGGATATACCCATGTTAGTCCTCAGGTCAAACTACATACCCGTACCAAGTTTCATCAAAATCGGTTAGCCGTTTCCGATTCCATCGCGGAAACACACACACACATACATACACACACACCCACACGCACAGACCACAAACTTTCTTCAAATATATAATAGATTCTTTATGGAGGTCAAGTTTAAATTGATATCGTACTCCCATGTTTCTGTTCGTCAGATACAGACTCGAGTATGTAGGAGCCTCAATACCGGTATATTTCTAAAGGATAGCTATAAAAGGCCTCTGCATATTGACATTAGCGCGTACATCGCAACACATATCTAGCAAAATGGCCCTTTAAGTGAGATGTCTTTCAACAGAGGTCAAGGTCATTTTATGGTCAAGGTCAAGGTCATATAAGCCCCCCACATCAACTTGACAACAAATTTGGTTGAGGCTTAATTCCAACTTCACCAACGAAGGCGACCCATGTTATGATGGACATATCATTTGACTTCCTCGCTGCCACCACTGCTCACAAATGATTTCAAATAATAAGCCGCGTTCCGATGTTGAGTGTGAATACCTGGCAGCCAGCCAATACTATTCGCGCGACATACAACCGTGAAAAAATCCCCCTTGTTAGGGTAGATTGGTTCAATCATTTATC
This sequence comes from Siphonodentalium dalli, assembly GCA_032622095.1. Classification (NCBI taxonomy): domain Eukaryota; kingdom Metazoa; phylum Mollusca; class Scaphopoda; order Gadilida; family Siphonodentaliidae; genus Siphonodentalium; species Siphonodentalium dalli. The sequence goes on from CP136069.1 coordinate 211,391,553, forward strand.
TCGAAGGAATTGATAAGCCGCTGATATGTCTGTGAGGCCAAATCGTTGCGAGACGGGAACTTATTGAATGTGTTGTCCGCCTATTAGGGGGATTTTTCGCTGAGCAATTTGTCCGGAGGAAAATTACACGCAGCTAAGGCGGGATAGTTATTACAAAACACCATAAGTAAACATCGGCGCAACACACGATGTCGTGCTATACATTGTTGGAAAGGGTACATCCTTGGCTATTCAACTGTGGTAATTTGATTCTGAAGCAGGCACGTTTGCTTGTGCTATTTTCGCATATATCTTTTGCGAAAACGGTTATAAATGCAACCAAGTCTAGTATACTGATGTGAAATCAGTGTTTCCTGCGGAGACAATTTTTTTTCTGGATTCTAGCCCACGACACCAAATGACGCAAATGACGTCATGGACCATGTCATGACGTCTTCGCTGATTTTATTCAGCTAACCAACGAAATTGGTCAAACGAAACTAATCTATAGGCAAAAATCACGTAGGAATTGTTCAGAAAAACTAAAGTTGTTAATTTTATAACCATCCCGTTGGTCCACTTCCGATTCTGTGTCACCGTTTCTTTTTGGGATATTATTGTTCCCATGATTCTATGCGAAAGCGAAGCGGAAGTCACGTGATTTTTAACCCATTTTTCTTGTCCGGATTTTCATCGGGTCGAAATGCTGTTTCATGGTATTGTAAAAATTAATGACGTCATTCACGCCTAAACATGAAAAGCAACAACGGGGTGTCGTGTCGTGTGTCCCTATAGAGGTTGGACATGTCGTTTGCCCCTATAGAGGTTGGCGTGTCGTGTGCCGCTATAGAGGTTGGCGTGTCGTGTGCCCCTATAGAGGTTGGCGTGTCGTGTGCCCATATAGAGGTTGGCGTGTCGTGTGCCCCTATAGAGGTTGGACATGTCGTGTGCCCCTATAGAGGTTGGCGTGTCGTGTGCCCTATAGAGGTTGGCGTGTCGTGTGCCCCTATAGAGGTTGGCGTGTCGTGTGCCGCTATAGAGGTTGGCGTGTCGTGTGCCCCTATAGAGGTTGGCGTGTCGTGTGCCCCTATAGAGGTTGGCGTGTCGTGTGCCCTATAGAGGTTGGCGTGTCGTGTGCACGTATAGATGTTGACGTGCCGTGTGCTCCTATATAGAGGTTGACGTGTCGTGTGCTCCTATATAGAGGTTGGCGTATCGTGTGCTCCCATATAGAGGTTGACGTGTCGTGTGCTCCTATATAGAGGTTGGCGTGCCGTGTGCCCCTATATAGAGGTTGGCGTGTCGTGTGCCCCTATAGAGGTTGGGGTGTCGTGTGCCCCTATAGAGGTTGGCGTGCCGTGTGCTCTATATAGGTTGGCGTGCCGTGTGCTCCTATAGAGGTTGGCGTGCCGTGTGCCCTATAGAGGTTGGCGTGTCGTGTGCCCCTATAGAGGTTGGCGTGTCGTGTGCCGCTATATAGGTTGGCGTGCCGTGTGCTCCTATAGAGGTTGGCGTGCCGTGTGCCCTATAGAGGTTGGCATGTCGTGTGCCCCTATAGAGGTTGGCGTGTCGTGTGCCCATATAGAGGTTGGCGTGTCGTGTGCCCCTATAGAGGTTGGACATGTCGTGTGCCCCTATAGAGGTTGGCGTGTCGTGTGCCCTATAGAGGTTGGCGTGTCGTGTGCCCCTATAGAGGTTGGCGTGTCGTGTGCCGCTATAGAGGTTGGCGTGCCGTGTGCTCCTATATAGAGGTTGGCGTGTCGTGTGCTCCTATATAGAGGTTGGCGTGCCGTGTGCTCCTATATAGAGGTTGGCGTGTCGTGTGCCCCTATATAGAGGTTGGCGTGCCGTGTGCCCCTATATAGAGGTTGGCGTGCCGTGTGCTCCTATATAGAGGTTGGCGTGCCGTGTGCCCTATAGAGGTTGGCGTGTCGTGTGCTCCTATATAGAGGTTGGCGTGTCGTGTGCTCCTATATAGAGGTTGGCGTGCCGTGTGCTCCTATATAGAGGTTGGCGTGTCGTGTGCTCCTATATAGAGGTTGGCGTGCCGTGTGCTCCTATATAGAGGTTGGCGTACCGTGTGCTCCTATATAGAGGTTGACGTGTCGTGTGCTCCTATATAGAGGTTGGCGTGCCGTGTGCCCCTATATAGAGGTTGACGTACCGTGTGCTCCTATATAGAGGTTGGCGTGCCGTGTGCTCCTATATAGAGGTTGGCGTGCCGTGTGCTCCTATATAGAGGTTGGCGTACCGTGTGCTCCTATATATAGGTTGGCGTGCCGTGTGCCCCTATAGAGGTTGGCGTGCCGTATGCTCCTATATATAGGTTGGCGTGTCGTGTGCCTCTATAGAGGTTGGCGTGCCGTGTGCTCCTATATATAGGTTGGCGTGTCGTGTGCCTCTATAGAGGTTGGCGTGCCGTGTGCTCCTATATATAGGTTGGCGTGTCGTGTGCCTCTATAGAGGTTGGCGTGCCGTGTGCTCCTATATATAGGTTGGCGTGTCGTGTGCCACTATAGAGGTTGACGTGCCGTGTGCTCCTATATAGAGGTTGACGTGTCGTGTGCTCCTATATAGAGGTTGGCGTATCGTGTGCTCCCATATAGAGGTTGACGTGTCGTGTGCTCCTATATAGAGGTTGGCGTGCCGTGTGCCCCTATATAGAGGTTGGCGTGTCGTGTGCCCCTATAGAGGTTGGGGTGTCGTGTGCCCCTATAGAGGTTGGCGTGCCGTGTGCTCTATATAGGTTGGCGTGCCGTGTGCTCCTATAGAGGTTGGCGTGCCGTGTGCCCTATAGAGGTTGGCGTGTCGTGTGCCCCTATAGAGGTTGGCGTGTCGTGTGCCGCTATATAGGTTGGCGTGCCGTGTGCTCCTATAGAGGTTGGCGTGCCGTGTGCCCTATAGAGGTTGGCATGTCGTGTGCCCCTATAGAGGTTGGCGTGTCGTGTGCCCATATAGAGGTTGGCGTGTCGTGTGCCCCTATAGAGGTTGGACATGTCGTGTGCCCCTATAGAGGTTGGCGTGTCGTGTGCCCTATAGAGGTTGGCGTGTCGTGTGCCCCTATAGAGGTTGGCGTGTCGTGTGCCGCTATAGAGGTTGGCGTGTCGTGTGCCCCTATAGAGGTTGGCGTGTCGTGTGCCCCTATAGAGGTTGGCGTGTCGTGTGCCCTATAGAGGTTGGCGTGTCGTGTGCACGTATAGATGTTGACGTGCCGTGTGCTCCTATATAGAGGTTGACGTGTCGTGTGCTCCTATATAGAGGTTGGCGTGCCGTGTGCCCCTATATAGAGGTTGGCGTGTCGTGTGCCCCTATAGAGGTTGGGGTGTCGTGTGCCCCTATAGAGGTTGGCGTGCCGTGTGCTCTATATAGGTTGGCGTGCCGTGTGCTCCTATAGAGGTTGGCGTGCCGTGTGCCCTATAGAGGTTGGCGTGTCGTGTGCCCCTATAGAGGTTGGCGTGTCGTGTGCCGCTATATAGGTTGGCGTGCCGTGTGCTCCTATAGAGGTTGGCGTGCCGTGTGCCCTATAGAGGTTGGCATGTCGTGTGCCCCTATAGAGGTTGGCGTGCCGTGTGCTCCTATATAGAGGTTGGCGTGTCGTGTGCCCCTATAGAGGTTGGCGTGCCGTGTGCTCCTATATAGAGGTTGGCGTGTCGTGTGCCCCTATATAGAGGTTGGCGTGCCGTGTGCCCTATAGAGGTTGGCATGTCGTGTGCCCCTATAGAGGTTGGCGTGCCGTGTGCTCCTATATAGAGGTTGGCGTGTCGTGTGCCCCTATAGAGGTTGGCGTGCCGTGTGCTCCTATATATAGGTTGGCGTGCCGTGTGCCCCTATATAGAGGTTGGCGTGCCGTGTGCCCCTATAGAGGTTGGCGTGCCGTGTGCCCCTATATAGAGGTTGGCGTGCCGTGTGCCCTATAGAGGTTGGCGTGCCGTGTGCTCCTATATAGAGGTTGGCGTGCCGTGTGCCCTATAGAGGTTGGCGTGCCGTGTGCCCTATAGAGGTTGGCGTGTCGTGTGCCCTATATAGAGGTTGGCGTGCCGTGTGCCCTATATAGAGGTTGGCGTGCCGTGTGCCCCTATAGAGGTTGGCGTGCCGTGTGCCCCTATATAGAGGTTGGCGTGCCGTGTGCTCCTATATAGAGGTTGGCGTGTCGTGTGCCCTATATAGAGGTTGGCGTGCCGTGTGCCCCTATAGAGGTTGGCGTGCCGTGTGCCCCTATATAGAGGTTGGCGTGCCGTGTGCCCTATAGAGGTTGGCGTGCCGTGTGCCCCTATATAGGTTGGCGTGCCGTGTGCCCTATAGAGGTTGGCGTGCCGTGTGCCCCTATAGAGGTTGGCGTGCCGTGTGCCCCTATAGAGGTTGGCGTGTCGTGTGCTCCTATATAGAGGTTGACGTGTCGTGTGCTCCTATATAGAGGTTGGCGTGCCGTGTGCCCTATAGAGGTTGGCGTGCCGTGTGCTCCTATATAGAGGTTGGCGTGCCGTGTGCTCCTATATAGAGGTTGGCGTGTCGTGTGCTCCTATATAGAGGTTGGCGTGCCGTGTGCTCCTATATAGAGGTTGGCGTGTCGTGTGCTCCTATATAGAGGTTGGCGTGCCGTGTGCTCCTATATAGAGGTTGGCGTGTCGTGTGCCCCTATATAGAGGTTGGCGTGCCGTGTGCCCCTATATAGAGGTTGGCGTGCCGTGTGCTCCTATATAGAGGTTGGCGTGCCGTGTGCCCTATAGAGGTTGGCGTGTCGTGTGCTCCTATATAGAGGTTGGCGTGTCGTGTGCTCCTATATAGAGGTTGGCGTGCCGTGTGCTCCTATATAGAGGTTGGCGTGTCGTGTGCTCCTATATAGAGGTTGGCGTGCCGTGTGCTCCTATATAGAGGTTGGCGTACCGTGTGCTCCTATATAGAGGTTGACGTGTCGTGTGCTCCTATATAGAGGTTGGCGTGCCGTGTGCCCCTATATAGAGGTTGACGTACTGTGTGCTCCTATATAGAGGTTGGCGTGCCGTGTGCTCCTATATAGAGGTTGGCGTGCCGTGTGCTCCTATATAGAGGTTGGCGTACCGTGTGCTCCTATATATAGGTTGGCGTGCCGTGTGCCCCTATAGAGGTTGGCGTGCCGTATGCTCCTATATATAGGTTGGCGTGTCGTGTGCCTCTATAGAGGTTGGCGTGCCGTGTGCTCCTATATATAGGTTGGCGTGTCGTGTGCCTCTATAGAGGTTGGCGTGCCGTGTGCTCCTATATATAGGTTGGCGTGTCGTGTGCCTCTATAGAGGTTGGCGTGCCGTGTGCTCCTATATATAGGTTGGCGTGTCGTGTGCCACTATAGAGGTTGGCGTGCCGTGTGCTCCTATATATAGGTTGGCGTGTCGTGTGCCCCTATAAAGGTTGGCGTGCCGTGTGCCCCTATATAGGTTGGCGTGTCGTGTGCCCCTATAGAGGTTGGCGTGCCGTGTGCTCCTATATATAGGTTGGCGTGTCGTGTGCCCCTATAGAGGTTGGCGTGCCGTGTGCCCCTATAGAGGTTGGCGTGTCGTGTGCCCCTATAGAGGTTGGCGTGCCGTGTGCTCCTATATATAGGTTGGCGTGTCGTGTGCCCCTATAGAGGTTGGCGTGCCGTGTGCCCCTATAGAGGTTGGCGTGTCGTGTGCCCCTATAGAGGTTGGCGTGCCGTGTGCTCCTATATAGAGGTTGGCGTGCCGTGTGCCCCTATAGAGGTTGGCGTGCCGTGTGCCCCTATAGAGGTTGGCGTGTCGTGTGCCCCTATAGAGGTTGGCGTGTCGTGTGCTCCTATATAGAGGTTGGCGTGTCGTGTGCTCCTATATAGAGGTTGGCGTGTCGTGTGACCATATAGAGGTTGGCGTGTCGTGTGCTCCTATATAGAGGTTGGCGTGCCGTGTGCTCCTATATAGAGGTTGGCGTGTCGTGTGCCCCTATAGAGGTTGGCGTGTCGTGTGCTCCTATATAGAGGTTGGCGTGTCGTGTGCTCCTATATAGAGGTTGGCGTGTCGTGTGACCATATAGAGGTTGGCGTGTCGTGTGCTCCTATATAGAGGTTGGCGTGCCGTGTGCTCCTATATAGAGGTTGACGTGTCGTGTGCCCCTATAGAGGTTGGCGTGTCGTGTGCCCCTATAGAGGTTGGCGTGCCGTGTGCCCCTATAGAGGTTGGCGTGCCGTGTGCCCCTATAGAGGTTGGCGTGTCGTGTGCCCCTATAGAGGTTGGCGTGTCGTGTGCTCCTATATAGAGGTTGGCGTGTCGTGTGACCATATAGAGGTTGGCGTGTCGTGTGCTCCTATATAGAGGTTGGCGTGCCGTGTGCCCATATAGAGGTTGGCGTGCCGTGTGCTCCTATATAGAGGTTGGCGTGCCGTGTGCTCCTATATAGAGGTTGGCGTGTCGTGTGCCCCTATATAGGTTGGCGTGTCGTGTGCCCTATATAGGTTTGACCCGTCCAAAACACTTCCCGGACAAACGTACACTTAGGTATCAAGTTTCGTCGAAATCCGTCCGGAAGTTTTCCCGACCATAGCTAACAGACAAAAGTCACAAACTATACATTAGGTTTTAGCTGGGTACCTGTCTGACGGGCATGTGGGTGAGACGAAATTTGTTGGCATCCCCATCTACACCAACACCCCCACAAAATGGTGGAAATCGGGGCCAGTGGATACCCAGATACAGTTCAATGTCATTTAAAATATCAAGTTCACGCCGCACGGGCATCCGGGTGTGACGAAATTGCTCAGCGCCTGAAACTACCCCCACATACCAAATTTGGTGAAAATCAGCTCAGCGGAGAACTTGAGTTCAAGGTCATTTGAAGGTCAATGTCACGCCGCACGGGCAAACGGATATACCCATGTTAGTCCTCAGGTCAAACTACATACCCGTACCAAGTTTCATCAAAATCGGTTAGCCGTTTCCGATTCCATCGCGGAAACACACACACACATACATACACACACACCCACACGCACAGACCACAAACTTTCTTCAAATATATAATAGATTCTTTATGGAGGTCAAGTTTAAATTGATATCGTACTCCCATGTTTCTGTTCGTCAGATACAGACTCGAGTATGTAGGAGCCTCAATACCGGTATATTTCTAAAGGATAGCTATAAAAGGCCTCTGCATATTGACATTAGCGCGTACATCGCAACACATATCTAGCAAAATGGCCCTTTAAGTGAGATGTCTTTCAACAGAGGTCAAGGTCATTTTATGGTCAAGGTCAAGGTCATATAAGCCCCCCACATCAACTTGACAACAAATTTGGTTGAGGCTTAATTCCAACTTCACCAACGAAGGCGACCCATGTTATGATGGACATATCATTTGACTTCCTCGCTGCCACCACTGCTCACAAATGATTTCAAATAATAAGCCGCGTTCCGATGTTGAGTGTGAATACCTGGCAGCCAGCCAATACTATTCGCGCGACATACAACCGTGAAAAAATCCCCCTTGTTAGGGTAGATTGGTTCAATCATTTATCTCGAAGGAATTGATAAGCCGCTGATATGTCTGTGAGGCCAAATCGTTGCGAGACGGGAACTTATTGAATGTGTTGTCCGCCTATTAGGGGGATTTTTCGCTGAGCAATTTGTCCGGAGGAAAATTACACGCAGCTAAGGCGGGATAGTTATTACAAAACACCATAAGTAAACATCGGCGCAACACACGATGTCGTGCTATACATTGTTGGAAAGGGTACATCCTTGGCTATTCAACTGTGGTAATTTGATTCTGAAGCAGGCACGTTTGCTTGTGCTATTTTCGCATATATCTTTTGCGAAAACGGTTATAAATGCAACCAAGTCTAGTATACTGATGTGAAATCAGTGTTTCCTGCGGAGACAATTTTTTTTCTGGATTCTAGCCCACGACACCAAATGACGCAAATGACGTCATGGACCATGTCATGACGTCTTCGCTGATTTTATTCAGCTAACCAACGAAATTGGTCAAACGAAACTAATCTATAGGCAAAAATCACGTAGGAATTGTTCAGAAAAACTAAAGTTGTTAATTTTATAACCATCCCGTTGGTCCACTTCCGATTCTGTGTCACCGTTTCTTTTTGGGATATTATTGTTCCCATGATTCTATGCGAAAGCGAAGCGGAAGTCACGTGATTTTTAACCCATTTTTCTTGTCCGGATTTTCATCGGGTCGAAATGCTGTTTCATGGTATTGTAAAAATTAATGACGTCATTCACGCCTAAACATGAAAAGCAACAACGGGGTGTCGTGTCGTGTGTCCCTATAGAGGTTGGACATGTCGTTTGCCCCTATAGAGGTTGGCGTGTCGTGTGCCGCTATAGAGGTTGGCGTGTCGTGTGCCCCTATAGAGGTTGGCGTGTCGTGTGCCCATATAGAGGTTGGCGTGTCGTGTGCCCCTATAGAGGTTGGACATGTCGTGTGCCCCTATAGAGGTTGGCGTGTCGTGTGCCCTATAGAGGTTGGCGTGTCGTGTGCCCCTATAGAGGTTGGCGTGTCGTGTGCCGCTATAGAGGTTGGCGTGTCGTGTGCCCCTATAGAGGTTGGCGTGTCGTGTGCCCCTATAGAGGTTGGCGTGTCGTGTGCCCTATAGAGGTTGGCGTGTCGTGTGCACGTATAGATGTTGACGTGCCGTGTGCTCCTATATAGAGGTTGACGTGTCGTGTGCTCCTATATAGAGGTTGGCGTATCGTGTGCTCCCATATAGAGGTTGACGTGTCGTGTGCTCCTATATAGAGGTTGGCGTGCCGTGTGCCCCTATATAGAGGTTGGCGTGTCGTGTGCCCCTATAGAGGTTGGGGTGTCGTGTGCCCCTATAGAGGTTGGCGTGCCGTGTGCTCTATATAGGTTGGCGTGCCGTGTGCTCCTATAGAGGTTGGCGTGCCGTGTGCCCTATAGAGGTTGGCGTGTCGTGTGCCCCTATAGAGGTTGGCGTGTCGTGTGCCGCTATATAGGTTGGCGTGCCGTGTGCTCCTATAGAGGTTGGCGTGCCGTGTGCCCTATAGAGGTTGGCATGTCGTGTGCCCCTATAGAGGTTGGCGTGTCGTGTGCCCATATAGAGGTTGGCGTGTCGTGTGCCCCTATAGAGGTTGGACATGTCGTGTGCCCCTATAGAGGTTGGCGTGTCGTGTGCCCTATAGAGGTTGGCGTGTCGTGTGCCCCTATAGAGGTTGGCGTGTCGTGTGCCGCTATAGAGGTTGGCGTGTCGTGTGCCCCTATAGAGGTTGGCGTGTCGTGTGCCCCTATAGAGGTTGGCGTGTCGTGTGCCCCTATAGAGGTTGGCGTGTCGTGTGCCCTATAGAGGTTGGCGTGTCGTGTGCACGTATAGATGTTGACGTGCCGTGTGCTCCTATATAGAGGTTGACGTGTCGTGTGCTCCTATATAGAGGTTGGCGTGCCGTGTGCCCCTATATAGAGGTTGGCGTGTCGTGTGCCCCTATAGAGGTTGGGGTGTCGTGTGCCCCTATAGAGGTTGGCGTGCCGTGTGCTCTATATAGGTTGGCGTGCCGTGTGCTCCTATAGAGGTTGGCGTGCCGTGTGCCCTATAGAGGTTGGCGTGTCGTGTGTCCCTATAGAGGTTGGCGTGTCGTGTGCCGCTATATAGGTTGGCGTGCCGTGTGCTCCTATAGAGGTTGGCGTGCCGTGTGCCCTATAGAGGTTGGCATGTCGTGTGCCCCTATAGAGGTTGGCGTGTCGTGTGCCACTATAGAGGTTGGCGTGTCGTGTGCCCCTATAGAGGTTGGCGTGTCGTGTGCCCCTATAGAGGTTGGGGTGTCGTGTGCCCCTATAGAGGTTGGCGTGCCGTGTGCTCTATATAGGTTGGCGTGCCGTGTGCCCCTATATAGAGGTTGGCGTGCCGTGTGCCCCTATAGAGGTTGGCGTGCCGTGTGCCCCTATATAGAGGTTGGCGTGCCGTGTGCCCTATAGAGGTTGGCGTGCCGTGTGCTCCTATATAGAGGTTGGCGTGCCGTGTGCCCTATAGAGGTTGGCGTGCCGTGTGCCCCTATATAGAGGTTGGCGTGCCGTGTGCCCTATAGAGGTTGGCGTGCCGTGTGCCCTATAGAGGTTGGCGTGTCGTGTGCCCTATATAGAGGTTGGCGTGCCGTGTGCCCTATATAGAGGTTGGCGTGCCGTGTGCCCCTATAGAGGTTGGCGTGCCGTGTGCCCCTATATAGAGGTTGGCGTGCCGTGTGCTCCTATATAGAGGTTGGCGTGTCGTGTGCCCTATATAGAGGTTGGCGTACCGTGTGCCCTATAGAGGTTGGCGTGCCGTGTGCCCCTATATAGAGGTTGGCGTGCCGTGTGCTCCTATATAGAGGTTGGCGTGTCGTGTGCCCCTATATAGAGGTTGGCGTGCCGTGTGCCCCTATAGAGGTTGGCGTGCCGTGTGCCCCTATATAGAGGTTGGCGTGCCGTGTGCCCTATAGAGGTTGGCGTGCCGTGTGCTCCTATATAGGTTGGCGTGCCGTGTGCTCCTATATAGAGGTTGGCGTGCCGTGTGCTCCTATATAGAGGTTGGCGTGCCGTGTGCCCCTATATAGAGGTTGGCGTGCCGTGTGCCCCTATAGAGGTTGGCGTGCCGTGTGCTCTATATAGGTTGGCGTGCCGTGTGCTCCTATATAGGTTGGCGTGCCGTGTGCTCTATATAGGTTGGCGTGCCGTGTGCTCCTATATAGAGGTTGGCGTGCCGTGTGCTCCTATATAGAGGTTGGCGTGCCGTGTGCCCCTATATAGAGGTTGGCGTGCCGTGTGCCCCTATAGAGGTTGGCGTGCCGTGTGCCCCTATATAGAGGTTGGCGTGCCGTGTGCCCTATAGAGGTTGGCGTGCCGTGTGCCCCTATATAGGTTGGCGTGCCGTGTGCTCTATATAGGTTGGCGTGCCGTGTGCCCCTATAGAGGTTGGCGTGCCGTGTGCTCCTATATAGAGGTTGGCGTGCCGTGTGCTCCTATATAGAGGTTGGCGTGCCGTGTGCCCCTATAGAGGTTGGCGTGCCGTGTGCCCCTATAGAGGTTGGCGTGTCGTGTGCTCCTATATAGAGGTTGACGTGTCGTGTGCTCCTATATAGAGGTTGGCGTGCCGTGTGCCCTATAGAGGTTGGCGTGCCGTGTGCTCCCATATAGAGGTTGGCGTGTCGTGTGCTCCTATATAGAGGTTGGCGTGTCGTGTGCTCCTATATAGAGGTTGGCGTGCCGTGTGCTCCTATATAGAGGTTGGCGTGCCGTGTGCTCCTATATAGAGGTTGGCGTGTCGTGTGCTCCTATATAGAGGTTGGCGTGTCGTGTGCTCCTATATAGAGGTTGGCGTGCCGTGTGCTCCTATATAGAGGTTGGCGTGCCGTGTGCTCCTATATAGAGGTTGGCGTGCCGTGTGCTCCTATATAGAGGTTGGCGTGTCGTGTGCTCCTATATAGAGGTTGGCGTGTCGTGTGCTCCTATATAGAGGTTGGCGTGCCGTGTGCTCCTATATAGAGGTTGGCGTGCCGTGTGCCCTATAGAGGTTGGCGTGCCGTGTGCTCCCATATAGAGGTTGGCGTGTCGTGTGCTCCTATATAGAGGTTGGCGTGTCGTGTGCCCCTATATAGAGGTTGGCGTGTCGTGTGCTCCTATATAGAGGTTGGCGTGTCGTGTGCTCCTATATAGAGGTTGGCGTGCCGTGTGCTCCTATATAGAGGTTGGCGTGCCGTGTGCTCCTATATAGAGGTTGGCGTGTCGTGTGCTCCTATATAGAGGTTGGCGTGTCGTGTGCTCCTATATAGAGGTTGGCGTGCCGTGTGCTCCTATATAGAGGTTGGCGTGCCGTGTGCTCCTATATAGAGGTTGGCGTGTCGTGTGCTCCTATATAGAGGTTGGCGTGCCGTGTGCTCCTATATAGAGGTTGGCGTGTCGTGTGCCCCTATATAGAGGTTGGCGTGCCGTGTGCCCCTATATAGAGGTTGGTGTGCCGTGTGCCCCTATATAGAGGTTGGCGTGCCGTGTGCCCTATAGAGGTTGGCGTGCCGTGTGCCCCTATATAGGTTGGCGTGCCGTGTGCTCCTATATAGAGGTTGGCGTGCCGTGTGCCCTATAGAGGTTGGCGTGCCGTGTGCCCCTATATAGGTTGGCGTGCCGTGTGCCCTATAGAGGTTGGCGTGCCGTGTGCCCCTATAGAGGTTGGCGTGCCGTGTGCCCCTATAGAGGTTGGCGTGTCGTGTGCTCCTATATAGAGGTTGACGTGTCGTGTGCTCCTATATAGAGGTTGGCGTGCCGTGTGCCCTATAGAGGTTGGCGTGCCGTGTGCTCCTATATAGAGGTTGGCGTGCCGTGTGCTCCTATATAGAGGTTGGCGTGTCGTGTGCTCCTATATAGAGGTTGGCGTGCCGTGTGCTCCTATATAGAGGTTGGCGTGTCGTGTGCCCCTATATAGAGGTTGGCGTGCCGTGTGCCCCTATATAGAGGTTGGCGTGCCGTGTGCCCCTATAGAGGTTGGCGTGCCGTGTGCCCCTATATAGAGGTTGGCGTGCCGTGTGCCCCCATATAGAGGTTGGCGTGCCGTGTGCCCCTATAGAGGTTGGCGTGTCGTGTGCCACTATATAGAGGTTGGCGTGTCGTGTGCCCCTATAGAGGTTGGCGTGTCGTGTGCTCCTATATAGAGGTTGACGTGTCGTGTGCTCCTATATAGAGGTTGGCGTGCCGTGTGCTCCTATATAGAGGTTGGCGTGTCGTGTGCCCCTATATAGAGGTTGGCGTGCCGTGTGCCCCTATATAGAGGTTGGCGTGCCGTGTGCTCCTATATAGAGGTTGGCGTGCCGTGTGCCCTATAGAGGTTGGCGTGTCGTGTGCTCCTATATAGAGGTTGGCGTGTCGTGTGCTCCTATATAGAGGTTGGCGTGCCGTGTGCTCCTATATAGAGGTTGGCGTGTCGTGTGCTCCTATATAGAGGTTGGCGTGCCGTGTGCTCCTATATAGAGGTTGGCGTACCGTGTGCTCCTATATAGAGGTTGACGTGTCGTGTGCTCCTATATAGAGGTTGGCGTGCCGTGTGCCCCTATATAGAGGTTGACGTACCGTGTGCTCCTATATAGAGGTTGGCGTGCCGTGTGCTCCTATATAGAGGTTGGCGTGCCGTGTGCTCCTATATAGAGGTTGGCGTACCGTGTGCTCCTATATATAGGTTGGCGTGCCGTGTGCCCCTATAGAGGTTGGCGTGCCGTATGCTCCTATATATAGGTTGGCGTGTCGTGTGCCTCTATAGAGGTTGGCGTGCCGTGTGCTCCTATATATAGGTTGGCGTGTCGTGTGCCTCTATAGAGGTTGGCGTGCCGTGTGCTCCTATATATAGGTTGGCGTGTCGTGTGCCTCTATAGAGGTTGGCGTGCCGTGTGCTCCTATATATAGGTTGGCGTGTCGTGTGCCACTATAGAGGTTGACGTGCCGTGTGCTCCTATATAGAGGTTGACGTGTCGTGTGCTCCTATATAGAGGTTGGCGTATCGTGTGCTCCCATATAGAGGTTGACGTGTCGTGTGCTCCTATATAGAGGTTGGCGTGCCGTGTGCCCCTATATAGAGGTTGGCGTGTCGTGTGCCCCTATAGAGGTTGGGGTGTCGTGTGCCCCTATAGAGGTTGGCGTGCCGTGTGCTCTATATAGGTTGGCGTGCCGTGTGCTCCTATAGAGGTTGGCGTGCCGTGTGCCCTATAGAGGTTGGCGTGTCGTGTGCCCCTATAGAGGTTGGCGTGTCGTGTGCCGCTATATAGGTTGGCGTGCCGTGTGCTCCTATAGAGGTTGGCGTGCCGTGTGCCCTATAGAGGTTGGCATGTCGTGTGCCCCTATAGAGGTTGGCGTGTCGTGTGCCCATATAGAGGTTGGCGTGTCGTGTGCCCCTATAGAGGTTGGACATGTCGTGTGCCCCTATAGAGGTTGGCGTGTCGTGTGCCCTATAGAGGTTGGCGTGTCGTGTGCCCCTATAGAGGTTGGCGTGTCGTGTGCCGCTATAGAGGTTGGCGTGTCGTGTGCCCCTATAGAGGTTGGCGTGTCGTGTGCCCCTATAGAGGTTGGCGTGTCGTGTGCCCTATAGAGGTTGGCGTGTCGTGTGCACGTATAGATGTTGACGTGCCGTGTGCTCCTATATAGAGGTTGACGTGTCGTGTGCTCCTATATAGAGGTTGGCGTGCCGTGTGCCCCTATATAGAGGTTGGCGTGTCGTGTGCCCCTATAGAGGTTGGGGTGTCGTGTGCCCCTATAGAGGTTGGCGTGCCGTGTGCTCTATATAGGTTGGCGTGCCGTGTGCTCCTATAGAGGTTGGCGTGCCGTGTGCCCTATAGAGGTTGGCGTGTCGTGTGCCCCTATAGAGGTTGGCGTGTCGTGTGCCGCTATATAGGTTGGCGTGCCGTGTGCTCCTATAGAGGTTGACATGCCGTGTGCCCTATAGAGGTTGGCATGTCGTGTGCCCCTATAGAGGTTGGCGTGTCGTGTGCCACTATAGAGGTTGGCGTGTCGTGTGCCCCTATAGAGGTTGGCGTGTCGTGTGCCCCTATAGAGGTTGGGGTGTCGTGTGCCCCTATAGAGGTTGGCGTGCCGTGTGCTCTATATAGGTTGGCGTGCCGTGTGCCCCTATATAGAGGTTGGCGTGCCGTGTGCCCCTATAGAGGTTGGCGTGCCGTGTGCCCCTATATAGAGGTTGGCGTGCCGTGTGCCCTATAGAGGTTGGCGTGCCGTGTGCTCCTATATAGAGGTTGGCGTGCCGTGTGCCCTATAGAGGTTGGCGTGCCGTGTGCCCTATAGAGGTTGGCGTGTCGTGTGCCCTATATAGAGGTTGGCGTGCCGTGTGCCCTATATAGAGGTTGGCGTGCCGTGTGCCCCTATAGAGGTTGGCGTGCCGTGTGCCCCTATATAGAGGTTGGCGTGCCGTGTGCTCCTATATAGAGGTTGGCGTGTCGTGTGCCCTATATAGAGGTTGGCGTGCCGTGTGCCCCTATAGAGGTTGGCGTGCCGTGTGCCCCTATATAGAGGTTGGCGTGCCGTGTGCCCTATAGAGGTTGGCGTGCCGTGTGCCCCTATATAGGTTGGCGTGCCGTGTGCCCTATAGAGGTTGGCGTGCCGTGTGCCCCTATAGAGGTTGGCGTGCCGTGTGCCCCTATAGAGGTTGGCGTGTCGTGTGCTCCTATATAGAGGTTGGCGTGCCGTGTGCCCTATAGAGGTTGGCGTGCCGTGTGCTCCTATATAGAGGTTGGCGTGCCGTGTGCTCCTATATAGAGGTTGGCGTGCCGTGTGCTCCTATATAGAGGTTGGCGTGCCGTGTGCTCCTATATAGAGGTTGGCGTGCCGTGTGCTCCTATATAGAGGTTGGCGTGTCGTGTGCTCCTATATAGAGGTTGGCGTGCCGTGTGCTCCTATATAGAGGTTGGCGTGTCGTGTGCCCCTATATAGAGGTTGGCGTGCCGTGTGCCCCTATATAGAGGTTGGCGTGCCGTGTGCTCCTATATAGAGGTTGGCGTGCCGTGTGCCCTATAGAGGTTGGCGTGTCGTGTGCTCCTATATAGAGGTTGGCGTGTCGTGTGCTCCTATATAGAGGTTGGCGTGCCGTGTGCTCCTATATAGAGGTTGGCGTGTCGTGTGCTCCTATATAGAGGTTGGCGTGCCGTGTGCTCCTATATAGAGGTTGGCGTACCGTGTGCTCCTATATAGAGGTTGACGTGTCGTGTGCTCCTATATAGAGGTTGGCGTGCCGTGTGCCCCTATATAGAGGTTGACGTACCGTGTGCTCCTATATAGAGGTTGGCGTGCCGTGTGCTCCTATATAGAGGTTGGCGTGCCGTGTGCTCCTATATAGAGGTTGGCGTACCGTGTGCTCCTATATATAGGTTGGCGTGCCGTGTGCCCCTATAGAGGTTGGCGTGCCGTATGCTCCTATATATAGGTTGGCGTGTCGTGTGCCTCTATAGAGGTTGGCGTGCCGTGTGCTCCTATATATAGGTTGGCGTGTCGTGTGCCTCTATAGAGGTTGGCGTGCCGTGTGCTCCTATATATAGGTTGGCGTGTCGTGTGCCTCTATAGAGGTTGGCGTGCCGTGTGCTCCTATATATAGGTTGGCGTGTCGTGTGCCCCTATAAAGGTTGGCGTGCCGTGTGCCCCTATATAGGTTGGCGTGTCGTGTGCCCCTATAGAGGTTGGCGTGCCGTGTGCTCCTATATATAGGTTGGCGTGTCGTGTGCCCCTATAGAGGTTGGCGTGCCGTGTGCTCCTATATATAGGTTGGCGTGTCGTGTGCCCCTATAGAGGTTGGCGTGCCGTGTGCCCCTATAGAGGTTGGCGTGTCGTGTGCCCCTATAGAGGTTGGCGTGCCGTGTGCTCCTATATATAGGTTGGCGTGTCGTGTGCCCCTATAGAGGTTGGCGTGCCGTGTGCCCCTATAGAGGTTGGCGTGTCGTGTGCCCCTATAGAGGTTGGCGTGCCGTGTGCTCCTATATAGAGGTTGGCGTGCCGTGTGCCCCTATAGAGGTTGGCGTGCCGTGTGCCCCTATAGAGGTTGGCGTGTCGTGTGCCCCTATAGAGGTTGGCGTGTCGTGTGCTCCTATATAGAGGTTGGCGTGTCGTGTGCTCCTATATAGAGGTTGGCGTGTCGTGTGACCATATAGAGGTTGGCGTGTCGTGTGCTCCTATATAGAGGTTGGCGTGCCGTGTGCTCCTATATAGAGGTTGGCGTGTCGTGTGCCCCTATAGAGGTTGGCGTGTCGTGTGCTCCTATATAGAGGTTGGCGTGTCGTGTGCTCCTATATAGAGGTTGGCGTGTCGTGTGACCATATAGAGGTTGGCGTGTCGTGTGCTCCTATATAGAGGTTGGCGTGCCGTGTGCTCCTATATAGAGGTTGACGTGTCGTGTGCCCCTATAGAGGTTGGCGTGTCGTGTGCCCCTATAGAGGTTGGCGTGCCGTGTGCCCCTATAGAGGTTGGCGTGCCGTGTGCCCCTATAGAGGTTGGCGTGTCGTGTGCCCCTATAGAGGTTGGCGTGTCGTGTGCTCCTATATAGAGGTTGGCGTGTCGTGTGACCATATAGAGGTTGGCGTGTCGTGTGCTCCTATATAGAGGTTGGCGTGCCGTGTGCCCATATAGAGGTTGGCGTGCCGTGTGCTCCTATATAGAGGTTGGCGTGCCGTGTGCTCCTATATAGAGGTTGGCGTGTCGTGTGCCCCTATATAGGTTGGCGTGTCGTGTGCCCTATATAGGTTTGACCCGTCCAAAACACTTCCCGGACAAACGTACACTTAGGTATCAAGTTTCGTCGAAATCCGTCCGGAAGTTTTCCCGACCATAGCTAACAGACAAAAGTCACAAACTATACATTAGGTTTTAGCTGGGTACCTGTCTGACGGGCATGTGGGTGAGACGAAATTTGTTGGCATCCCCATCTACACCAACACCCCCACAAAATGGTGGAAATCGGGGCCAGTGGATACCCAGATACAGTTCAATGTCATTTAAAATATCAAGTTCACGCCGCACGGGCATCCGGGTGTGACGAAATTGCTCAGCGCCTGAAACTACCCCCACATACCAAATTTGGTGAAAATCAGCTCAGCGGAGAACTTGAGTTCAAGGTCATTTGAAGGTCAAGGTCACGCCGCACGGGCAAACGGATATACCCATGTTAGTCCTCAGGTCAAACTACATACCCGTACCAAGTTTCATCAAAATCGGTTAGCCGTTTCCGATTCCATCGCGGAAACACACACACACATACATACACACACACCCACACGCACAGACCACAAACTTTCTTCAAATATATAATAGATTCTTTATGGAGGTCAAGTTTAAATTGATATCGTACTCCCATGTTTCTGTTCGTCAGATACAGACTCGAGTATGTAGGAGCCTCAATACCGGTATATTTCTAAAGGATAGCTATAAAAGGCCTCTGCATATTGACATTAGCGCGTACATCGCAACACATATCTAGCAAAATGGCCCTTTAAGTGAGATGTCTTTCAACAGAGGTCAAGGTCATTTTATGGTCAAGGTCAAGGTCATATAAGCCCCCCACATCAACTTGACAACAAATTTGGTTGAGGCTTAATTCCAACTTCACCAACGAAGGCGACCCATGTTATGATGGACATATCATTTGACTTCCTCGCTGCCACCACTGCTCACAAATGATTTCAAATAATAAGCCGCGTTCCGATGTTGAGTGTGAATACCTGGCAGCCAGCCAATACTATTCGCGCGACATACAACCGTGAAAAAATCCCCCTTGTTAGGGTAGATTGGTTCAATCATTTATCTCGAAGGAATTGATAAGCCGCTGATATGTCTGTGAGGCCAAATCGTTGCGAGACGGGAACTTATTGAATGTGTTGTCCGCCTATTAGGGGGATTTTTCGCTGAGCAATTTGTCCGGAGGAAAATTACACGCAGCTAAGGCGGGATAGTTATTACAAAACACCATAAGTAAACATCGGCGCAACACACGATGTCGTGCTATACATTGTTGGAAAGGGTACATCCTTGGCTATTCAACTGTGGTAATTTGATTCTGAAGCAGGCACGTTTGCTTGTGCTATTTTCGCATATATCTTTTGCGAAAACGGTTATAAATGCAACCAAGTCTAGTATACTGATGTGAAATCAGTGTTTCCTGCGGAGACAATTTTTTTTCTGGATTCTAGCCCACGACACCAAATGACGCAAATGACGTCATGGACCATGTCATGACGTCTTCGCTGATTTTATTCAGCTAACCAACGAAATTGGTCAAACGAAACTAATCTATAGGCAAAAATCACGTAGGAATTGTTCAGAAAAACTAAAGTTGTTAATTTTATAACCATCCCGTTGGTCCACTTCCGATTCTGTGTCACCGTTTCTTTTTGGGATATTATTGTTCCCATGATTCTATGCGAAAGCGAAGCGGAAGTCACGTGATTTTTAACCCATTTTTCTTGTCCGGATTTTCATCGGGTCGAAATGCTGTTTCATGGTATTGTAAAAATTAATGACGTCATTCACGCCTAAACATGAAAAGCAACAACGGGGTGTCGTGTCGTGTGTCCCTATAGAGGTTGGACATGTCGTTTGCCCCTATAGAGGTTGGCGTGTCGTGTGCCGCTATAGAGGTTGGCGTGTCGTGTGCCCCTATAGAGGTTGGCGTGTCGTGTGCCCATATAGAGGTTGGCGTGTCGTGTGCCCCTATAGAGGTTGGACATGTCGTGTGCCCCTATAGAGGTTGGCGTGTCGTGTGCCCTATAGAGGTTGGCGTGTCGTGTGCCCCTATAGAGGTTGGCGTGTCGTGTGCCGCTATAGAGGTTGGCGTGTCGTGTGCCCCTATAGAGGTTGGCGTGTCGTGTGCCCCTATAGAGGTTGGCGTGTCGTGTGCCCTATAGAGGTTGGCGTGTCGTGTGCACGTATAGATGTTGACGTGCCGTGTGCTCCTATATAGAGGTTGACGTGTCGTGTGCTCCTATATAGAGGTTGGCGTATCGTGTGCTCCCATATAGAGGTTGACGTGTCGTGTGCTCCTATATAGAGGTTGGCGTGCCGTGTGCCCCTATATAGAGGTTGGCGTGTCGTGTGCCCCTATAGAGGTTGGGGTGTCGTGTGCCCCTATAGAGGTTGGCGTGCCGTGTGCTCTATATAGGTTGGCGTGCCGTGTGCTCCTATAGAGGTTGGCGTGCCGTGTGCCCTATAGAGGTTGGCGTGTCGTGTGCCCCTATAGAGGTTGGCGTGTCGTGTGCCGCTATATAGGTTGGCGTGCCGTGTGCTCCTATAGAGGTTGGCGTGCCGTGTGCCCTATAGAGGTTGGCATGTCGTGTGCCCCTATAGAGGTTGGCGTGTCGTGTGCCCATATAGAGGTTGGCGTGTCGTGTGCCCCTATAGAGGTTGGACATGTCGTGTGCCCCTATAGAGGTTGGCGTGTCGTGTGCCCTATAGAGGTTGGCGTGTCGTGTGCCCCTATAGAGGTTGGCGTGTCGTGTGCCGCTATAGAGGTTGGCGTGTCGTGTGCCCCTATAGAGGTTGGCGTGTCGTGTGCCCCTATAGAGGTTGGCGTGTCGTGTGCCCTATAGAGGTTGGCGTGTCGTGTGCACGTATAGATGTTGACGTGCCGTGTGCTCCTATATAGAGGTTGACGTGTCGTGTGCTCCTATATAGAGGTTGGCGTGCCGTGTGCCCCTATATAGAGGTTGGCGTGTCGTGTGCCCCTATAGAGGTTGGGGTGTCGTGTGCCCCTATAGAGGTTGGCGTGCCGTGTGCTCTATATAGGTTGGCGTGCCGTGTGCTCCTATAGAGGTTGGCGTGCCGTGTGCCCTATAGAGGTTGGCGTGTCGTGTGCCCCTATAGAGGTTGGCGTGTCGTGTGCCGCTATATAGGTTGGCGTGCCGTGTGCTCCTATAGAGGTTGGCGTGCCGTGTGCCCTATAGAGGTTGGCATGTCGTGTGCCCCTATAGAGGTTGGCGTGTCGTGTGCCACTATAGAGGTTGGCGTGTCGTGTGCCCCTATAGAGGTTGGCGTGTCGTGTGCCCCTATAGAGGTTGGGGTGTCGTGTGCCCCTATAGAGGTTGGCGTGCCGTGTGCTCTATATAGGTTGGCGTGCCGTGTGCCCCTATATAGAGGTTGGCGTGCCGTGTGCCCCTATAGAGGTTGGCGTGCCGTGTGCCCCTATATAGAGGTTGGCGTGCCGTGTGCCCTATAGAGGTTGGCGTGCCGTGTGCTCCTATATAGAGGTTGGCGTGCCGTGTGCCCTATAGAGGTTGGCGTGCCGTGTGCCCCTATATAGAGGTTGGCGTGCCGTGTGCCCTATAGAGGTTGGCGTGCCGTGTGCCCTATAGAGGTTGGCGTGTCGTGTGCCCTATATAGAGGTTGGCGTGCCGTGTGCCCTATATAGAGGTTGGCGTGCCGTGTGCCCTATAGAGGTTGGCGTGCCGTGTGCCCTATAGAGGTTGGCGTGTCGTGTGCCCTATATAGAGGTTGGCGTGCCGTGTGCCCTATAGAGGTTGGCGTGCCGTGTGCCCCTATATAGAGGTTGGCGTGCCGTGTGCTCCTATATAGAGGTTGGCGTGTCGTGTGCCCTATATAGAGGTTGGCGTGCCGTGTGCCCCTATAGAGGTTGGCGTGCCGTGTGCCCCTATATAGAGGTTGGCGTGCCGTGTGCCCTATAGAGGTTGGCGTGCCGTGTGCCCCTATATAGGTTGGCGTGCCGTGTGCCCTATAGAGGTTGGCGTGCCGTGTGCCCCTATAGAGGTTGGCGTGCCGTGTGCCCCTATAGAGGTTGGCGTGTCGTGTGCTCCTATATAGAGGTTGACGTGTCGTGTGCTCCTATATAGAGGTTGGCGTGCCGTGTGCCCTATAGAGGTTGGCGTGCCGTGTGCTCCTATATAGAGGTTGGCGTGCCGTGTGCTCCTATATAGAGGTTGGCGTGTCGTGTGCTCCTATATAGAGGTTGGCGTGCCGTGTGCTCCTATATAGAGGTTGGCGTGTCGTGTGCCCCTATATAGAGGTTGGCGTGCCGTGTGCCCCTATATAGAGGTTGGCGTGCCGTGTGCCCCTATATAGAGGTTGGCGTGCCGTGTGCCCTATAGAGGTTGGCGTGCCGTGTGCCCCTATATAGGTTGGCGTGCCGTGTGCTCCTATATAGAGGTTGGCGTGCCGTGTGCCCCTATATAGAGGTTGGCGTGCCGTGTGCCCTATAGAGGTTGGCGTGCCGTGTGCCCCTATATAGGTTGGCGTGCCGTGTGCCCTATAGAGGTTGGCGTGCCGTGTGCCCCTATAGAGGTTGGCGTGCCGTGTGCCCCTATAGAGGTTGGCGTGTCGTGTGCTCCTATATAGAGGTTGACGTGTCGTGTGCTCCTATATAGAGGTTGGCGTGCCGTGTGCCCTATAGAGGTTGGCGTGCCGTGTGCTCCTATATAGAGGTTGGCGTGCCGTGTGCTCCTATATAGAGGTTGGCGTGTCGTGTGCTCCTATATAGAGGTTGGCGTGCCGTGTGCTCCTATATAGAGGTTGGCGTGTCGTGTGCCCCTATATAGAGGTTGGCGTGCCGTGTGCCCCTATATAGAGGTTGGCGTGCCGTGTGCCCCTATAGAGGTTGGCGTGCCGTGTGCCCCTATATAGAGGTTGGCGTGCCGTGTGCCCCCATATAGAGGTTGGCGTGCCGTGTGCCCCTATAGAGGTTGGCGTGTCGTGTGCCACTATATAGAGGTTGGCGTGTCGTGTGCCCCTATAGAGGTTGGCGTGCCGTGTGCCCCTATAGAGGTTGGCGTGTCGTGTGCCCCTATATAGAGGTTGGCGTGCCGTGTGCTCCTATATAGAGGTTGGCGTGTCGTGTGCTCCTATATAGAGGTTGGCGTGTCGTGTGCCCCTATATAGAGGTTGGCGTGCCGTGTGCCCCTATATAGAGGTTGGCGTGCCGTGTGCTCCTATATAGAGGTTGGCGTGCCGTGTGCCCTATAGAGGTTGGCGTGTCGTGTGCTCCTATATAGAGGTTGGCGTGTCGTGTGCTCCTATATAGAGGTTGGCGTGCCGTGTGCTCCTATATAGAGGTTGGCGTGTCGTGTGCTCCTATATAGAGGTTGGCGTGCCGTGTGCTCCTATATAGAGGTTGGCGTGTCGTGTGCTCCTATATAGAGGTTGGCGTGTCGTGTGCCCATATAGAGGTTGGCGTATCGTGTGCTCCTATATAGGTTGGCGTGCCGTGTGCCCCTATATAGAGGTTGGCGTGCCGTGTGCCCCTATAGAGGTTGGCGTGCCGTGTGCCCTATAGAGGTTGGCGTGTCGTGTGCTCCTATATAGAGGTTGGCGTGCCGTGTGCCCTATAGAGGTTGGAGTGTCGTGTGCTCCTATATAGAGGTTGACGTGTCGTGTGCTCCTATATAGAGGTTGGCGTGCCGTGTGCTCCTATATAGAGGTTGGCGTGCCGTGTGCTCCTATATAGAGGTTGGCGTGTCGTGTGCCCCTATATAGAGGTTGGCGTGCCGTGTGCCCCTATATAGAGGTTGGCGTGCCGTGTGCTCCTATATAGAGGTTGGCGTGCCGTGTGCCCTATAGAGGTTGGCGTGTCGTGTGCTCCTATATAGAGGTTGGCGTGTCGTGTGCTCCTATATAGAGGTTGGCGTGCCGTGTGCTCCTATATAGAGGTTGGCGTGTCGTGTGCTCCTATATAGAGGTTGGCGTGCCGTGTGCTCCTATATAGAGGTTGGCGTACCGTGTGCTCCTATATAGAGGTTGACGTGTCGTGTGCTCCTATATAGAGGTTGGCGTGCCGTGTGCCCCTATATAGAGGTTGACGTACCGTGTGCTCCTATATAGAGGTTGGCGTGCCGTGTGCTCCTATATAGAGGTTGGCGTGCCGTGTGCTCCTATATAGAGGTTGGCGTACCGTGTGCTCCTATATATAGGTTGGCGTGCCGTGTGCCCCTATAGAGGTTGGCGTGCCGTGTGCTCCTATATATAGGTTGGCGTGTCGTGTGCCTCTATAGAGGTTGGCGTGCCGTGTGCTCCTATATATAGGTTGGCGTGTCGTGTGCCTCTATAGAGGTTGGCGTGCCGTGTGCTCCTATATATAGGTTGGCGTGTCGTGTGCCTCTATAGAGGTTGGCGTGCCGTGTGCTCCTATATATAGGTTGGCGTGTCGTGTGCCACTATAGAGGTTGGCGTGCCGTGTGCTCCTATATATAGGTTGGCGTGTCGTGTGCCCCTATAAAGGTTGGCGTGCCGTGTGCCCCTATATAGGTTGGCGTGTCGTGTGCC
The DNA here is from genome assembly GCA_032622095.1 of Siphonodentalium dalli. Taxonomy (NCBI): domain Eukaryota; kingdom Metazoa; phylum Mollusca; class Scaphopoda; order Gadilida; family Siphonodentaliidae; genus Siphonodentalium; species Siphonodentalium dalli. The sequence continues at coordinate 211,415,253 of CP136069.1, forward strand.
CCTATAGAGGTTGGCGTGCCGTGTGCTCCTATATATAGGTTGGCGTGTCGTGTGCCCCTATAGAGGTTGGCGTGCCGTGTGCCCCTATAGAGGTTGGCGTGTCGTGTGCCCCTATAGAGGTTGGCGTGCCGTGTGCTCCTATATATAGGTTGGCGTGTCGTGTGCCCCTATAGAGGTTGGCGTGCCGTGTGCCCCTATAGAGGTTGGCGTGTCGTGTGCCCCTATAGAGGTTGGCGTGCCGTGTGCTCCTATATAGAGGTTGGCGTGCCGTGTGCCCCTATAGAGGTTGGCGTGCCGTGTGCCCCTATAGAGGTTGGCGTGTCGTGTGCCCCTATAGAGGTTGGCGTGTCGTGTGCTCCTATATAGAGGTTGGCGTGTCGTGTGCTCCTATATAGAGGTTGGCGTGTCGTGTGACCATATAGAGGTTGGCGTGTCGTGTGCTCCTATATAGAGGTTGGCGTGCCGTGTGCTCCTATATAGAGGTTGGCGTGTCGTGTGCCCCTATAGAGGTTGGCGTGTCGTGTGCTCCTATATAGAGGTTGGCGTGTCGTGTGCTCCTATATAGAGGTTGGCGTGTCGTGTGACCATATAGAGGTTGGCGTGTCGTGTGCTCCTATATAGAGGTTGGCGTGCCGTGTGCTCCTATATAGAGGTTGACGTGTCGTGTGCCCCTATAGAGGTTGGCGTGTCGTGTGCCCCTATAGAGGTTGGCGTGCCGTGTGCCCCTATAGAGGTTGGCGTGCCGTGTGCCCCTATAGAGGTTGGCGTGTCGTGTGCCCCTATAGAGGTTGGCGTGTCGTGTGCTCCTATATAGAGGTTGGCGTGTCGTGTGACCATATAGAGGTTGGCGTGTCGTGTGCTCCTATATAGAGGTTGGCGTGCCGTGTGCCCATATAGAGGTTGGCGTGCCGTGTGCTCCTATATAGAGGTTGGCGTGCCGTGTGCTCCTATATAGAGGTTGGCGTGTCGTGTGCCCCTATATAGGTTGGCGTGTCGTGTGCCCTATATAGGTTTGACCCGTCCAAAACACTTCCCGGACAAACGTACACTTAGGTATCAAGTTTCGTCGAAATCCGTCCGGAAGTTTTCCCGACCATAGCTAACAGACAAAAGTCACAAACTATACATTAGGTTTTAGCTGGGTACCTGTCTGACGGGCATGTGGGTGAGACGAAATTTGTTGGCATCCCCATCTACACCAACACCCCCACAAAATGGTGGAAATCGGGGCCAGTGGATACCCAGATACAGTTCAATGTCATTTAAAATATCAAGTTCACGCCGCACGGGCATCCGGGTGTGACGAAATTGCTCAGCGCCTGAAACTACCCCCACATACCAAATTTGGTGAAAATCAGCTCAGCGGAGAACTTGAGTTCAAGGTCATTTGAAGGTCAAGGTCACGCCGCACGGGCAAACGGATATACCCATGTTAGTCCTCAGGTCAAACTACATACCCGTACCAAGTTTCATCAAAATCGGTTAGCCGTTTCCGATTCCATCGCGGAAACACACACACACATACATACACACACACCCACACGCACAGACCACAAACTTTCTTCAAATATATAATAGATTCTTTATGGAGGTCAAGTTTAAATTGATATCGTACTCCCATGTTTCTGTTCGTCAGATACAGACTCGAGTATGTAGGAGCCTCAATACCGGTATATTTCTAAAGGATAGCTATAAAAGGCCTCTGCATATTGACATTAGCGCGTACATCGCAACACATATCTAGCAAAATGGCCCTTTAAGTGAGATGTCTTTCAACAGAGGTCAAGGTCATTTTATGGTCAAGGTCAAGGTCATATAAGCCCCCCACATCAACTTGACAACAAATTTGGTTGAGGCTTAATTCCAACTTCACCAACGAAGGCGACCCATGTTATGATGGACATATCATTTGACTTCCTCGCTGCCACCACTGCTCACAAATGATTTCAAATAATAAGCCGCGTTCCGATGTTGAGTGTGAATACCTGGCAGCCAGCCAATACTATTCGCGCGACATACAACCGTGAAAAAATCCCCCTTGTTAGGGTAGATTGGTTCAATCATTTATCTCGAAGGAATTGATAAGCCGCTGATATGTCTGTGAGGCCAAATCGTTGCGAGACGGGAACTTATTGAATGTGTTGTCCGCCTATTAGGGGGATTTTTCGCTGAGCAATTTGTCCGGAGGAAAATTACACGCAGCTAAGGCGGGATAGTTATTACAAAACACCATAAGTAAACATCGGCGCAACACACGATGTCGTGCTATACATTGTTGGAAAGGGTACATCCTTGGCTATTCAACTGTGGTAATTTGATTCTGAAGCAGGCACGTTTGCTTGTGCTATTTTCGCATATATCTTTTGCGAAAACGGTTATAAATGCAACCAAGTCTAGTATACTGATGTGAAATCAGTGTTTCCTGCGGAGACAATTTTTTTTCTGGATTCTAGCCCACGACACCAAATGACGCAAATGACGTCATGGACCATGTCATGACGTCTTCGCTGATTTTATTCAGCTAACCAACGAAATTGGTCAAACGAAACTAATCTATAGGCAAAAATCACGTAGGAATTGTTCAGAAAAACTAAAGTTGTTAATTTTATAACCATCCCGTTGGTCCACTTCCGATTCTGTGTCACCGTTTCTTTTTGGGATATTATTGTTCCCATGATTCTATGCGAAAGCGAAGCGGAAGTCACGTGATTTTTAACCCATTTTTCTTGTCCGGATTTTCATCGGGTCGAAATGCTGTTTCATGGTATTGTAAAAATTAATGACGTCATTCACGCCTAAACATGAAAAGCAACAACGGGGTGTCGTGTCGTGTGTCCCTATAGAGGTTGGACATGTCGTTTGCCCCTATAGAGGTTGGCGTGTCGTGTGCCGCTATAGAGGTTGGCGTGTCGTGTGCCCCTATAGAGGTTGGCGTGTCGTGTGCCCATATAGAGGTTGGCGTGTCGTGTGCCCCTATAGAGGTTGGACATGTCGTGTGCCCCTATAGAGGTTGGCGTGTCGTGTGCCCTATAGAGGTTGGCGTGTCGTGTGCCCCTATAGAGGTTGGCGTGTCGTGTGCCGCTATAGAGGTTGGCGTGTCGTGTGCCCCTATAGAGGTTGGCGTGTCGTGTGCCCCTATAGAGGTTGGCGTGTCGTGTGCCCCTATAGAGGTTGGCGTGTCGTGTGCCCCTATAGAGGTTGACGTGTCGTGTGCTCCTATATAGAGGTTGGCGTGCCGTGTGCCCTATAGAGGTTGGCGTGCCGTGTGCTCCTATATAGAGGTTGGCGTGCCGTGTGCTCCTATATAGAGGTTGGCGTGTCGTGTGCTCCTATATAGAGGTTGGCGTGCCGTGTGCTCCTATATAGAGGTTGGCGTGTCGTGTGCCCCTATATAGAGGTTGGCGTGCCGTGTGCCCCTATATAGAGGTTGGCGTGCCGTGTGCCCCTATAGAGGTTGGCGTGCCGTGTGCCCCTATATAGAGGTTGGCGTGCCGTGTGCCCCCATATAGAGGTTGGCGTGCCGTGTGCCCCTATAGAGGTTGGCGTGTCGTGTGCCACTATATAGAGGTTGGCGTGTCGTGTGCCCCTATAGAGGTTGGCGTGCCGTGTGCCCCTATAGAGGTTGGCGTGTCGTGTGCCCCTATATAGAGGTTGGCGTGCCGTGTGCTCCTATATAGAGGTTGGCGTGTCGTGTGCTCCTATATAGAGGTTGGCGTGTCGTGTGCCCCTATATAGAGGTTGGCGTGCCGTGTGCCCCTATATAGAGGTTGGCGTGCCGTGTGCTCCTATATAGAGGTTGGCGTGCCGTGTGCCCTATAGAGGTTGGCGTGTCGTGTGCTCCTATATAGAGGTTGGCGTGTCGTGTGCTCCTATATAGAGGTTGGCGTGCCGTGTGCTCCTATATAGAGGTTGGCGTGTCGTGTGCTCCTATATAGAGGTTGGCGTGCCGTGTGCTCCTATATAGAGGTTGGCGTGTCGTGTGCTCCTATAGAGGTTGGCGTGTCGTGTGCCCATATAGAGGTTGGCGTATCGTGTGCTCCTATATAGAGGTTGGCGTGCCGTGTGCTCCTATATAGAGGTTGGCGTGCCGTGTGCTCCTATATAGAGGTTGGCGTGTCGTGTGCCCCTATATAGAGGTTGGCGTGCCGTGTGCCCCTATATAGAGGTTGGCGTGCCGTGTGCTCCTATATAGAGGTTGGCGTGCCGTGTGCCCTATAGAGGTTGGCGTGTCGTGTGCTCCTATATAGAGGTTGGCGTGTCGTGTGCTCCTATATAGAGGTTGGCGTGCCGTGTGCTCCTATATAGAGGTTGGCGTGTCGTGTGCTCCTATATAGAGGTTGGCGTGCCGTGTGCTCCTATATAGAGGTTGGCGTACCGTGTGCTCCTATATAGAGGTTGACGTGTCGTGTGCTCCTATATAGAGGTTGGCGTGCCGTGTGCCCCTATATAGAGGTTGACGTACCGTGTGCTCCTATATAGAGGTTGGCGTGCCGTGTGCTCCTATATAGAGGTTGGCGTGCCGTGTGCTCCTATATAGAGGTTGGCGTACCGTGTGCTCCTATATATAGGTTGGCGTGCCGTGTGCCCCTATAGAGGTTGGCGTGCCGTGTGCTCCTATATATAGGTTGGCGTGTCGTGTGCCTCTATAGAGGTTGGCGTGCCGTGTGCTCCTATATATAGGTTGGCGTGTCGTGTGCCTCTATAGAGGTTGGCGTGCCGTGTGCTCCTATATATAGGTTGGCGTGTCGTGTGCCTCTATAGAGGTTGGCGTGCCGTGTGCTCCTATATATAGGTTGGCGTGTCGTGTGCCACTATAGAGGTTGGCGTGCCGTGTGCTCCTATATATAGGTTGGCGTGTCGTGTGCCCCTATAAAGGTTGGCGTGCCGTGTGCCCCTATATAGGTTGGCGTGTCGTGTGCCCCTATAGAGGTTGGCGTGCCGTGTGCTCCTATATATAGGTTGGCGTGTCGTGTGCCCCTATAGAGGTTGGCGTGCCGTGTGCCCCTATAGAGGTTGGCGTGTCGTGTGCCCCTATAGAGGTTGGCGTGCCGTGTGCTCCTATATATAGGTTGGCGTGTCGTGTGCCCCTATAGAGGTTGGCGTGCCGTGTGCCCCTATAGAGGTTGGCGTGTCGTGTGCCCCTATAGAGGTTGGCGTGCCGTGTGCTCCTATATAGAGGTTGGCGTGCCGTGTGCCCCTATAGAGGTTGGCGTGCCGTGTGCCCCTATAGAGGTTGGCGTGTCGTGTGCCCCTATAGAGGTTGGCGTGTCGTGTGCTCCTATATAGAGGTTGGCGTGTCGTGTGCTCCTATATAGAGGTTGGCGTGTCGTGTGACCATATAGAGGTTGGCGTGTCGTGTGCTCCTATATAGAGGTTGGCGTGCCGTGTGCTCCTATATAGAGGTTGGCGTGTCGTGTGCCCCTATAGAGGTTGGCGTGTCGTGTGCTCCTATATAGAGGTTGGCGTGTCGTGTGCTCCTATATAGAGGTTGGCGTGTCGTGTGACCATATAGAGGTTGGCGTGTCGTGTGCTCCTATATAGAGGTTGGCGTGCCGTGTGCTCCTATATAGAGGTTGACGTGTCGTGTGCCCCTATAGAGGTTGGCGTGTCGTGTGCCCCTATAGAGGTTGGCGTGCCGTGTGCCCCTATAGAGGTTGGCGTGCCGTGTGCCCCTATAGAGGTTGGCGTGTCGTGTGCCCCTATAGAGGTTGGCGTGTCGTGTGCTCCTATATAGAGGTTGGCGTGTCGTGTGACCATATAGAGGTTGGCGTGTCGTGTGCTCCTATATAGAGGTTGGCGTGCCGTGTGCCCATATAGAGGTTGGCGTGCCGTGTGCTCCTATATAGAGGTTGGCGTGCCGTGTGCTCCTATATAGAGGTTGGCGTGTCGTGTGCCCCTATATAGGTTGGCGTGTCGTGTGCCCTATATAGGTTTGACCCGTCCAAAACACTTCCCGGACAAACGTACACTTAGGTATCAAGTTTCGTCGAAATCCGTCCGGAAGTTTTCCCGACCATAGCTAACAGACAAAAGTCACAAACTATACATTAGGTTTTAGCTGGGTACCTGTCTGACGGGCATGTGGGTGAGACGAAATTTGTTGGCATCCCCATCTACACCAACACCCCCACAAAATGGTGGAAATCGGGGCCAGTGGATACCCAGATACAGTTCAATGTCATTTAAAATATCAAGTTCACGCCGCACGGGCATCCGGGTGTGACGAAATTGCTCAGCGCCTGAAACTACCCCCACATACCAAATTTGGTGAAAATCAGCTCAGCGGAGAACTTGAGTTCAAGGTCATTTGAAGGTCAAGGTCACGCCGCACGGGCAAACGGATATACCCATGTTAGTCCTCAGGTCAAACTACATACCCGTACCAAGTTTCATCAAAATCGGTTAGCCGTTTCCGATTCCATCGCGGAAACACACACACACATACATACACACACACCCACACGCACAGACCACAAACTTTCTTCAAATATATAATAGATTCTTTATGGAGGTCAAGTTTAAATTGATATCGTACTCCCATGTTTCTGTTCGTCAGATACAGACTCGAGTATGTAGGAGCCTCAATACCGGTATATTTCTAAAGGATAGCTATAAAAGGCCTCTGCATATTGACATTAGCGCGTACATCGCAACACATATCTAGCAAAATGGCCCTTTAAGTGAGATGTCTTTCAACAGAGGTCAAGGTCATTTTATGGTCAAGGTCAAGGTCATATAAGCCCCCCACATCAACTTGACAACAAATTTGGTTGAGGCTTAATTCCAACTTCACCAACGAAGGCGACCCATGTTATGATGGACATATCATTTGACTTCCTCGCTGCCACCACTGCTCACAAATGATTTCAAATAATAAGCCGCGTTCCGATGTTGAGTGTGAATACCTGGCAGCCAGCCAATACTATTCGCGCGACATACAACCGTGAAAAAATCCCCCTTGTTAGGGTAGATTGGTTCAATCATTTATCTCGAAGGAATTGATAAGCCGCTGATATGTCTGTGAGGCCAAATCGTTGCGAGACGGGAACTTATTGAATGTGTTGTCCGCCTATTAGGGGGATTTTTCGCTGAGCAATTTGTCCGGAGGAAAATTACACGCAGCTAAGGCGGGATAGTTATTACAAAACACCATAAGTAAACATCGGCGCAACACACGATGTCGTGCTATACATTGTTGGAAAGGGTACATCCTTGGCTATTCAACTGTGGTAATTTGATTCTGAAGCAGGCACGTTTGCTTGTGCTATTTTCGCATATATCTTTTGCGAAAACGGTTATAAATGCAACCAAGTCTAGTATACTGATGTGAAATCAGTGTTTCCTGCGGAGACAATTTTTTTTCTGGATTCTAGCCCACGACACCAAATGACGCAAATGACGTCATGGACCATGTCATGACGTCTTCGCTGATTTTATT